>JAWDGP010005946.1:67500-120000 GCA_033675545.1 Elysia crispata
TAGATCAGAGATTGATAGAAAGTGGGATCATGGAGGAAGGAGCGAGGGAACTTTGGAAGACAATAAAGAGGTACAAGAGAGCTTGGGCATCATTAGACAACACAAGTGACGATTTAATTTCTATTTATAGGAATAGATATAACTCTTTTAAGACTTTTGTTTCATTTGTATTGCAAGCTTCATCATTGCCCTTCTACTATCCCTGTGTTTTACAAGGTTGTGTTACAGAGAATTTAATAAGAGGAAAGTTAATGGAAGTGAAAAGGCTATTTCTACAAATTTCAAGATAGTTTCATCATTTTCTGTACATGACTTTATTTATATTAATTGTTTTTTGCCTCTTCATTCCATGGGATTTGATGTTTGTTTTATCTTGTGCCAGATACCAGTTGTTGTAGGGTTTACTGCTGTACCTCACAGACACGTGTTAAATTTGATTGTTGATTTGACTGTGTAAACTTGTAAAGTATTTTGAAAGTCTCTTTTGTTTTGTTTTGTTTTGTTTCAGTAGGTAGAAACTCATTGGGGAGCTAGATACCACTTTTCTGATTTCAATTAGTTAGTGAATCCTTACTATATTTTCTGACTCTATAATGTTACAGAATATTTTGTCAAGGCTAAGCTTTGGCTCTTTAGTCTTACCTCAGATTATCATGTTTTCAGATTGCAGCACAAATTTTTGTGTTCGCAGAGAGAAGAACAGTGTAAAATGAATTTTTGTCGTTCATAAAACTTCATATTCACAAATAATGTACATAAAAATCTTTTTTTTTTTGCCGTGTCCACATTTTGGGGCCGTTACTTATAAAAAAAAAGTTTCAAGACTTAAGTGGAAATCGTTATTATGTGATGAATATGATGATGCATAATAATCCTTATAATATCCTCATTACGCTTTTTTTGCATTTCTGAAGACAAATATATATGTCACATCTATAAAGACACTTATATAGAGAAAAATGTATACATTTATACAATTATACTTCTTTTTTTTATCTTAAATTTTACTTCTTCAATTTTGATGCAATTATTGTTTTTTTTTTTCTCTCAATATCCTCAGCATGAAAGTTTGAGATGGATTCAATGCAAAGATCAGCTAGTTCATCTGGTTTTTTATCTTTTTTAAAAATATTCTCTTTGAATTTTTTTCTTGGCATACTGAATATTCTGGAATACCATTATTTCCACCTATATCTTCCATTTTCCTTTTTGATATTTTATCAATGTGATTTACAACCAACATTGCTTTTACCACTAACCCGACCACTATACTTTACCAATTTTCTTTTCTATTAAAATGTCTTGCACTACTGCAAATGAGTTTGATGTTGTTATTTAAAGAAGTGAATATTTTGAAAAAGGCAGATGAAAACTGTATAGAAGCATCACAATATTTTGAAGATATCTGGTTTGTTTTAATCTTTAAAAATAGTTTGAAAGAGAAAAAAAAAATGTATTTTCAATTTTGTTTTGTTTAATTGCCTTCCACCAAGAACAAGTGAGTTTCCTGTTGCCCAGATCACATTGAATGGTGCTGACATTTCAATCCATGATTTTTCTTAGTTGCTTCTTGGTGAAAATTACACTAAATTTTCAGTTATATTAGAAAAATATAAGATTTGTTCTTTCAAAATCGTAAAAAATAGAGGAATTGATCAGTTTTTAAATTGCATTTTTGTCCAGTTGACTCCCAATGCCTGGCTTAAAAAAGTCAAATGGGCTGGTTCAAGACAATTTCTGTCTTGACATCCGACTCATTTGTGCTGAATACGCAAACGATTTAATAAAAATATATTTTATTCTTCTTGGTATTTTTAAATACTCATTGTTCTGTATTGTTGAACCTTTGAATAGTTGAATCTGGATAAAGTCAACAAATCAGGACCAAAACAAGTAGTTGACTTTAACCATTACAAAGAATATAAATACAAAATAGGACTGCAAAAAAAGAGATGACCATAAGCAATTGTTTCCCTTAAAAGTGTTGACTTTAAGTGAGTTCCACTGTATGTTCTTTTGTACATGTAAACACATCCAAATAGAATTGAACCGACTCATAGGTGCCAACTTTTTAAACTTTTTTTTAGTCTGTCGCTTTCTTATCTGATTGGCCACAGTGCATTGGTTGATTATTATTATTATTATAAGAAAAATTAGCATCGAAATATTAGTGGAAATATTGTAATCTGGGGATATAGCAACTGAAAATTTGAAGTTCTCTACTGAACATTGTAGTTTCAATTAATTCACCGATTTGAGAGGCACAAACTGAGACACACCTTTTTACATACACAGCTCTGAATATAAAGTTTCAAACTTCTTGCTGCTAAGTTAGGTCAAAGAAAATGCTGAAGATCTTTTTTTTTTTTTCTGTTTCTGGGGCAGCAGTATAAGTAATTGTAGTAATGATGCTGGTAAAATAATAGAGGAGTAGTTGTATTAGTAGCAGTAGTAGTAGTAGTAGTAGTAGTAGTGTAGTACTACTACTAGTAGTAGTAGTAATAGTACTAGTAGTAGTAGTAGTAGTAGTAGTAGTAGTAGTAGTAGTAGTAGTAGTAGTAGTAGTAGTAGTAGTAGTACTAGTAGTAGTAGTAGTAGTAGTAGTAGTAGTAGTAGTAGTAGTATTAGTAGTAGTAGTAGTACTAGTAGTAGTATTAGTAGTAGTAGTAGTAGTAGTAGTAGTAGTAGTAGTAGTAGTAGTAGTAGTAGTAGTACTAGTAGTAGTAGCAGTAGTAGTAGTAGTAGTAGTAGTAGTGTAGTACTACTACTAGTAGTAGTAGTAATAGTAGTAGTTGTATCATAGTGTTCACTAGTTTTCATTGTGATAGTTGTAGAGGTAGCAATGTAGCAGCTGATTGCCACTGTTAAAAAGACAAATGAAAAAACAAAACAATACAAAACATAAAAAAAAAAAACTTCCCAAGGTTTTGATACATATTTTAATCAAATAATTTAGATCAATGTATTGGGTCAAACAAACATTTAAACAATGAAAAATTCACATGGTGATGATGATGCAGATCTTTGAAATGCTTGTGAATCTAATTTTCCCCCATTTAAAATCCTACTCAACCAGACAATCTGACAGTTAAAACAACAAATAACGTGAAACTGCAGAAAATAACAGTTATCATGCTTGGCACATACAAAACACAAAAACAGTTGTTTGATTTCTTATGATAAATAATATTTCTTATGCTTTATGTACTTTTGATAATGAAATTAAAAAAAAATTGGGAAGAAAAAAAATGTATAGAGGCTGCATAAATTAAAAAAACAACAAAAAACTGATCATAAACATGAAATAATGATTGAAAAACCATAATTATTCATTTATGGACATCTTGATAGCAACGAAATTCGAGAATAAGGAATTGAATATATAACAAAAGAGTTCATTCATTAGAAGTATCTTTGCTTTCATTTTTTTTTTCAACTTCTGAAAGTGTTAAATTTGAACAGAGGCTTGCAAAACAATAATAATCTTCAACTGGCCTGTATTTGATCATGTTTTCTTTCAATCACATAATGAGTGAAATAAAAAAATATATCATAATAAAAAATCAACTAATAACATAAGCCTTGTGGTAGTAAGAAAGTAAAGATGGTGCTTCACAAATTACATTGTGGAAATTAAATTTTTTTTATTTCCATTTCAAAATTTATCACAATCATAATTTTTTATTCAATAGTTAGAAAATAAAACCATAAAACATTTATCGCCTGCTCATTCTCACCTCATTGACACAATGACTGATTCTTTCAAACTTTAAGTCAAATATGTAAGAGAGGTACCTCGGTCTAAAAGTATAATTATGTGTCCTTGCTACTTTGCTTTGTCCATTAAGATGAGGAAAAGAAGGAATATAAGTACAATTTTTTTCCATTTTGACTGCAACAGTTTATAAAGATAAAACTGACATTTTTAATGTTTGTGTGAAAATTATCAATTTAGCTGAACAAAAAATGTGAAATGCGACACAAGTCAAAACTGTAACAAAATTCTTTCGAAAAAAATTATGTGACAAAAATAAAAGTGCATAAGTGTGAAAAACATTTTTGCTTTCCCTAGCACCCTATCTCCTCCATACACATACACACACAGAGAGGCTTTCAAACTTTGTTTTTCCACATTCTCCAAACTAAGAAAAGTGAAACTGCCCAATCCAATCAGTGGTTGAACTGGTCTAATCTTAGTGTCTCACACAACTTTCATTCAGGGTGCAGCTTTTCATGGTCAGTCATAATGCACTTTGTCATGAAACATTGATATTGTTTTTCAATTCTTCCTTCACAAGCAAACACATTTGCTATTCAACTAAATGCCATTTGATGATGAGAGTGAAGCAGAGTTCTTTTGTATATAAAGGAAGTTAAGGTTGGTTGACGCACCCACTCCTGTATATGGACCAAAACACAGCAAAGTATTTGCATATTAAGTGAAAATATACACAATAACAAGTTGAATGTCTGTCTAAAGCACTAGCTGAAAAAGCCTTGTTTTTGCCAAGAGAACAATTAATACAAATTTGCATATTGTCCAACAATCCGAAAAAAAAACAACTAAACAAAGCAAATGGGTTTTACAAGCTTTTTGTCATCCTTCTATTGGTGTTATTTCTCACATTTATCACTTATAAGATTGAAGAAGAGCATTTGTTAAGACAGCATTACTCTTCAAAGATTGTAAGTCGTCAACAATTTTCTTTTATCTCCTTCTCCTGAGAGCAAAGTTTTAAATTTTTTATATGAAATACTTAAAGCTTAAGCCACGTCATCATCATCTTTAATACACAGAAATAATTCTACACCGTTTAACTCAAAAATTTTTTTTTTATTTTCAGATATTCATAATGATCAGTGAGAACAGGCAGATTTAGTGAAAAATATCTTGATGTTGATGTTTTAGGAACTTGATTTTTTCTATAGATTAATGGTTTAGGATTACCTGTATCTTTGACTCAACTTAAAGACTTTGTTTCCTTGATATCCTCACCCCCTATTTGAAGAATCTAACTTTTCCCCTCTATGATTGTCTTGTTCAAGCAATTTGGATTAGGATTAATTTATTACGGGGTGACTAACTGAGCCCCCAAAAAGGTATCAGTCAACTGGGATAACATCATTGACAGTTAACTTACAGCATCAGGCAAAACAGATAATGCAACAAACAGATCACAAGGCAAGTGAGAACATCGGTATATTTGAAAAAAATATGAAGAAATTGCCACAAATTAAATAGCTATACAGGTCGATGATGAAGTGAACACTATAAATAATGAAAGTGCTTTGTAATAGTTGAAATATATTGAACAGTTACAGTCATTAAAAGAAGAATGGCAAAGCTGTCCACACTTTACATCTTACTATTAGTTTATTGTGATATTATGACTACCACAAAAAATGGAGCTCCTAAAATTCCCAATGTAGTACTTATTTGTTTTATGTCACCTTTAATCAAAAATTCTTTCACACGTAGGCCATCTTTGACATCTTATTTCCTCTCATGAAAAATATGTTTGAAAAAAATTAACTATTACTCTGACTTTTTGTATTTCTATCTAGCAAAATAAAGACACACTTTTTATATACAGGTGCATTCTTAAAACATTAAATGATTCAAAAAATTGGTAAAATGATTTGAACCTTATAAATTACCACCATGGAGATATAGTGATGATAATATCAAAAAGTTTGAAAATTAACTGATACAAGTTTTGGAAAACGACTCTTCAATGAGAGAGGAAACATTTTAATATAAAATGAATTCTCTTTCTTGAGCTTCTAATACAAAAATACTTTTCCACATGCATTTGTTGACATATGACAAACAATGCAAGTACATTACTGAGAAAATAAGGTATTTTCAAATTTATACCTATGAAATTAGGAACAAAAAATACATCAAAAAATTTTTGGTAGCTAAAAGGCACTTATTAAGTTTGATAGACGATGGTGATACCATTGTGAATAATTTAATGAAGTGAGTGAAATGTGATTCTCAAACCCTCTGTGGCAAGTATGGGTTAAGAAACACAACAATAAATACATGTACTTACAGAATGGTGGTTGCTTGCCCTAACTTGATTTACAAATTGTGAGGGAAAAAACCTATTTCACTTTGATTTTCCTCGGCCTAGATTTCAATTCAAAGGGGCTTAATCTTTGTTACAGTGCTTAATTTTTACCCTTCTAAATTATGGTGTTAAGAATTTCAAAATTAAAAATTGTGAACTAAAAGAAACATGTGTATTAACTGGGATATTTCCCGTCAGATGCATAATACTCAAGATCAATCTTTCTATCAATTTGCAATTTTAGAACCTTATCTAAACACATTTATTAAGCAGGTATCTTCCAATTAATTGAACACAATAGTTTTGTCAGTTTCATTTATCTCGACAAATGCCATTCACCAAAATCTCAGTTAGACGAATGATATAAATCAGACACAGATCTTTTCTGACATATACTTTGAGTCTTTTTAATTTGAAAGTGAGGTTCAAGAGGCATTATGTAGGCGGTATTTATCTCAAATCAGCAATTGTTTAAACCAAGCACTAATTTCCATATAAACCATACACAATGATTCGCCGAGTGAAAAGATAAAGCACATAATCAGTATTTTACTGTTTAAAGCACCATAAATTTGCAATCACAAAATTTTTAAGGTGAAAGCTAGAAGGGCTTTAGCAGAAAGCAATATCAAACAAAGCAGACAGATGTTATAAATAACATTAAGTATCTGGTATCTAAGATCCTAATAAATTTTAAAAAATTAAAAAAGGTGCTTCAAGAAAATTGAAAAAGGTAAATTGGTAAATTTCATTGTAAAATTATAATAGGATTATGTTATCCAGATAAATGCGAGATCCAGCTGTTTTGATATAACTAAAATGTTACCACTAACGACAGCAAGAATTCAGGATAAGAAAAAAAAGTCAAACTGATTATTTCCCTTAAAAGGTTGAGATGCAAAACAAAAACTCTGACATTCCAGGGGTAAACAAGAATGTATGTAAGTTTTCACTTAAGGTTTCTATTTTCTTTCTTTAGATTTTATAATATGAGTTACCCTTCTTAAGCAAAAGGGTAAAAAAAAGAGAGAGATAGAGAGAGAGAGAGAGAGAGAGAGAGAGAGAGAGAGAGAGAGAGAGAGAGAGAGAGAGAGAGAGAGAGAGAGAGAGAGAGAGAGAGAGAGAGAGAGAGAGAGAGAGAGAGAGAGAGAGAGAGAGAGAGAGAGAGAGAGAGAGAGAGAGAGAGAGAGAGAGAAAGAAACACTTTATATATCGTCAGTCAGCTCCAGAAAATCAGGCACAAGTGTAATTTTGATACAATGAGACTTTGACACGATATTTATACGTAATCAATTTCAATCTCCCCAGGACTATATTAAAACAGTGATAAATCACTAGTGCCTCAATCACCTAGGGAAAAAAAATAGATAAAACCAGCTTGGATCAGAAACAGTGAGAAGCGAGTAAGATAGGGTGAATTCATTTTAGCTTTAAAACGAAAAGTAAATTGATTTTAATGAAAAGCAGAAGACTGTTCCCTAGCAAAATAAAAAACAACAGAAATGTGATACATGTACTAATACACAAGATGTGATACATGTATTAGTACTCAAGATGTGATACATGTACTAGTACAAAAGATAAGAAATAAATGACAGAAATAATGAATGTCAGAAACCAAGAAAGCACAACCAACTGGATCACGACGATATTTCATTTCAAAGTAAAAATCAAATATAGTTCAGACTCTCTTGTTCCACTCTGAACCCAATTTCACCCTAAAGATTTCCTTGCCAAAATGCAGAAATAAGTTATCTTGGCATAATCATATTAATAAAGCAATAATATAATAAAACAAAATTTTATCCATTTCATCTCAAAACTTTGCTTACATGAAACCAGAAAGATTGAACAAATCTTAAAATACTGTATTTTGAAAAAAAAATGGATAAATTTTTCAAAACAAACTGTAATAATTTTTCCTGAATCTTCACATCCTGCCCTAGAGCTCAAAATAATCTACAAGTAGATTTGTCAACAACAAAAAAGTTGTAAGATAGTGTGTCTGTCCTTTTAGCTGATTGAAACTTATAAGAAAAAACCAATCAATTGATGATTTCTGATTCTTTTCTTGAACAAATTGCTTTAGGATAAGATGCTCTTTTGTCACTCAGATAGTTCATATCAAACAATTAATCAAAGAACTCATCTGCCTGCTATTAAAGAAAGACAAAGTCCAAAAACATCCATCTTTTCATTTCAATCATTCATAATAGTGGGTTCAAAATTTTGCTTCATAAAACAAATTAATGAAATCAAATGTTCAAAAAAAAATTTTTTTTAATTCAACAAAATTGGCAGTTTATTCATTGAAAAATGTGTTTTGAAAAAATCACAAACTGTAAGTCCAAACATTTTTTTTTTCAATAAACAAAATTATACATGAATTTGCAATATGTTAATATAAAAAAAATGTTTGAATTAGAAACTTAAGAACATGAAATCAAGCCATTTTCATTAAAAGGTAAGTAGAAAAATACAACAACACTTTTATCTCTCCATTAAGATTTATTTTAAATTAAGATTACACAATGGTTATGAAGTCTGCTCAGACTCAGACAAGCACATTAGACTTTAAGTCTTATCTTACTCTCTACAGACCGAAGATGCATGGAGAAAATCATTGAGAAATTTCTCTGAAATCCACATGCACACAAATTCATCGGACGGTTTCTTTACTAGGACGGATCACAGAAATAGCCCCAACAAAAATAAAAAAAATCCAAAAAAAAAATAGTTGTGGGAGTAAAACAAAAGCTTTTCATACATCATTTAGCTTCCATACGTCAACTTCTTTGTCTTAAATCTATATGAGTAATACTGTTCGACAACTTATGCCCATGTATTTTTACATGCTCAGAGGCCTTTTATCAGTCCTCCGCATGCACATCTCTCACAACCTCTTTGATTTCACAGGTTTGAATCTTCACTCTCCTTCCTCAAACCCATCCCACCCTCAATAGCCCAGATTCGTTGTGCCACTGAAGTCATAAATATCTTCTGCTGTGTGTGAATCTCCTGGCTTCAGTCCTGCCACGCCCCGTCCTGATGTTGCCGGGGTTCCCCCGCTGTCAGCCAGACGCAGCATCTCTTCCCTCACCAGCTCGTCTTCATCTTCTGTTTCAAAATCATCCTCATAGTTCCTGTCGTAGAAGAGAGCGATTTTTAAAATTGAAATTGAGCTTTGGTTAGTATTTTTTGGTTTCCCTACAACTAATCCCTATATTTGTCAAATTTAAAGGCGAACCAAAAACTAGCAACACTGAACTGGGACATTGAAATCCAAATAAGAAAACAAATATACATCATTTTTTTTTCTATTGTAACTGCTGAAAAATCAGATAATTTTTATTATACATCTTGTAAACCAGTGAGATATACATTTTCTTTTCAGGTGTGGTTTTTATTCTTCTTTTTTCTTTTTTTTGAGATTGATACAAAATGACTCATAAAATATACGCACATGGGCTTTGATTCAAAATAAAAATCTAAAACTTAGATAGCACGTTTACTTTCTCATAAGCTTCAATTCTCATAAAAATTAAAAGCAAGAAAACGTTCAGTCATGACACATCTTATCAAGATTAAAGAATTCAAACTTGACATTTCCTGTGGTAATCACTTCTACAACTTTTCTACCCGATTTCCCCCAATCCCCTCATCTAGCTAGTGACCCACCCTTCCTCCAGGTCAGCGTTGCCCTCATCTGCCACCAGGATGTCATATTCTTCCTCCGCATACTTGTTCCAGTCACTGACTTCCACGTGCTCCGCGTTAGGATCCTGAATAAAAACACATATACACATAATATATACATATTCGCACAAAAACATATGTACCCACAATAAATACATATTCCTACAAAAAAAAAAAAAGACATGTACACACAAAATACACAAATTCCTAAAAAAAAATGACCTAGTTAAGAATTTCTTGAAAGTATTTTCTATTTTCAACCTTTGCCCCTAAATAATCATACATTAAAACAGATAGAGCCTCCATTTCATAATATATGTCCCCTACCATCCAAAACATAAGTGAATGGTGACTATTCCACTTTGTATCTAATCTATACCATGAGAATAGCCAACTCACTTCAATAGGTCATATTTTTTCTGATGATATATTTAAAAAAAAAAACCTAAAAAAAATAAACAAATTGAAAAAAGAAAAGGCAGTTATATCTACAACGTAAACAATTAAATAACTATTAAAGCCTTTTTTCTATGTGCGCACATTCTCAAAAGAACGAACTGAAACATAAACTCTAATCAAAGTCCTAAATGTGATCTGTGGCCCCAAAACATTTCAAAAGTCTGTAAGGATCTTGAACTTTTGCCCTATAGCTTTGACCTTTACTCACTCTGGCGTTGGCGAATGGGTCACGCTGCTCGTGCTCCAGGAACTTGTCCAGGTTGAAGAACGTGTCGAAGAAGATGTTGGTCATCTTACACGACTTCAGGTCTCCAAGAGTTATCCTCCCCTCGGTCCGTGGACTCACCATGTCCAGCATCTAAGGCAAACAATCATAGACTGTTAGCTTCACTGAAAGATTGATCAACTATTGGTTGACGTAACCAACTGATCAATTTTTGGTTGAGTGACAAAACAAAATATGAGGTCTGAATACAAAATCTAGCCAAGACAAATAAAGTAAAACTTTAATCGTGGCTGAAGATCGAAGAAATAAGAAAACTATTTTTGTCTTATCTCGAGTTCAACCAAGATTCTAACTAACATAGCTTGAAAATCACTACACTCATATCTGCTTCCACTTTAAATCATATTTGAATCATGATAATAATGCAGTCTGGTTGATGCATATTACCAGAATTCCAGAGTTTTTCCACATTAACAACATTAGTATTTTAGATGGGTGTGGATAGAGAAAAATATGGAAGGAATCCTTTTCACATGCAATACAACAACAAGCTTTGACTGAGATTCAAACATGGGTCTTCTGAATCATACGGCACTGTGGATGCGAAAGATGAGAGGAGTGGCAACAGAAAGTTTTACCTGGCAAACAGTGTCCTCAAATGGAAGCCTCTCGATGCCTAGAGTCTCCATCTTGTTCATCTGCTCCTCGTGGAAGAACTCCATCTCGTACATGGATATGACGCCGTCTCCGTCCAGATCCATACAGCGGAACCAGTACTCTATGCTGTGGGGAGGCAATACAGTTTGTTATGAACTGGTTGGTGTGATCTCCACGTCTTAATAAATGCATAAAAGAAAACCTTTCTGAGAGGTTAGGCAGGGACTATAAAAGTGTTAATGATGAGATGTGCTAGATAATATTTCTGAGGTTGAGAGATAGATAGATAGAGAGAGAGAGAAAGAGAGAGAGAGAGAGAGAGAGAGAGAGAGAGAGAGAGAGAGAGAGAGACAGACAGACAGACAGACAGAGAGAGAGACAGACAGACACAGATAGATAGACAGACAGACAGAGAGGGAGAGGGACAAAGAGAGAGAGTGGGAGGGAGGAAGAGAGAGAGAGAGAGAGAGAGAGAGAGAGAGAGAGAGAGAGAGAGAGAGAGAGAGAGAGAGAGAGAGAGAGAGAGAGAGAGAGAGAGAGAGAGAGAGAGAGAGAGAGCTCACCTTGTCATATGTCGCTTGTCTTCCTCTGCTAACAAAAACCATACAAACTCCCGGTAGCTCATTCTGCCCTCATCAAAGTCCAGTCCTCTGAGTTGATGAAAGGCACATATCAGAATTGGATTATTTTGAGGAAATTACTCGAAAAAAAAAAGGTCCCTTAATTTTCTTCTCTTAAAAAGAAATTTCTTTGATTATCGTAATGATAAAGAAAAAAGCAGATTACATTGAGCAAACAAATTTTGTGTCTCTTAATCAAGGCTCATGTTTTTATAGATAGAAACTATCAAATGCATCAAAATTAGGTATATAGGTAGGAAAAAAAGGTGGATTAATAAATTTCTAGCATACTTTTTTTCTTGAGAGGGGGCTTTACTGTAGCTTTTGAAAAGAGAATCAAATTATAGCCATAGATTTAAAAATAATAATGATTACTTAGAGGAAATCTAAATTCTTTGTTCTCCTTTAAAGAAGAACAAAACTGCTACATTATAGGTCAATAAGTGTTGTGCTTACACTCACCTAGTAACAGCTCCAGAGAATATCCTGTCTATAAGCCTTGAATTCAAGGCTGAAAAATTAAATACAATAATAAAAAATGTCACTGATAATGTATGAGAAGAACCAGAGAAAACATTTTATAGACAACTCGAGATCAGTTATTTCTCTATAGTTCTTGGCAAAAACATTTTACAGCAGAGTAGAAACAAACCAACCTTTTTGAAATTCAAAACATCTTTTTATGGCTAAGGTTGGAAATCAGGAGAGGAGAGAAATGACCACGTAATGATTACAATGATAAAAGTAAACTAATAAATATAACTTTGGGAGTCTGGTGTCCTATTAAAATAAAACCTTCTAGTCTTTACTGAATGATATATACCGTATTCTCTCCAATAGTAGCGCCGGGCGCGTGAAAATGAAGAGGTAGGGGGGAATGCGTCTAATGGAATGTTTTGGATGACTTTCTTCAAAGACAAAGTGTTGCCGTCGCCGCCCTCCGCCCTCCCCCCCCCCTCTAGTTAGTTTGTTAGTTTTAGAGTGCCATGGTTGGGTTACATTGGAATTCGGCCGAGGCCACGTGGTCAGAGACCAAGCCTATTGTATAATTCTCTCATTCGCTCACCGCACGTTTCGTTCCGTTCTTGTCATTTCCTCTTCAAATTACTTTGCAATCAACATGTCAACAACAAAACGATCAATTTCATTCATTGTTTGCATGTGTTGTCTGTTGTTATCATCAGATCTATCGCTTAATAAATGTTTTGAGTTTGAGTTTAATGAGAATCTTTTGTTCTCGAAAGTGGTGTTTTTTAAGTGTTGCTTGGATGGGAAGGGGGGAGGGGGGGGCGTTTATTAGAGATGGCGCTACTAATGGAGGGAATACGGTATTTAGATTTAAACAAAAATGGGCAAAATTGTTTTTCAATATATAACCTTCAAGTTAACATTAATTATTTTATAATGGATTCTCAGTCCATTTCTCTAAGCAAACATGGTCATTGTCATATTGTTCTAAAGTAGCAATTCTACAATGTCTGACTTCTCCAAGCTTCTCAAAGAACTAACATCTCCCATAATTCCTTGAACCTTAACATAAGTACAATTCAAAAGCAATGGCAGCATCTGATGAAAAGCTAGGGTTATATGCTTTTTGAAGCAAATTGTTTCTCACCAACTTACCATGGTCGTTGTGCCGTGAGAGGTCGGCCTTGTCAATGTAGAGGTCATGGTCCTTATCAAGCTCCCAAAACTTGCAGTAAATCACGTAAAAATGTTCATAAGAGAAAAAGTCTTTGATCTGGTTGATGTCTTCCTCTTCCTCCAGCCGCCTCACAGTCTGCACCCATACAAGCAAACAAATAGGCATAAAACACAGATTTGTTTTTAGCAAGAATGTTTCTCCTCCAAGTTACTAATAACACTATATAAGAGATAAATTTATATCTATAAAAGTACAGAAAATGATTTAACTTCTCAAGCAAATGAGTCATAAAGCGTCTTTCCTCAAAATAGAATAAAGATTATTCTAAAGAATCTGAAAAACATAGTTTATGGTAATAGATGTCTCTATCTTATGGTCGCAATTTAATACATTTCCCTTGAAGACTATCAAGTAATTACACAGGATTCAAGAAAACAAGAATTCTGATAGGGGAAATTTATAAACATTCAAAGTGAATTTTATAATAATAGTGTTTTATAGTTTTTGCCAACAGTATATAGAATTTTTGATAACTTGATATTTCAAAGCAATTCCCCAGACAATTTGACCACTACACTGCAAGTATAAGTAAGTAATCAAAACACTATACCGTACGTACAAGTTGTATTATTCTTATTGCCAGAAGCCTATACCTGTTAAATATATATGGAAGAAAAAAATTTAGAAAAACATAAGATTCAGTTTGCCCATTATAACAGGATTATCGTCAGAGCAGAGCTGAAAGAAAGTCATTACACTGCTGGGCTAAAGATAAAAACCCTAAGCAGATATCACAGCCTTGATTTGATACTAAAAGGGACTCTCACCTGCAAGAAGTTTCCTTTCCGTAACTCCGGAAGAGTTATCTGTCCTGTCCATGATCGATTTACACAAAACATCACTCGAGATATAACCTGCAAAGAAACAATTTATGTACAATTGGCTATAACTACACTAGTCTCCAGTTTCCATTTCTGTTTTAATTATTCGCATTAATTGTTTCCGTTTTAACCCTGAACAGTACTTCAAAACATGCATCACTTTCATTTTTGTGCAAGCTTCCATTGCCATAGCTCGAAGCGTCAAATCTTACTATCATAAATCATTTTGATCAAAATTTGAAATTAATGTCAAGGTAAGACTATCCTATAGACGGACTTTGCTTGGCATGTCTTGCACTCAGGATATAATAAAATATGTCTTTGTATTGTCCCTTGAATTTTTGTTACTTCTCAGGCTTGATACAGTTTGTTGCATAATTGAAAGCTCATATAGGAAAACCTATAAGAGAAGGAAAATTGCTTCTAAAAATGTTACTATCGAGATTTCCAGAGCTTCCTAAATCTCAATTAATTTCTAGATCATTTGAAAGAAAATGCACACAACTTTATTTCTTGAAAATAATAGAAATCCAATGCCTTCACTCATTATTGCAGCTCCAGACAGTTTGCAGATGCCAAGAACTACATAAATAATAATTCTGAGACGTACCGTTGTGACGTATCTAGAGTGGAACTCAGGAGCGTCCTGAAGGAACGTTAGACCAGGGTGTGTCTCGACAACGTCCTGGGGAAACAACGGGACATAATAGTTTACTTTAGGCCTTAAATGTGTAGCAGTTCATCCAAATCTACACAGATATTATATGTTAGACATTCTGCTAAAATTTCATATGCTGTCTTTTGAAAAACAGTAAAGTTTATCTGTATGTAATGTGTGGGTTCCTTCATAATTTACTTGCTGCTGTTCTTATAAAAAAAAAGTATTAAAAAAAAGCATGAACTGCAGTTTTCATTCAGGACTCAAATTCCAAGAAAGTGACCTAGGTCCTGATTTTATCAATGTCCATACGCATTTCTACTGCTTATATGAGACTGAGAAAGACTTAAATGATCAAAAACCACCACGCTTATTCTGTCAAACATTAGGATTATTACAAAGCAAATGATATTTCTTAGAAACTATGTAAATTACGAAACAATATCAGCAGTCAACCCGTTAAAAAATGCCAAAATGCTTAAGTCAAAAATGACCATGGTAACGAAGCAGCTGTGATTAAAGTTAAGAGATCACAAGTCAAGATTTTGACGGTCCATTCAAGCAAAATCAGCCTGAGGGGAGATAACCCGGTCTCAACTCTACCTGCACAAAAGGCTCAAAATCCTCAAAATCCAGAACGTTGGAGTCAGATTTGGCTGCCAATCTTAAGAATTTTGATGCTTCATCGTGACATGTCTGATACAACCTGGGTTGAGGAAAGAGTAACAAAAACTATAATGGGATGGATGTTTGATTGATCTCACCACACAGTATATTCCAGAGACAGCATAATGCAGTGGGGTTTGAACCTTTTGATTTAAAAAAAAAACATAACAGCATCACAACACGAAATAGGCATGTGAGTATTATACTCTTACATCTCTCATAAAGCCAAGCGATAACGCTATACTCTTTCCCATTCATGGCTTTGAATATTTAAAAACCTTAACATAATTTTATGTACCTGAGTACATTTGTGAATAAAAAAAAAAGGGAGAAAAAATGGCTTTTCCTCCCATGCTATGAAAATTTAAGCAGCAAGATGGCCCCCCTCTGACGATGTTTTATCAGCAACAAGTCCATATACACACCTCTTCAGTAGAACCGCCAGACCAGAGTAGGTCACGTAACCGTCTGCGGCTCCCCCTGCGGCCCTGAACATCAAAACTTTCCAATAAGACGGGAGACCACACAGCTGGTGGATGAGATACAGATCAGATTCATGATTATCTTCAGCGTAAAAACTGGTTGTTACAGTTTCAGTAGAAAGAACAAGATATACTTTACAATAATGGATCAATACATAAATTTTAATAAATGTGAGGTGGCCTGGGATTTTCAGGCTCATGTCAGAAATTACCATTTTGAACTATTGGGCTTCAAACATTAAACAAAATTAGTTTTTCACGGTTTCCCACTTTTTATCTTCTTATGAACTATGAACCATTTTTCTATCTTGTCAAAAAGTGTCAAAGCCCAAACGAAGCTTTAAATATGCGTTACGGTGTTTTTATGAAGATAACTGCAACCCAGCATGAAAACTACACATTTTACTCAGTGTCTCATTCCCCAGCCTTGTGTTAAGTATTGGGTTATATCTCAAATACTAATATATTCTAAAAAAAATTTAACTGTTTAATGCAGGGAATTGGTTGGGCTTTCAAAATCTATGGAAATCACTATTTGTCCAAAGTAGTCATTGAGCCTGAAAATTGCAGGCCATCTCACAAACTTTCTTTTTTCAACACAGATAAAAAGGGGCATAGGATTGAGAGAAAAGACAATCTTGCATAATTAAGTTAAATAAAAGAGCACATTTGTCCTCGGCTCTGTGTAATTCTTTGCATCTCCCAATTGGTATCAATTTTCAATTACATAATGAACAAAAGTTTCCAAGTTAAGTTTTTTCTGGCTTCTTTGCCATAATTGCTCCTTTAAAAAAAATCAAGTCAGGATTTGCTCATGGCTTTACCCATCTGTCACCAACTTTTTTTTCTTCGGTGTAAAAAATCTTTTTGTTTTTTAATTTGATTATTCCTCTTTCAAATCAAGGTTTTCTAAATTCCAAATTCTGATATCCAATTCCTGCAAATTTGTTGAGAGAGAGAGAGAGAGAGAGAGAGAGAGAGAGAGAGAGAGAGAGAGAGAGAGAGAGAGAGAGAGAGAGAGAGAACAGTACAGAAACAAGTGATTGCTCACTTTTGTGATGTTTGCCATTTGTTGTTTGTAAGCCTTGCCACCCTCCAAACTGCCAAACTCTTTAGAGACTCGCTGAAGTATCGACTCCAGCTCACTGGAAACAGAGCCCTCGGGTTTTCCCTGAGGGAAGTAGAATTGTGGGATGGGAGAGCCAGACAACACTGAGCCCATCCTGCTTCCGCTTCCACCACCAGCTCGCTTACGGTTGCGGTTTTCCTTGTTGCCTTCCTTTGCATTGGCCGCAGTCTGAGTTTTGTTCAGCCCCGAAGCCTGCCCCAGTTTTTGTGCTGTAATATCTGTGGGAGCGATGGTTTTAAGTAAGGTTAGAGCTATCTTCATAAGCTGTGGGCACAAACAAGGTTAACGAGTGAACATTACGACGGTATCATCTGGGGGTCCAGAAAAAAATGGAAACATAACATGAAGAGATGCTCTGAGAATGCTGTTGCCCCACATGTAGTAAAAAATTAAGCAATGCAACAAAAATTTTTGCTTATGACTATCTGGCTCCCAACACATATCTAAGTTATCTATTTTTGGATTCCACCTTAAAATAGATTTTAAAAGTTCCTTAAGATACCTTATGGGTGTCTCAACCTATCAAGACTGTGTGGAACACAACACATATATTTGCATCAAGGAATGAAAATTTTACATATTTTCAGATTCCACCTTCATTACAGATTTTAGAACCTGCTGAGCACTTTTAAATTGATAAAAATAGGAAACTTTCAGATTAAATTTGGAACCATAAAACTTGTGATAGAAGCTGGCATCCACAGATGAAGGCTCACCTTTCCCCTGTGTTTGAGGTGTTGAGTCGCCTCCCTTGCGGCCTGATGGATGTGCATCATTAGAGGTGCGGAGAGCTTGACTGGCACCGTTAGTGTTGGAGTGGACGCCCTCCTTGACTGCTGCTTTCTTCCCTACTGCCTGCTGCTGACCGCTGGGGGTATTTTGACCCAGGATGTGGTTCCCTGCATCCTTGTCCTTCAAATTACCGCCAACCACAGGCTGCGAACAGGGAGAAAGAGACAAGAGAGAGAAAATTAATAGGGCACCAGTGGTTTGGCAGTAAGATTTGCCGACAGCACCAAGCTATGTGGCTCTTCTATTAAATGTAAAACCGGCAGACGTCAGGTGTAACACATGTGGCTCCACTCTCTATAAATGACAAAAAAAAAAAAAAAAAAATACAAGATCTTCCCATCTCTTGATGATTTCACACTTTTTCGTCTTTGCTCTAAGATCAACTTCTGAACTAGGCCAACTAAGACAATAACTGAAATACAGTTCTCTACAAATTGATTGCCCTGCCCGTTCTGGGACTTTTGGTTTTCCATTGATAGAATTGCTTCTGAATTAAATATTACTAAGACGTTGTTAATCTAATAAATTTGCCAGGATTGTTTATGTGTGTTCAGTTTCGTAGTGTATCAAGAGACAGAACGTTTTTAACAACTTGAGTTACATAAATCAACATGTAAGGATGCAAGGAAACTAGGCCTATTATTATGAACAATATTAAACATTTTCTGTTGCATATCAGAGCAGTTTTAACTTCAATGAAATACTGAACTTCTGTGCGGGTTTTTTTCTTCCTGTTCACAACATTTGAGAAGATCTTTTTATTCATGGCGTACGGGAAGATATTTTCCGTTCAAAGCTAAGAAAATTAACAATAATTAACAATAACATTATAGTGAAGATATTAAGCCAAGTCTCCCTGGCCCTGAGGACATTGTCTGAGTGTAGTGTATCTTGGTAGGCCAAAGTCGGGGTGGGGGTGGGGTGTTGAGGGGTTACAAGAAAGTTTATCCAAACTATCCAAACTTCAACTAAGACCTCAAACTATAATCTTCATTCTCGGCGTTGGGGAAGATAAGATATAAAACTAAAAACCTAGCGATGTCACGTCAGGTGCCGCCTGGCCGTGAAAACATAGTCCGTGTGTAGTGTGTACCTTGATGGCCCGACCTGCTCGACTCCCGCACAGCACACAGGCGAAGCAATCGAGAGACGCCATCTTGCGTGCCTTGCGGACAGCCATGGAGACCAGAGAGCTGTGCTGCTGCTGCCCCTGCCGCTGCTGGTGGTGGTAGTACAGGGGGAACTCGACGCCTTCCTGGGGCGGCATCGAGACGGCAAGAGTTTGCTCCTGGATACTGATGCTGATGCTGATACTGATGCTGTTTCAGTTCTGCCAAGTTCTATTGGGATACGCACTGTGTCGCCGGTATAGGAAGTTGGGCGCTTCTTGTGGCCGGTATGAAGGGCATTAATCCATGTTTATCAAGAATCTCCGTTTTCCAGTCATTTTTTTTTTTGAGTTTTGACTCAAAGCAGTCATACACTTTAAGTATCCAGCGTTTATAGAATTTTATACATAGACTTCATGAATTTGTTTCTCCCAGGAGTCCTTTAATTTGAACAAGTTAGTTGCACACTCTGGAAAGCAAGTACCATAGACGGTCAATGCCTCGAATCTTAAGCCTTGTAAAGATTAGACTAGGGTTCGATTGCTGACAATATAACGAGAATTGTAGGCTAGAACTGATATATATCCTGTGTTGATAGTGAGAATATTCATATCCGGCCATCGTAAACAAAAAAAACAACAAAAAAAACCCCCAAAAAACCCAGAAGTTATTTGGTTTCCAATCGCATCGAATCTTTTGACATAACCACAGCTTCTCTCTGTTTTTGTATCTACACAAGCAAAACGCAGTGCAAGAGTATGAAACCTACATGGTATCTTTTCCCATTTGATTTTCTTGAGTATATAAAATCATATCATACACAAGACGGAACAGAGAAATCAGGATCTATCTCATTTTACACTGATGCGCATTGGTAGGGGTAGCAGTATCCGGAAGTAGATCTGCTTCATTCTAACCGTGCCGACGCCATGACAACGTCACTCGGAGAAGATTTAGGAGGGGTGAAGAGGGAATTGAAAGACCCTGAAAGACATAACTTGCATGACTTGTGACAGTCCTGACGATTTCAAAGTGGAGCTGAAGATGGATATGTCCAAAGTTACTTTCTTCTCTCTCTCTCTCTCTCTCTCTCTCTCTCTCTCTCTCTCTCTCTCTCTCTCTCTCTCTCTCTCTCTCTCTCTCTCTCTCTCTCTCTCTCTCTCTCTCTCTCTCCCCCTCCCCCCCCAAAAAAAAACAAACAAAACAAAACAAAACATGTGAGCTACGGAAAGAGGGAAAATTGGAGCCAGAAACGTTCTTCTTCCTCACAAATGATAAACCATTGCCACAGGGGATTTTTTGAAGGAGATAAAATAACATCTCTCGCTAGACGAAGGTAAATTTGCATGAAAAATATTGAGTTTTAAATCGAAACCGCTGATTTTATGAACCAATGAAGGAGGAATAATAATAATAATAATAATAATAATAATAATATTTATTAAGGACAAGCTGGGACAGAGCCAGTTTGGGAAAAGGGGAGAGGAAGGGAGAGAGAGAAAGAGAGAGAGAGAGATAAGAAAGAAAGCGAGAAAGAGAGAGAGAAAGAGCGAGAGAGAGAGAGAGAGAGAGAGAGAGAGAGAGAGAGAGAGAGAGTCATACGGACGGAGGAATAATGTGTTGCGTATGTGTCATCGTGTAATCTTCATATTAACAAGTCTCTTCATCGTTGACAGGAAGCACAAAAACGAATGAAAGATGACGTTAACCACAAGGTCAGCGTGACCGGGTTACAATGACTGTGAAAGTGTGGAGTTGTAGAATCATTTCGAAAAAGAAAAAAAGAAAAAGAAAAAAATCCAGTACGAGAAAATTGTTTGAGAGTCTGGCATATATGTGATGATTGATACAAAGAGATATAGAGAGAAACGAAAAGACTGGAAATTGAAGAAGAGATAGAAGGACTAACAACACCAAACTAAAAAAAAAAAAAAAAAAAAAAGACGAAGAGATAGAAAAAAAAATATAATAGAGATAGTCGGAAAATTAAGAGAGGAGAAAAACGAGACACGAGGAAAAGGATAGAAGTAAAGAGAAAATATGAAAAAAGAGATGAGAGAGAAACAGGATGGAGAGACAGAATAGAGAGATAAAGATGTTTGCTCACAGCGACAGACTATGCCGCGTAAACCATGACGTCACCAGTCAATGACGCACTATATTGAGAATCACCCAATCGTCTCAAGTTGCCTCAGAGCATGCATGTCTTGCGCAGACACATGAAAAATATTTAGAAAATTAAACCCGTCGCGCAACAAATACATGTGCTAGAATTATTATACACTTTTGTTCCTGCATTCTGTGCTGGTATGGGTGTGTGTGAGAGCGATGTAAAAAATAAAATAAAAAAATAAAAAATGAAGTGAAGGGCAAAGAAAGCGAGAGAGAGAGAGAGAGAGAGAGAGAGAGAGAGAGAGAGAGAGAGAGAGAGAGAGAGAGAGAGAGAGAGAGTGAGTGAGAGGAGGGGGGATAAGGGCACAGAGAGAGAGAGAGAGAGAGAGAGAGAGAGAGAGAGAGAGAGAGAGAGAGAGAGAGAGAGAGAATGAATGGAAGAAAAACTGAGGTGGAGGAAAGAGACAGGATAGATCAAGCTAAAGGGAGAGAGAGATTGAGAGATAAATAGATAGATAGAGAGAGAGAGAGAGAGAGAGAGAGAGAGAGAGAGAGAGAGAGAGAGAGAGAGAGAGAGAGAGAGAGAGAGAGAATGAATGGAAGAGAAACGGAGGTGGAGGAAAGAGACAGTATAGATCAAGCTAAAAGGAGAGAGATTGAGAGATAGATAGATAGAAAGATAGATAGATAGGGAGGGAGAGAGAGAGAGAAAGAGAGAGAAAGAGAAAGGCGGGAAGAACTAAACAACGAAAGACACACCTTTATAATTATAAGATGAACTGAACCAAATCTACTGGCCTCCACTCTAATACAAAGTGTGACCCAACTTAGTGGCGAGTGCAATTTTTTCACCCAACCCTGCGAAGATTGATAACTAAGCTCACCCCGTGACCTCCCTGGACCGAGAAAGGCGAACTTCCCTCTCCTGGAGAACAGTCCGCCAGATGCTCGACCAGGCCTCTAATGATCGGAAATACCCGGATACAGGTGTCAAGGTCACACCCCCGACCAGGTGTCGGATTAGCATAGCGAGAGCGCATGCGTGCGGAAAAAAAAACTCTCTCGGACGACTATTGGTGATTGAGTATCGGTGCGGGTTCAGAGGTTGATCATTGTATCATTGTGATAAGGATGACGATTATTATGAAAATGAATGACGGGGACGTTAATGATAAACTACGACACTGGTGATCGCAAGGATGAAGAAGATGAATGAATTGATAAAGGTAGCGATATCAACATTGAAGTTGGTGAGAAAAAGTGGAGAAAACTTAAGACCGGCTTTAAAAAAGAAGGGGGTGGTGATCATAACCGGGGAGGGGAGAGGGGAGAGAGAGAGAGAGAGAGAGAGAGAGAGAGAGAGAGAGAGAGAGAGAGAGAGAGAGAGAGAGAGAGAGAGAGAGAGAGAGAGTTATAAAAAAATAAAACAACAACAACTAACAAACAGGTACTGACATGACAAAGGCATCCCTCTTTAGCGCCAGATTTTCCCGAACTTTACCAACTAAAAATCACAAAATCAGCCATAATTAATCTATTTTGTGACCAAGAATCTAGCGTCAAACCCTCCCCTCATTGATTCGGAAACAATTGCCTCGGTTGCGCGGGCAACCAAACGTGACGTCACACACAGCGTAGGAGAAATGAGATATCATTTCTCACAACAGGTGCCGAGGACTTTGATCCTAAGAAATCGAATACAACGATATAAGATCCCAGACAGGTCACGTCGATAGTGGCATCGAGGGATGGAAGGAAAGATGTAGCCTTAGGCTGTCTCTCTCCCCCACCCCCACAGTGCAGTTGGCGCTGGGATAAGCAGTACGTCAAGCCTCTGAGATTGGCCAAACCTAAAGTTAGTGAGAGAGGGGTTAGGATAGACCAGAGAGGTTCCCGTGTAGGAGTCCCTATGGAGTAGACTGCACCGGCTCTAACCGGGGTGCCAGGAAATGATGTGGAGAGGTTCGAAGGTGGGGAAGATATAAATATGTTGATACGAGGAAGAAATAACGCCGCTGCTGCTGCTGATATTGATGATGACGAAGAGAATAATAATGATGATGAAGAGGATGACAGTGGTGGTGATGATGGTGATGATGATAATGATGAAGAGGATGACAGTGGTAGTGATGATGATAACGATGATGAAGAGGATGACGGTGGTGGTGATGATGATGATGATGATGATGATGATGATGATGATGATGATGATGGTAATAAAGAGGGTGATGATGATAAGGACATTGGTGATAGGAGTAAAGAGTTGGCTGTTGGTACTATGGTGTGGGATATAGGATAGACCTGAGAGATTCTAGTGCATGAGTCTCTCTGGGATAGACTTCACCGGCTCTTACGAGAGCAGGATGGAACGGGGTCTCAGGAGATCACGATAAAACTGATGATGGGTAGATTCACAGGTGGGCAATTTATATCTCGGTAAGAGAAAGAAATTAAGCCGTGATCGACACAGGCTGCTGCTGCTGCTGATCATGGTGATGCTCATGAAGGTGATGATGATGATGATGATGATGATGATGAAGAAGAAGAAGAAGAAGAAGAAGAAGAAGAAGAAGAAGAAGAAGAAGAAGAAGAAGAAGAAGAAGAAGAAGAAGAAGAAGAAGAAGAAGAAGAAGAAGAAGAAGAAGAAGAAGAAGAAGAAGAAGAAGAAGAAGAAGAAGAAGAAGAAGAAGAAGAAGAAGAAGAAGAAGAAGATCACGATGACAATAAAGATACTGGCGATAAGAATAAAGAGTTAGTAGTAACAATGAGGATGGAGTGCTAAAATTGGAAAGTGATTTCCGCCCCAAACGAGCTTTTAGAGGTGAGTTAACGGTGTTACGGACAAACATGGGTCTATCAAGACGGCACAAGGAACCTGCTAGCTACAAACTACGGTGCAGATGTTTAAAACAATGCAGGAAGGAAAAAACACTCTCTCGAAATGTATCGCTGCTAACGACAACCACTTTGAGTAAATCATGGGGGGGAAAGAAAAGAAAAGAGAAAGAAAGAAAGAAATAAAAAGAAAAAACATGATGTGAAAAACGGCACGACGGTTACTCAAACCGAAAGTAAAACTTTGAGAGCGACCTCTTCCCGTGGAGGCGTGAAAGTCGGTCACCTGACGGATGGCCCGCCAATCAGGTGCACTGAAAGAACTCGTGTCAAATACGTACGGCTAATGATCTCTTCACCGCTCTATTTGCCTACAGGCTGCACGGCGAGTTCAAGGCTTGTTATTGGCATAAAACTCGACTCTGCATGGAATGGTAGATATGAAACTTTGAGAAAGCCAATCTTCAATTTATCTGACGCCGTGCGAGCAAGACAAGACGTGTGCAATTAATTCTGATAATGGTCGTATTATACTCGGATTAGACTCAACAGTTTGTGTGTGTTGTGTGTATGTGTTACAAGTAAATAACAGAGGGAATAAAGTGAATGATGCAAAATAAGGAAGAGATAGAGTGAGACAGAGGGTTTAGAGAGATAAACAGAATGAAAGAAAGTGAGTGAGTGAGAGAGAGAGAGAGAGAGAGAGAGAGAGAGAGAGAGAGAGAGAGAGAGAAGGGAATAGATAGAAGGTAAAAGAGGGAGGGAGATAACTATATTAGAGAAAATAGGTGCACGGTACGACAGATAGAGAGAGAGGCGAAAAAAAGGAATGAGATGGGTAGCTGCGTAGGTTGATACTAACAGACGTAAAGAGAGGGGCATAATATTTTCACAGGAAAACCAAACATACCGATACCACGATCGTTTAAAACTCATCCACACCGCAGAAACTTTCCACTTACACTCACACCATAGGCTCAGACACGAGCACTGAAATAACAATATCATCCACTGAGAGCTCGTAAGTTCAAGGTCGGAGGAGATAAGCCAGGGGGAGCTAATTAGTTTTGGTTATGAAGGGGAAGAAACAATGCCAGGAACCTAAAAAATGCAGTCAAGATAACCCAGAGGCCAGAACTGCCCAATAGTCTCTCAAAGCTTACATTCCCTTTTTTAAGGGGGGGGGGGTGGTAAAGGAGATTGAGTAAGGCGATGGAGAGAGGGAGAGAGAAAGAGAGAGAGAGAGAGAGAGAGAGAGAGAGAGAGAGAGAGAGAGAGAAAGAGAGAGAGAGATCGAGGTGCGAGTGAGAAGTCTTATCATAAAGGGAGATTATTATTTTCTGGCAAGGGGGAACAACTCTACTTGAACTCGGCAGGAAAATACTTACATACAGCTGGCTCTCCGGGGATATCAGCAATGGAAAATACATCTCGACAAGGGCTATGATGTATGGTTGATATAGACCATACATTACAGGGAACTTGTCCTAAATCCAACCTAGAACACAAAATGACGTCAGTGCCAAGAGAGACGAGACAGGTTAAAGTTGGAAGGGTGAGATTCAGCAAACATCTGCACCAACGCCGGCTGTGGCTCTAACTTAGTAGGGTGTTTAGGCGTAAAGTTGAAGGTGAGAGCCTTACTACACTACCACCAAAGAAAATAATAATAATAAAAAATAATAAATAAATAAATAAATAAAAACGATCCGCCGCTGTTTCCTTGGGGCTTACGTCCGCGACTTTGTCGAAGCGGTGGGCAAAAGTTTTAAGACAGGAAGTAACCAACGACTCCATCATTCTTTGACCATCTTGCAAAGAAACATAGATCTCTACGACAAATAACACCGATTTTTAACGAAACAACATCTTCACAAATAACTGATGTGGGACACCCAGTCTTTACACCTATTGAGTAGGACCAGGAAATTTTGTGTCGAGAGTTTATTTCATTTTTTTTTTCCAAGGACTTAACGCCACACTAGCCCTGCATGCTCCGTCGGGATTCGAACCGCGGTCCTCCTGATCTGAAACCTAACATCTCTGATAAGACTACGATCGTTTCATCTCCGGAGACTATCAGCACCAAAGCGCGAGTGGAGGTACCGGAAGCGGTACCAGCCCGGAAGATGCACATCTGCTGAGGTGGCACCACCACTACCACCACAGATACAGCCTCAACATCACCTGGCCGACCATACCTTAGGAATTATGTCAGTACAAGAATTCCCGCTGCTACTACTGTAGTTGATTATATATCGTTGTTACGTGACTAACTTAACTTGGGGCATGCTGGGTAGACGGGGAAAGATACCTGGAGATGGTACTTCATCTTTCTGCCTTATTTACACCTACAAATCTATCTTGAGATGGTGCTCATACCGACGGAACGAATTTTTCTACAGCTGGCATTACACTTCATAGTGTTTCTAGCGTCTATCTTTTGGTGCCCACATGTTCATTCCACACTGAAATCTTGTGACATCTGTATCTTGTGATGGTACTTATTTAACAGAAGAACTGGTTTTGCACTTCGATCTAGAAATGGATTTCTAACCTCTGAATTTTGGCAAATATGTGTTGGAATACATACCCACTTAGGACACCTCTATCTCGATATAGTGTTTACAGACACTTCAGTCCATTGCTCTGCCGTTTTACAACGAAAAGCGTTATATCTCTCACATTTTGATTATTCTGATGATGACCGATCAATATTATTATTATTATTATTATTATTATTATTATTATTATTATTATTATTATTATTATTATTATTATTATTATTATTATTATTATTTTTATTATTGTTGTTGTTGATGTTATTGTTATTATTATTATTATTATTATTATTATTATTATTATTATTATTATTATTATTATTATTATTATTATTATTATTATTATTATTGTTGTTGTTGTTGTTGTTGTCATTATTATTATAGTTGTTGTTGTTTTTGTTGTTGTTGTTGTTATTACTATTATTTTATACTGGGAGTAAGCAAGATACTGATTTTTATTTCCAAAAGGCAGTTGTTGTTAAAGAGTTGCAACATCTCTCTTCGGATATCCATTTGCGACCTAATATTGTGATATCTCGTATCGTCAAATAGTTGGAGCGAATGGGAACGTGACAGTAAACCACATACACCATACAAAATCTAAACAAATATCCGGGTGCAGTTGGATGTTTTTCACATCTCTCCGTCATCTCATCGCAATGATAAAGGATAAACAACCTTTACATCATGCATTGCTTGCTATGCGTGCATGTGTGTATATATGTGTGTGTATGTATAATTTACTGTTATCAAATTTCGTTTGGCAAACCATGGGGTTAGTTTTTGCATCAAAGTGTATGGCGGAATGATCTAACGGGTTATTTCTGTTGAAAAGTTAAAACTTTAATATGAAGAAGGCAGTAAAGGACAGAGAATTAGCTTTGAAGGTGAATTGTAATTTGTTTTAATGGGCTGAGTAGTGAAGCAAGTGCGTAGCGAAAAGGAGAGAGAGAGAGAGAGAGAGAGAGAGAGAGAGAGAGAGAGAGAGAGAGGGAGGGGGGATTAAAAGAATGGGGAAAGAGGGACGAACAGAAGAGGTAAAGAGACAGATAGACGGATATATATATATATATATATATATATATATATATATATAGAGAGAGAGAGAGAGAGAGAGAGAGAGAGAGAGAGAGAGAGAGAGAGAGAGAGAGAGAGAGAGAGAGAGAGAGAGAGAGAGAGAGAGACAGACAGACAGACAGAAAAAGAAAAAGGAGAGAGAGAGAGAGAGAGAGAGAGAGAGAGAGAGAGAGAGAGAGAGAGAGAGCAAAGCAAAAGAGTGATATATAAACTGACCGACACAGATAAAAGAAGAGAATAAGAGTGAGGTGAAGATGTCAGCAACGCAGGCGTGTGTATCCAGATGTGTTCTACCACTGCTGCCTATCATCATCAAATAATCATGTTACTTCCATTCGATTTTTCTCATTAACCCTGGTCTCTCTCAGGTGTGTGTAGCCGGAAAATTATCCTAAACTGAACCAGATGTTTTGCGTCAAATTAAATTCTTTCGTTATCATAGACGGGAATCTTAATATTTCGCGAAAGAAGCAGTACATGAGATAAGAAAGAGGTTGAAGAGAGAAAGAGAGAGAGAGAGAGAGAGAGAGAGAGAGAGAGAGAGAGAGAGAGAGAGAGAGAGAGAGAGAAAGAAAGGGGGAGTGATATGTAGACTGACAAACAGGAAACACGGTGAGAGTGGACTCGCTTGTTTGATATAGCGCATCCAAAACACGCTGGCCTTTTTGCACGTCAAACATTTAAGGGCAGGGTTAAATTCAAACAAAAGGTGAAACTCTAAACACATCTATGGACGGCCTTGGACTCGAACCCGCAGCAGAGAAGGTCCTAGCGGATATCAGGAGAGTGAGAGAAAAAGGAAAGGGAAGGAAGAGAAAATTGAGAGAGGGAAAAAGGAAAGTAGTGAAATAGGGATAGTGAGTAAAATGGAGAAAATGTGATACACAGAGAAAAAGAAAAGGAGAGAGAGAGAGAGAGAGAGAGAGAGAGAGAGAGAGAGAGAGAGAGAGAGAGAGAGAGAGAGAGAGAGAGAGAGAGAGAGAGAGAGACAGACAGACAGGCAGGCAGGCAGGCAGACAGAAGTAAGAGAGAGGGAGAAGGGCTGGGAACTCTTCGACTGAGTTGAATAATAATACTAATAATAATTCCCAACACTGGAAACGAAAATACAGAAATGCACTTTCAGCGTGGATAAACAAAAAAAAATTAGAAACGCTCAGCGGGAACAGAATGATAACAGAGTTTAGAGAGAGAGAGAGAGAGAGAGAGAGAGAGAGAGAGAGAGAGAGAGAGAGAGAGAGAGAGAGAGAGAGAGAGAGAGAGAGAGAGAGAGAGAGAGAGAGAATGTATGAGCTGTTCAGTCTTGGCACGGTCGTCCTGGAGACGTGAGGCGACCATCACTGCCAAGGAATGATAGAGAGAAAGGTCGGTTGATGGATTCGAGTATCTTATAGAGAGAAAGGTCGGACGATGGATTCGAATATCTTATAAAGAGAAAGGTCGGTTGATGGATTCGAGTATCTTATAAAGAGAAAGGTCGGTTGATGGATTCGAGTATTTTATAGAGAGAAAAGTCGGTTGATGGATTCGAGTATCTTATAGAGAGAAAGGTCGGTTGATGGATTCGAGTATCTTATGGAGAGAAAGGTCGGTTTATAGATTCGAGTATCTTATAGAAAGAAAGGTCGGTTGGTGGATTTGTGTATCTTATAGATAAAGAGAGGTCGGTTTATAGATTCGAGTATCTTACACCATGAAAGATCTTGATGCAGGGGTAAGTCACTACCGATTATATTTCCGTCTCGACTCCCTCGCAAAAGAATACGATTGTATCTTCAAGGTGCTTTTTTTTTTTTTTTTTTTGGGGGGGGGGGGGAGGGAATCGAATAAAACCTAAAGTACCATCACCATAAAAATAAACAACCTTTCTTCAAACGATTTGTTGTGAAAGACTGAGAGAGACTTGGGAGATGTTGCAATGTCTAGCATTTTAGAACTACGATCACATAGGCTAGAGACATATCGTTACCTGCTCAGGAATTAACCTCATATTTTATACATTCAGATGATGGTCTAACTGGACAGGCCCACACTCAAGATTTATAAAAAAAAAAAAAAATGAAGGAGATGGGAGAAAAATGTTACACCAGAATACTAAGAGAGGATTCAGGACAAACTGACTTTGTAAAAATCTAAAACTATTAATAGATACTTTTAAATACTCGTTATACTTTTTTTTTAATGAATTCATAATTGTCTAATAAGCGCTTAAAATTTCTCTAAATAGATTAGGAAAGTAGAGAATTAGCCGATTTCCTATAATATTATCAAAAAAAAATAAAAAGAAAAAAAACCACCGCCTCTCAAATCAGAACTAATCAAAGTTTTCTCAAGCTGTCTGATCGAAAGATTAAAAAAAAGTGGTGCTTTTAAGTACATACTCCACGTTTTTCAGGCTCTGAGCTATTTCAAGACCTTAAAAACAAGATTCCTTGGCTAGATGTAGATCTATATCGAGCCATCCTGTTTTAACAATCACTTTCGCAGCGTCCTTTTTTTTCTTCTATAGAGAGTTTTGGTTTACCTGTTGAAATGTTCACATGCTGCTCATGTAGTTCTCTCGGGGGTAATGGCTACATGTAGAGATCAAATAAATCCACTAAGTTCTACACCGAATCAATGAGTTCAAAGGATCATTTAACATGACATGAAAAGACACTTTATTCTTGTATTGGGTATAGCGGGAAAAAAGAACATCTGACGTCAAAGTTTGAGTTAATTTTTCTACACAACCTTGACTCGTTTCTAAAATTAGCTTAAACCACACATAATTATGAAGTACCAATAATGAAGCAAACAATCCGAGAAAAGATGCAGAGCAGATGAACGCGGGATCTTCATTTCTCAGCGTCTAAGACATAGAATAAGATGCATCCTTATATATATATATATATATATATATATATATATATATATAGAGAGAGAGAGAGAGAGAGAGAGAGAGAGAGAGAGAGAGAGAGAGAGAGAGAGAGAGAGAGAGAGAGAGAGAGAGAGAGAGAGAGAGAGAGAGAGAGAGAGAGAGAGAGAGATAGACTGTGCATTATAAACCTGGATTGCAAGAAGGGAAAGAGAGCACGCAATAGAAAAATACTGAGCAAAAATTCAAAGAAGACATACGACAGACACAGACGGTGTATCATGGGCAGGAAAGACATGGCACAGACAGACGTTTATCTTAGACAGTGGTACAAGCAATACGCTCTATAGACACAGACGGTGTATCATGGGCAGGAAAGACATGGGACAGATACAGACGTTTATCTTAGACAGTGATACAAGCAATACGCTCTATAGACACAGGCGGTGTATCATGGGCAGGAAAGACATGGGACAGATACAGACGTTTATCTTAGACAGTGGTACAAGCAATACGCTCTATAGACACAGGCGGTGTATCATGGGCAGGAAAGACATGGGACAGATACAGACGTTTATCTTAGACAGTGGTACAAGCAATACGCTCTATAGGCACAGGCGGTGTATCATGGGCAGGAAAGACATGGGACAGATACAGACGTTTATCTTAGACAGTGGTACAAGCAATACGCTCTATAGACACAGGCGGTGTATCATGGGCAGGAAAGACATGGGACAGATACAGACGTTTATCTTAGACAGTGATACAAGCAATACGCTCTATAGACACAGGCGGTGTATCATGGGCAGGAAAGACATGGGACAGATACAGACGTTTATCTTAGACAGTGATACAAGCAATACGCTCTATAGACACAGGCGGTGTATCATGGGCAGGAAAGACATGGGACAGATACAGACGTTTATCTTAGACAGTGATACAAGCAATACGCTCTATAGACACAAGCGGTGTATCATGGGCAGGAAAGACATGGGACAGATACAGACGTTTATCTTAGACAGTGATACAAGCAATACGCTCTATAGACACAGGCGGTGTATCATGGGCAGGAAAGACATGGGACAGATACAGACGTTTATCTTAGACAGTGATACAAGCAATACGCTCTATAGACACAGGCGGTGTATCATGGGCAGGAAAGACATGGGACAGATACAGACGTTTATCTTAGACAGTGATACAAACAATACGCTCTATAGACACAGGCGGTGTGTGAGCAAACTGAGAGGCATGGGAAGACACGACAAATACATTACGATGTATCATAGATCAAAAGCAAAAGGAAAGCATGCGACAAGTACAGGCTGTGTAACAGTTTATCAACAGACAAGGAACATATGCGATACTTAGATCGATTTACAGAAATATTCATAAATATTAAAGGAGATAATTGAGAGAGATAGATAGATAGATAGATAGATAGAGAGAGAGAGAGAGAGAGAGAGAGAGAGAGAGAGAGAGAGAGAAAGAGGGGGGGGGGAGGTGTACAGAACGATGAGGGGTGTGGGAGAAAGGGAGAAGGAGGACGAGGAAAAAAAGGGGTGATTGGGTAGAAAGTAGAAAATAACCCTCACGTGACTACCCGCCGAAAAGCCATGACAAAAACTTCTAAATCGGACGTGATTCTGAACACTAGCCGACCTTTTCTCGCTAGTTATTTATATACACGTCTATCTCAGGTCCCACGCGACAGGAGCAGCCATGCACGTTTCTCCAGAATTTATTCCTGCACGTTTCTCAAGGTTGTCAGATCCGATCCAATGCAGGACAGGTGTCGCCCAAATCTCGGGAGTGGAGTTCTTCCACACGTGGATCTCGTTTGTCTCGGCTGTTTATGTTCAGTTTGGGGAAAGACACACAAGCGTCAGCCAACAAGACAGACCTACATATACAGACAATATATGCCTACATCATTATACAAATCTATTGTCGGGACATGTCTCACTTCTCCCGAGACCGGGAAAGACAAAACACAAGCCTCAGGCAACAAGACAGACCTACATATACAGACAATATATGCCTACATCATTATACAAATCTATTGTCGGGACACGTCTACGTCTCACTTCTCCCGAGACCGGGAAAGACAAAACACAAGCCTCAGGCAACAAGACAGACCTACATGTACAGACAACAAGACAGACTTACAAGTTTCAGACAACAAGTCAGTCCTTCACTATACAAATTTATCGTCAACGAAACGTCTCACTTTTCCCGAGACATTCTTTCCTACTCCCTTCACATGCTTTACGTGGCTAGGACAGAAAGGGACACACAGACTTCAGAATAAAAAGAAATTGGAGAATTATAAACATAGAAAACACTGACTGTGCTTTATCCAACCTCACAACCCCCAATTCCCTCCTCTCGAGATTTCCCTGCCAGAGAAACGTTGTTAAAACTGACATGAACAAGACTAATCTCTCTCTTTTTTTTTTCTCCCTCCCTCCTTCTCTCTCTCTCTCTCTCTATCCATCATCTATCTTTCTACCCATCGATATCTTTTTTCATAATATACCACGACACGCATTAACAGCAAGATTGTTCCGACCCTGTCACACCAACCCCATCATTCTCTCTCTAAATGTATCTTCCCAGTAATATAAGAGGAAAACAATCAATAAACAAGCGACCTATGACAGCGGCAAACAACCTGACATAAGATGAAGCGATAAACTATAAATGCATACGATCATTTAAAAAAGCGGCTATTTGCCGCGCGCGGCAGCAGTAACTACAGCAGAAGGCGGGAGCGCGGTGGATGCTGGGGCTGAGGTTGGACATCAACCAAGGGAAATAATCCGAGTCGAAGCCAGGATAAATACTCAACAACCGAGAGAGAGAGAGAGAGAGAGAGAGAGAGAGAGAGAGAGAGAGAGAGAGAGAGAGAGAGAGAGAGAGAGACAGAGAGACAGAGAGAAACAGAGAGAGAGAGAGAGAGAGAGAGAGATAGAGAGAGAGAGAGAATATAGAAATACAGAGAGAGACAGAGAGACAGAGAGAAACACAGAGAGAGAGAGAGAGAGAGAGAGAGAGAGAGAGAGAAAGACAGACAGACAGACAGACAGAGAGAGACAGAGAGAGGGGAAACGGGAAAGGAGAAGAGCAATAAACAATCGACAGGCGACAAAGGTTAGAGTAACACTGCCCGAGTTGATCAACTCACCCCGATCTTGGGGGCTTCTTCAAAGATTACACTGGGGAGAATTCTTTAACGATACCGTTAAATTAGCGCCAGGTTAAGTATATTTAGACAAGCAGGTGCGCATAGATCTATACCTAACAAAGTAAAAAGAGCACTCTTGAAACAGTGAAAGAGGATGGGGGGCTAGAGAGAGAGAGAGAGAGAGAGAGAGAGACAGACAGACAGACAGACAGACAGACAGACAGAGAGACAGATAGACAGATAGACAGAGAGAGAGGGAGAGAGGTATCAAAGCAGCATACATACCTAAATAAGCGGTGCTAAATATATCATGACCCAAAGTCTATCTAAAATCCTTGGTCTCAATCAATCCTGCATGACAAAAAATGATATCACGATTCCAGCTCTGTATCAATGCAGTACAGTAGTTATTCCAGGATTCGAACTCTGCTCTGTCATGATGGCACGGTACTAATTCTGCATCTAATATTATTAAACACAATCCTTGAGATGCATCATGTTTAGTAATACGATCCCATTCCGTATTAATTATTGTATCATGATCTGAACTCGGGATCGATCATTATACCACGATACCAACTCCGAGTCGATTATTATATCACACGCATAACTTTATATCGATTACTATGTCACGATTCCTACTTTATATTAATTATCATAGTTATCTCGTCTCTGTTTTCATATCAATAGCGATGTGACTCTAATCCTGTATCAATAATTATTCTGCAATCCTAACTGTAGCTATATTTATACCACGGATTTCACGTACTATGGATTCCAATCTCAGTTTTCGAATCTACACCAGAATTATCCACTTTGGAATCAATAATTATAATAGAATCATGACAGTTCCTCTGTTTATATCGTTGATCTTTAACCCTGCCAATGTTATACGTTGATATTAATTTTACTTTATTATACCATTACCTCATTCTTGCATCAATTTCAACACCATGATCTTAACTCTGCATTATCAAAAATTATATCTCTTGGTCTTCACTTAATACAAACATTATTCAGAACATCATCTCAACTCTGCATCAGTTACTACGACATGATCTCGATCGACGACCTTCCATGATCCTCCCCTCTGTAACTGTATCAATCATGATACTCTGATCTGATTTATGTACCAATTATTATACCAAAACTTCCCTCTGCATCAATAAACATATAAAGATTCGAACCTACAAAAGTTAAAATATATCTATTTATATATATATATATATATATATATATATATATATATATATATATATATATATATATATATATATATATATATAAACACCAGTGTCGTATGAAGAGAATTTAAGGGATGATCTTCTATATCTATGAAAAGCTCCCACAACTGAGTACTCTTATCAAATATTCCAACCTATCTCCAAACTACATATATATAAGTATGTATATGTATGTGTGTGGATATATTTTTATAATAATCTTACCGCAATCCTGTCAAAGATTGTCATGTTCTACCCGTTGCTAATATTTGACACGCCAGATCTGTTTGTCTATCTTGTCTGACTGCCATGTGATTTTCAGACCAGTCTATTCACAAACCGGACTATATATACCCACATGTAACTACACCCCTCCTACGTTAGCGAGGAGAATTACCAACACGGGCATTGAAAAAAAAATGAAAATAAAACAAACTGGACCCTACGTGATGATGTACACGATCGCGAGATGTAAAGAATCTATTTTCGGCCAAACACTAGATCTAGTCCTAAATCCTCATTCCAAGAAATAAAATTGGAAAAAAAAAAAAAAAAAAAAGAATATAAACGGAACAAAATAATATTCTGCGGACCACTTCAGAAAGAAAATCAGTTGGATGGGCGACCACTGGGAAAACCGACGAGCAAGATGTAATTTTTTTTTTTTGAAGTGACATCAACAATCACTCACGAAATATGATTCTTATTAATACAAAAAAATTACGAAACTCGGGATTTAATGACGCACGTTCTCAATCGCAGAAAGCTCGACTTGTAGAGATGGTCATATCACTGTGACACGAACAATTATATCGTGATAATTTTTTTATTTTTTTTTTCGAATTACTTAGATAACTAGATCGCGTTTGATTTAAAAACAATTTTTTTTTCTTAATTCTAAACCCTAGATCTAGCCCGTGTAGAACTCACCGTCCTTCATCTACGTATGACCCTAAGCAGAAGTATCTAATTATCTAACTAAAACCTGGACTCTGTATCAATTATTATTCCATGACCCTCACTCTATATCAATTATTATTCCACGATCTTCACTCCGTATCAATTATTATTCCACGATCTTTACTTCGTATCAATTATTATTCCACGATCTTTACTTCGTATCAATAATTTTTCCATGATCTTCACTCTGTACTAATTATTATTCCATGATCTTCACTCTGTATCAATTATTATTCCATGATCTTCACTCTGTATCAATTATTATTCCACGATCTTCACTCTGTATCAATTATTATTCCATGATCTTCACTCTGTATCAATTATTATTCCATGATCTTCACTCTGTATCCATTATTATTCCATGATCTTCACTCTGTATCAATTATTATTCCATGATCTTCACTCTGTATCAATTATTATTCCATGATCTTCACTCTGTATCCATTATTATTCCATGATCTTCACTCTGTATTAATTATTATTCCATGATTCTTATCGTATTTATTATGAAACTATGATCTGAATTATGAACCAATTATCATACAAACATCTTAACTCTGTATCAATTAATATATAAAGATTCGAACCTACAAAATAATGTTGAAATAGAGCTATGTATAATACAGCCAAACAGTTAGAGATGAAGAATATCGTATAAGCCTTGATGTTAACAATAGAAAAAAAGCGTATGTTGCAAGCAATCGTGATGTCTGCAGCTAAAAACAGACGGAATTTACGCAAACCACAAGCCGTGTCTCTTAGCTTAATGTGAGAACAGCAAAAAAAAAACAAAAAAAAAAAAAACTGGTTTGATGTAGCGAAGTCCGCTCATGACGGGCCAATTATTTCTTGATGCATCTCACAACAAGAGATGCCACTTGTGCTGCACTTGAATACAAGGAAGAGGAAAGAAGAAAAAAAAAAAGAAAAAGAAAAAAGAGAATTACAGAAAATACATAAAGTGAAAGAAAATAAAAGTAGAGAAGGAAGGATAAAGCAACAAGCTTAGGACATATATTTTTTTAAAAAACGAATTAGGAAGAATCTACCATTCGCATGAACAGCAGGACTTCAGTCTAGGTTTAGTAAGGAAGGTTTATTTCTCTGGTGTATTCATCTCGTATTGTTCAGCGAACCATAAGTTATTTTTTGTTTAAAAATTCTTTCTTGTTTTTCTCTTCCTTCCTGTTTCTCAATCGTCGTTTTTATTTATAAATCTTCCTGTGTATCAATATTAATCTGACTATACTTAATTGTCTTCCTTGGTGAATTAACACATGCCGTTCGTATATCTTTCGAATTTTTTTAATTTTCTTTTATCTTTGACTAAAATGACGGACCGTTTGTATCTGTAGTTCATATTGTTTCGTGTTCTCTCTCTCTCTCTCTCTCTCTCTCTCTCTCTCTCTCTCTCTCTCTCTCTCTCTCTCTCTCTCTCTCTCTCTCTCTCTCTCTCTCTCTCTCTCTCTCTCTCTCTCTCTCTTTCTTTCTCTCTCTCTGACACTCTCTCTCTCTCTCTCGTAGGATTATAAACACGGCTTATTTCAGTGATTTAGATTTCACAATCGGTAGGTGATAATAAAGCAACGAAAATCTTAAGAAAGAGGCATTCTCCATAACACTCACTTTTAAATTGATAAAAGTCACCACACAGTTTTTTGCCAACTACACTGACAAGTTTCTCATACTTCAACCAAAGTGGAATATATTAAACCCGCACAGAATTTATTTGTGAAATAAATAAATACATAATAAAAGAAAAACCCGTCCAGTAAATGAAAGCTCATAGATACTGATTGGAAATTGATTTAACTATAGTAACTATTCTCTAGCGTCAGCCTCGAAAATGTAAGACAAAAGTGCTACCACAACACCACCACAGAACTTGACGATGAAGAAGATAAAAAATAATAATAATCCGCAACAGCGAAGCTCAACCACACTTGAGAGAAAAAAAAAACCCAACAAATTTCGGGCTTGTTTCTCGAAATCAATGAAATCTCAGTATTGTACCATTCTGTCCAACCTCTCCTGTAGATTTGGGCAAAACTGATAGACTAGACCTAGCTTCGTGAAAAACTTCGCAACTGCTTTAGAGAATCTGCGATTTCTAAGGGTGTGAGAAAACACCGTAACACCGTAACACGGTACAGCACGGAGTAGCACCGACCCATCCTGCTGTAGTCACAGGAACGGTGAAGTACAGGGCTACAGGCACCTTGCAATGGAAGGGGAGGATGGAGAACCGGTGATCGTACACGCACATACACGATTGTATAGACTAGATCTATAGATCGAGAGAGATGATAGGCTTGTAAGTGGGAGAGAGATAAAGTGAGAGATGGAGAGAGAGAGAGAGAGAGAGAGAGAGAGAGAGACAGAGAGAGAGACAGAGAGGGGGGGGGGAATGAGGGAAGTATTGATAGGCTGGAATACGTAGATCGCGCGGGACCGAACATACACATACATGATTGTATAAACTAGATCTATAGATCTAGAGAGATGCTAGGGTTGAAAGTTGGTGAGAAGGAGAGAGAGAGAGAGAGAGAGAGAGAGAGAGAGAGAGAGAGAGAGAGAGAGAGAGAGAGAGAAGGGGGAGGGATGAGGGAAGTAGAGATAGGCTGGAATACGTAGATCGCTCGGGACCGAACATACACATACATGATTGTATAAACTAGATCTATAGATCTAGAGAGATGCTAGGGTTGAAAGTTGGTGAGAAGGAGAGAGAGAGAGAGAGAGAGAGAGAGAGAGAGAGAGAGAGAGAGAGAGAGAGAGAGAGAGAGAGAGAGAAGGAGAGAAGTACTAGGTAGACACGGAGACGGAGGTACAAAGAGCCTGTAACAACGCCAATCTCACTAGACCGAACACATATAAATACATGATTGTATTTAGAAGATCTATAGATCCCGAGAGATTTTAGAGGGAGAGAGCGGGAGAAAGACAAAGTGAGAGAGAGAGAGAGAGAGAGAGAGAGTGTGTGTGGGAGAGAGAGTGAAAGGAGGAAGAGGCAGGGTGTCAGAGAAAATGGGAGTGAGATAGAGAGAAAAGCAGACCATAAAGAGAAGAAAGGCAGTGATAGAGAAAGAAAAAGATGATAGAGAGAGAGAGAGAGAGAGAGAGAGAGAGAGAGAGAGAGAGAGAGAGAGAGAGAGAACCGTAACTTCTCTCTGTAATACGTGGCTAGCGTACAACATTGCAAGACAGAAAGAACTCCCGCGTATTTTTTTTCATCTGATTTAATTGATTGAAAGAAAATGTTTTCAACTTCCTGTAAGCTCAATAGTTAATTTTATTTGCTAGCTCTTATTGCTACGTAAAATACCAACAGGCCCTGTTGAAGCAATAATTATATTGAAACCAAACACACTAACGGACAAAAAAATGGGGACACCATATTAGCGTCAAATCTATTTGCTTTTCTTTTCTATTATTATATTTAATTAGACACGGCAGTTAAAAAGGGCTAGGTCCACTTTAGTGTCCGAAATAGTTCGACAAAAAAAAATTTTTTTTTTGAAAAGCTGTTTCTGGAAGTGGGATAAACTAATTTTCATAATCATAAGTTCCGTTCAAAAGAGAAGAAAACAAAAGGAAAATAAGTCTGGAATGTGGCTTGCTTCAAATCCTATATTCATCTCTCTTGTTTATTTATTTATTTTATTATTATTTTTTTAATTTCTCATATTTGCTAAACTTCCTTTTACTCAACCAGAACAAAAATTCCCTTTCTCCTCCCCCCCCCTCCCCCCTCTCTCTCTCTCTCTCTCTCTCTCTCTCTCTCTCTCTCTCTCTCTCTCTCTCTCTCTCTCTTCTGAAAACCTTCCTTCAAGGAAAACCAGGCCGGCTTAGCAGCACCAAAGGGGAGAGAATTGATGCTGAAACCCACATCTCTGACTTATAGAAGTCTTACAGTATGCTAGTGATCTGATTTATTTTCATATTTCACCCCTTCTCCCGTTCCATACCTGCCTCTAAATACAATGCCTTATCTCCCTTCTCCACTTCTGTCTATAGTTCTTTGCTCTTACCATTGTCTATTTTTACTTCTTCATCTTCTTCTCTCCCTCTCTGCCCTTACATTCATCCACTCTATCAAGGCCCCCCCCCCCTCTCCCCCCTTTACACACACACACTACCACCACCATTTCTATCTCTCTTATGGACGTCTTACTGACTCCGAAGTTCTGTTTTTCTCTGATTACACCACATGTCAATGCTTGTCCCCTTATTCCTCTGTTTACTCCCTTCCCCTTCCTATTTTTCTCTCTCGCACTCTTTAAGAGCTTATCCTCTCCCCACTAAAATAATTCTAACTCCCCCTCGTTTCGAACTTTTTAAACTCCCCTTTTCTGTCTGTCTGTGTGTCTGTGTCTGTCTGTCTGTCTGTCTGTCTGTCTCTCTCTCTCTATCTCTCTCTCTCTTTTCTATCTCCCACTCTCTTGGTCTTAATATTGCCCAACCCTTTTTTTTTTTACCCACCTGTACACACAATACACCTCATCTCTCGCACATAACTCTTCAATCATTCCACCGAAGATTGTAACCAGATAGGCAAATCCCAGACCAAATAGCAAGCAAGTTTTACACGAATGGCTGCCACCCACTCTAGAGTTCCTGGCATGTTTTCAGTTTGGTTTATCCAGCTTTCACTCGTTATCAATCGCCCCCCATTTTTTTTCTCTTTTTTTTTTTTTCAAGAAGCGGAGAAGCTCCTATTAGGATAAGAAGAATCGATACTGTTATATTTTAGATCCAGCATGCTACGCACAAAGAATTACGATACGGTTTAAATTTTTGCGAGGCGAGTCTGCATGCCAGCATCTTGATTTGTCCTGCGAGGAAATTTTTGATAGAGTATAGGCTAAATTTCGCGGGGAAAATCAGATTTCGTAGACTAGAATTTGATTAGAGAAGCATAGATCTGTGTCCTGTCTACGTCTGTGTGTGTCTCTCTCTCTACGCGTGTGTGTCTATCTGTGTCTGTCTGTCTCTCTATGTGTGTGTATTTGTGTGTCTCTCTCTCTTCATTTTTGCCTGTGTTATACAGCATTTAAACACAGAAATCTTGTGATAACTTGTGAGCCATCCTAACAGTGTCGAGCTACCTAGAACCCCCCCCCCACACACACACACACACACAAACACACCTACCCCGTGGAACAACGAATGCTCGATATCACCCGTCCACTGCAAGAGAACACCAGGCCTTTTCTAACACGTCGAACAAGCCGTGGTCGAGCACTTGAGGGCCTTCAAGTTGAGACCTATCTTTGCACCCAATGAGCTGAAGTTTAAGCCCACAGCGCTAGCGGCGAATCTCTCGGACTTTGAAGCCAGTGGTTTTACTGGGCAGGCGCGACCGTTTCTCAATGCTTATCTGTAACAACATCACAATCATCATCTACAAAATCACCATCATCGTCATCATCATCCACAACAACAACAATAACAACAACACATCGTCATCATCGTAAGCAATATCAAAAGCAACATTTTGGTCTTTCAAGTTGAAAGGTTGTCAAACGAGGTTTTTTTTTTTTAGTTCCAGATCTATATAAAAGTGCGGCACAGCCTTGATGTAAGTCTCCAGGGAGCGGAAAGAGGGTTCATCTTGGAGCACATAAACAATAGGATGATGGGGTTCTGCTGCCCTCTCGCTGGGATAAATATCGTCTGCGAGTCTGCAGGTGTATGGCGGGTTACCTGGGACTTCTCTGATACAGGCCCGGTAGAGTAAAGTAAGGAGGGAAAAGAGGGAAACTGGCTTCTGTTAAGAGCATTTTGGTGATGAGCTAGAAAGATAGAGGATGTCAAAAATAATAGAGATAGAGGAGGTAGAGAGGGGGGGGGGAGAGAGAGAGAGAGAGAGAGAGAGAGAGAGAGAGAGAGAGAGAGAGAGAGAGAGAGAGAAAGGAGGATAAAAGAAGAGAGAGCAATAGAGTAAGCATAAGAGCAGGAAATAAACGGTAAAAGGGCTATTGGGGTTATGAGCTCGTGTGTGTGTGTGTGTGTGTGTGTGAGAGAGAGAGAGAGAGAGAGAGAGAGAGAGAGAGAGAGAGAGAGAGAAGGAGGAGTAGAGAGAGAAGACAAATCGGAGATTGAGCAGACAGAGAAGAATCAAAATAAAGAAAGATGACATAGAGCAAAAAAAGGAGACCGAGAAGAGAAAGACAGAGTCTAACAGACAGAAAGACTGACTGACAGAGACAGAGACTAAAGCCAGCTGTGCACTCAAATAGTTGATCTCGAGGATAAGATTAAAAGAAATGTCTCTTGCACAAAGATCAGACAACAGACAATCAAAGCAAGACAGATCAATGACAAAGGTGAGAACGAAAAAAGCAAAGGTTCAACGAAACAATCGCATCAGTGACGCGGCCAAAGGTTAACCACACAGAGGTCACCGAGGTTGGTCCAATCAGGTTTAGCTTTAAAGACCGGGCTTTCAAAGCACACATACTCACGCACTGCGATATCTATATTTAAAAGGCAACTTACTGTTGTAAAGTTTGCTTTTCTTTATTGTAACAGTCTTCGCCAACTGTTAATTTTTGTAAAGTTTTATTTTCTCCAGTACAGTTGTATGGCTCTGGAGGATACAAGTGTTTTATTTTTGTGATAAGTGATAATTTTGCATTTCTCCAATGTAGTTGCCTTCGCTACCTCTTCATTTGAACGGGCAATCATGCTTGTAATTGATATTATTTTCTGACCATTGGAAGTCACACAACAACAGGACACGCAGCACACATAAAACAATATCACAAAAATTTGATTATTTCCTACATCTAGACAGTTTAATAATATGGCATCGTCATACAAGGCGGACATATCTTTTAAAAAATTTTTTTTTTATTATTTTAATTTAGTAGGTTGAGTGGATCCTCAGAGGACTCACAAAACCTCTTGAGATTTTCGGATATCCTAGAGATAGAGGGTCTTTCCCCCGTCACATGTCCACTCATGTTTACAATATATCCGGAACTACGGCATTGACACCCATAGCGGATGCCCGATATTTCGAATTAGCTCCTGCCATATAGAGATCCCTTATTCTTAAATAAGTTCTATAAGAGAGACAATACAATTCATAATTCATCTTATGCACAAATTGCGTCAGACAGAAGTGAATTGGGTCGGAAACTGACTAACACACACACTCTCTCTCTCTCTCTCTCTCTCTCTCTCTCTCTCTCTCTCTGAGTGGGTGTGTGTGTCTCTGTGGCAACTCTAGGTACAGGGTAACCCATCAACACCAGAAATAAGGGGGAGATAATCTATAAGACGAATGATATCCCGCAGGTGAACTCATTTGAGAACATTACACGACCTCCCCTCCCCCGGCTAGAGGCAGAGGAAGTTACTCTCATTCTTGTTCAGCATCAGTGGGAAAAGACAACAAACACCAAAGGGAAGTAATCATCTGGCGTACCATGGCCCGGTGATCAGATGACCTCCTGGCTCGGCCATCATCTTGGCCTGGTGGGACCAAAGATGTTCAAATAATAGCAAAACATCTTTGGGAGGAACTCATTACAGGTGGTGAAGCTGGTCTCTGGAGATGGTACACCGGAATACGCCTGTGAAATTTTTCTATCTCACTGCTACCTCGTGCCATCCCCAAACGTAAACATCTCTATCCCTCCAGAATTAAAAAAAAAATTAAAATAAAATAAACTATTTCAATATGCAATAACAATGCAACTAATGCTTCCAACAGCGGACGACAATTAATAAAGTTAATTAAAAAAAACAAAAGAAAAACGCTAGCAAAATTTCGAGCAAATCCATTCATAGCTAGGATTAAGAATATAACACAATCATGAAATTTCAACTTAGGTTTCCCAAAACACGAAGCTGTGATGATGGCATAAAGTAAGTCCAGGGTGACGGACAGTTGAACCTAAGTTCCCACAGCCGTGGACGGAGACGCCATGAGGTAAGTGTCACGCGTGGTGCAGACCTGGAATTTGACGATCCGAGGTCAGACCGCAGAGGTCAATATCCGAAGTGCTTTATGTTTCGCTAAGCTTCTAGAAAACAAAACAAAAAAAAAAACGAAACAAAAAATAAACGCTACACAGTAAAATCAATTAATGCTAATCGCTTCTCGTAATTAAAAGTCATCATCACTTTACAAAAGGAATACAATGCTCGGTATATTGGATTTCAAATGATTAAGCTGGCAGTATAAACTAATTCTAGTAACAAGTTCAAATTGTCTCCTAAGCTTTTTAAACAAGCCCTCCACAGAACCATCAAAGAATACCGATACGACTAAATGTGGGGGAAAAAAACTCACTCACATATAAACACATACGCGACTCATAACCAAGGTAGAAACTTCAAGCTTCAACATATGAGATTTTGGAAATCTAGGAAAGAACTGCCCATTTTCTTAGACCGCCAAAGGGGATAACCTTGAGAAGACACTTGACCTGATCCCATGAACTCTTGAAGAATGATGCTCCATCGACACCGATCTGGCTAGAGGCTCACGTCTGAAAGTCGCCCCAGGTATGCTGCGGTACAGTGTCTCAAGACTTAGCTCTAAACAAAGGGTCGCAATGCCGCTATGCCTAACCTGTCTTAATACCAACACTTAGCTCTAAACCAAGGGCCGTAATGCCGCTATGCCTAGCCTGTCTTAATACCAACACTTAGCTCTAAACCAAGGGCCGTAATGCCGCTATGCCTAACCTGTCTTAATACCAACACTTAGCTCTAAACCAAGGGCTGTAATGCCGCTATGTCTAGCCTGTCTTAATACCAACACTCAGCTCTAAACCAAGGGCCGTAATGCCGCTATGCCTAGCCTGTCTTAATACCAACACTTAGCTCTAAACCAAGGGCCGTAATGCCGCTATGTCTAGCCTGTCTTAATACCAACACTTAGCTCTAAACCAAGGGCCGTAATGCCGCTATGCCTAGCCTGTCTTAATACCAACACTTCGCTCAAAACCGAGGGTTGTAATGTCGCTATGCCTAGCCTGTCTTAATACCAACACTCAGCGCTAAACCAAGGGCCGTAAAGCCGCTATGTCTAGCCTGTCTTAATACCAACACTTCGCTCAAAACCGAGGGTTGTAATGTCGCTATGCCTAGCCTGTCTTAATACCAACACTTCGCTCAAAACCGAGGGTTGTAATGTCGCTATGCCTAGCCTGTCTTAATACCAACACTCAGCTCTAAACCAAGGGCCGTAAAGCCGCTATGTCTAGCCTGTCTTAATACCAACACTTCGCTCAAAACCGAGGGTTGTAATGTCGCTATGCCTAGCCTGTCTTAATACCAACACTTCGCTCAAAACCGAGGGTTGTAATGTCGCTATGCCTAGCCTGTCTTAATACCAACACTCAGCGCTAAACCAAGGGCCGTAAAGCCGCTATGTCTACACCCTAAAGACGAAGGTTAAACATGGCATCAATAACCTTAAACACATGCGCATCAACAAACAAAAAAAGAGAGCAAGGCGCAGTCCAAAGCTGCGAGTGGTGCATAATGGTACCAAAAAAAAAAAAAAAAAAACCCAAAGAAATTTAAAGAGAGGTAACTCTCACTCTAATCTCCCATACACACATATTGTTCCTGGCCAACCCTTCAAGAAGGTTGGCTCTAAACGCTCAAAGTGACCCACTCCAGAGTTAACTAGACATACTACATCAGACCATCGCATTTAAAACAAGGATGAACGTGAAGAAAATAAGAACACCCCCCCCCCCCCCCCAAAAAAAAAAAAAAAAAAAAAAAATACAACAATAACAAAATAAAAAAAAACGTCGATGACTTTGAGTGCCACTTCTATTGACGCACTTACTGCAACAAACAGCCAAGCTGTCGTCAATCACTCAATTCGTCACTCGGTATTATGGGTAGAGCGGCAGATATATGTTCAGACCGCTACAGGTACAATTCCAAAGTTAGTGGCACGGTGCTATAGCTACAGTGGTAGAAATATAATCAGACTGTTCCGGGTTCAATTCCAAACTTCATGACATGGTATTGTGGGTGAAGTAGCAGACATTTGTTCACATGGATTGAGATTCAATTCCAAAGTTAGCGGCACGGTGCCATAGTTAGAGCGGCAGAAATATGCTGAGACCTTTCCGGGTTCAATTCCAAAAAAGTTAGTGGCACCGGGTTGTGGGTGACGTCGCACATATGTGTTCACATGGCTTGAGGTTCAGTTACAAACCTAGTGGCAAGATGTAGCGTGGCAGACTTGTGTTCAGAAAGTTCCAGGTTCAATTCTAAAAGCATTGACAGTGAGGCATAGCGCACAGCATCAAGTTGGCAAACGAGATAAAGCTTTAAGAAATTAGGGGTTATTTTCAGGATGCGGACAAAACGGCTTAATTTATTGCCGAATATGGCCTTGACTTTTTTTTCTCTTCAATATGAGCCAAACACAATTGCCTAACATACTTTTTTTTTTTTGGCGTGAGAGATTGATTATAATCCCTAATGTGTAACGGTTTGTCTAAAAGGGTATTATTAAAATCGGGCTTGGGGTCTCTCCATATGAGGAAAAAAAATTTGCGAAGTCCAATAATTTGGAAAATGTGAAAACCTCCTGCACTGGTAGAGTTCGCAAAGAGCGCAGGTTGCCTGATTTCCACCACTACCTCTCAGTCTGTCTGTTTGTCTGTCTCTGTTTGTCTGTCTCTGTCTCTGTCTCTCTCTGTCTATCTCTCTCATTCGCTCTCATGTACGTACACAAGAGACCATTTCCTTTCATCCACTTACTTCCACTCTCAGATTAAACGAGTAGATTTCTACACGACTGTACGACACTCATGCTCATACAGACTAGTGAAAGCAGGTTAGCACATTAGTTCCTTGTTTAGGACTCACTGCTCTAACTCTCAACAAGATCAGAGAGACATGATTCTTTTCTCTGGTATTTTCACATACCCAGTGCGAGACATAACAAGAATTCCATGACCTCATAACAATCCATGTGAGCTGGAAAAAAAAGACCTATATATCGACTCTTTTTACAGGAGAAATGATTTATGGTTGATTAGACACTCTGTCTGTCTGTCTGTCTGTCTGTCTGTCTGTCTGTCTCTCTCTCTCTCTCTCTCTCTCTCTCTCTATATATATATATATATATATATATATATATATATATATATATATATATATATATATATATATATATAGAAAAGCAAGAACACCACACTTGGAGGACAACTTGGTTATTATAAAGGATCCCAAAGGACGCGCGTGTGTCTGTAAATAGTACAATACGGGGTCTAAAAAGAAACAGGCAACAACTTTATAACTACGGGACAAAAAAAAAAGGACGAACATAAATGTAAATTTAACATATAAACTTTTCGCCTTTAATGTAACATCATCTAACACCCAGGGTGTACAAAGATGTCGCTTGGGTGAGTACATGCATGATGATGCGCGCGCGTGTGAGTATCTTGAGAATCTAAGCTTATAGAACATTGACACATATTAACCAGAATATGACACATTTCATCGAAGGGTAAATAAGGTCAAGCTTTACCCGAAACTTCCCGCATTTTTCCGGGTACAAAGTAGCACAATCTTGTAGGTACTTATTAAGAAGGTGGACTTAGATCTCAAAAGTGTCTAATGCTCTGTTTGGGTTTGGGTTTGCAAACTGGAAAGTGCACTACAATTTTGATGAAGAATAAAGTAACAAAGGCCAAGTTGTTCGGATCAGCTAAGCTTTGCATGTGTGAACCATTGTAGTCACTAGTACTGCAGCAATTGAAATAGTTCCTTTTTGTCAAGTCCACTCGATGCAGGGTTTAAAGGTCAAGGACTGGAGAGAAAAAACCCCAAGTTAGTCACTCAAATTGAGGGGATTTTTGTTCGCATTTTTCAATGTCGCGACAGAGAAGGTTTAACAATAGTCTCATCAGAAAGACTGTGGAGGATAAGGGGAGAGGCAGACAGAGAGTCAGAGAGACAGACAGACAGACAGACAGAGAGTCAGAGAGAGACAGAGACAGACAGACAGACAGACAGAGAATCAGACAGACAGACAGACAGACAGAGAGTCAGAGAGAGAGAGAGAGTCAGAGAGTCAGAGAGAGACAGACAGACATACAGAGAATCAGAGAGAGAGAGACAGACTGAGAGAGAAAACGAACTGATTATACCAGGCGTGAGCACAGGACGTGAGAATGACAAACAGGTACTTACATTAACGGTAACAACTACTAATGTTTTGCGCTCCGAACATGACACGCCACCTGTTTTAACCTCTGGTACCGCACCGTCCCGCACCGAACTGAACATGCCAGGCAGCAGAAGTCAGTCCATCCATCCATTTTCAGGACGTGTCGGTTCTGTAATTTCGGATTCGGAATCCCAGGATTGTTTACGCTGCCTCGTTCTCAATCTCCCAGAGCCTGTTCGAACTCAGGAAAATTTTGTCCTCGTCACCTGGGCCGTTGGGTTTCTAAAACAATATTGTGCTCACGGCAGTTATTGTTGCTGTAAGGCAACTTAGGAGAATTGCTTTTGTTGGTCTATGTTCTCAGTGGTTGAGTGAAGGTTCGTTCTCAAATTTTCAACACTCAACTCCCAAACCTTCTGTTCCTTAAAGCCTCTTATTCGATATCTATCTTTTCAAGTGGGTTTGCTATAATTGATTTGATTTTTTTTTTTTTTTAATTTGGTTTGCTGTGGCTCTCTCTAATATTTTTGCGAAAAGTTTACGTTATAAACGTCTTTACGTCGTTTTGCTATTAGCAAAAAATAAAAAAAAAAAAAAAAAGGAAAAAAATGTAACGAGTCACTGGTGAGAGCAAGATATACAAGCATCTTCCCATCCAAATCAAAATTGATTACAAAAAATGATTAAAAATTTACCAACGACTTGTACAAAATTTTCTTCAAATTTCTTCCTTTCTTCATCCGCATCGTTCCCATCGACATTCCATCATTATCGTGTTTTGATTCCTTCGACATAATTAATTATTCATCCGAGTCATGTCACTTCACCACTTGTTATGGATGATCTACCTCCGCATTATTAACATCACAACAAGACCTGAACAAGTTCATAATTATTATTAATTTTTGTTCATGTATCACTTCTGCTAACATCACCACAGCACTTCGCTATTTGCGTAACGATACACAGAGGGAAAAAATGTAAATCAATTTCTCTTCCAACAAGATCCGTGAAAATTCTTGAACCATATATCCGATGCATTAACCCCATAGTCGTGCTTGGTTTCTACTTACATTCCTAATTGCACTGAAAGTCAAAACTCTCAAATCACAGACACAACCGGGTGTTGTGCTGTTGAGTATTAAGTGGTTTTCCACGAGGGGAGGGAGGGGAGGAGAGAGGAGAAAGAGATGAGTATGAGTTTGTGCTGACAGCTCACATGTATGTCAGATTCTTTTATCATGTGAATCTCAAGACGAGTTAACTGCTCCAAGAGACAGGGGATTGTATGTTTAATCATCAGGCATCTGTCTGTCTGTCTGTTTGTCTGTCTGTGTTTCTTTCTCTCTCTCTCTCTCTCTCTCTCTCTCTCTCTCTCTCTCTCTCTCTCTCTCTCTCTCTCTCTCTCTCTCTCTCTCTCTTTCTCGCTCTCTTTCTCTCTCTCTATCTATCTAAATTCACCACCTAAACCTTCCACACTATTTCGGAATGTAGTAACCCACATAATACGAAATAATTTTACAATGTCTGCTTCACATTCCAACGGTAAAATCCAATGCCTTTCAAGCACTTACCCCTACCTCTTTTAAAGTCTTACTATTACGTGTGTCAAGCAAGACGCGAACTGTATTCCAAGTTCCCAATGAGAGCGGCTTACGCGGATTTCAGTGAGTACTGAGGAGTATGAAATTCATTCAAGCCATGAGTCAAAACGAGGGAGAGAGAGATAGATAGATACATAGATACATAGAAGGATAGATAGATAGATAGATAGATAGACAGACAGAGAGAGAGAGAGAGAGAGAGAGAGAGAGAGAGAGAGAGAGAGAGAGAGAGAGAGAGAGAGAGAGGGAGGGAGGGTCTAAAAGGAATAGGTACACAACTTTATGACTACGGGACAAAAAAGAAAAACATAACTATAGATTTAACATATAAACTTTTTCCTTTAATAGATTCGTCAGTATTGACACAAAAACATGAGGAATATGTTTTAGTAGTCCCGCAGTTTTAAAGTTTTGTGCTTATTTCCTTTTAGACCCTGTATTATATTATTTATAGACACACACGCGTCCTTTTGGATTCTTTATAATTGCCAAGTTATTCTCCAAGTGCGGTGTTTTCCTTTCTATTTAGAGAGAGACAGAGAGAGAGAGAGAGAGAGAGAGAGAGAGAGAGAGAGGAGGGCGAGATAGGAAGGGATGGAGAGAGAAAGATTGACCGACAGAGACAGAGAAGAGAGAAAGGAGAGAGAGAGAGAGAGAGAGAGAGAGAGAGAGAGAGAGAGAGAGAGAGAGAGAGAGAGAGAGAGAGATGCAGACAGACAGACAGTTGAGGAAAGAAGCCCAATCCATTAGACCAGACGGACTTGACTGTGTCCTTATTAATTTTACCGTTTCTGTCCGATTCATAACCAAACTTTTTTGTCCTCAAAAAGATCAAACAAAATCCTCCCAATTCTTTCTAGAAGGTAAGACAGATCATCAATGGGGAGAAGAAGTAGTGGCTCTTCAAGACATGCGGAAACTAAGTGGGACACCATACAAGAAGCGGGGTGTATGCTCCAAAAAAGAAACAGCTTTCATAGAGGGAAGAGTTTAGTATCAATTTGATTCCTCGCCAGCGCCGATCTTGTCTAGTTTGGGGTTAAACAGGACATAGAGTCTATATTAGATTAAAAAAAAAAAAAGCCAGCAAGTGAGCCATTTCGGATTTATATATCGTGGTGGATGAAGACACTCCATCAGAAAGATAAATCTTATCTCTCTATCACTCAACTTCGGAAATTTGGCTGCAGCGGCTGTTTTGATGAAATTTTTCAAATGATTGTTTTATCTTTATGGCACAATTCAGGAACGGCTCAATGGAATGATAAAGAATTTTATACTGCGTACTTTTCACATAAACTCAATTGCCAATGCAAGTCATAGTCACGTGTTCTTCAGATTGAAATACATAAAGTTTTCTGCTTGGTAAAATCATGGAATCACATGTTCTCAAAAGATTTAAAAAAAAAAAAGATAAAGAGCACCCTTTTTATATTTTCTTTGTTTTTGGGTTGTTGTGGGGTTTTTTTTAAAGAGAGTGTTCATACACGGAGAACACTAGTTGAAACTTTAGTATAACACGGAAGCGAAATTCAAGTTCAAGATACGCAGAAAGATCGGTTAAACCAGCACAGGATTTGATTTTTTGTACCATTTTGCTATGTGGTTAAAAAAAATAAAATTAACAAAAATATGATACATTCAATCAAAGAGGGAAAATACAAGATCTCAAAAGATCTATCTCAGCCCTATAACAGTCCAAAATTTGAGCTTATGTGCAGACTGATTTAAAACAATGTAGATATGGTAAAATTCCTGTCAAATAAAAATCGTTGGAACCAAAATAATAATATGGCTTTATCCCAAGTATTTTTGGTCCGCAAAAAATTTTTTTACCATCTAAAAATTAACTTGTGGTTAAACTATAAAGATTTTTTTTAAAGTCCCTCAACTTTCGGTTTAGCAGTATTCCACTTTTTTGGAAAAAAAAAAAAAAACCAATAACAAAATAAATATTTTTAAATATCAAAAACTTCTATTTCACAATTAGTCTCGTTCTCTCTCTCTCTCTCTCTCTCTCTCTCTCTCTCTCTCTCTCTCTCTCTCTCTCTCTCTCTCTCTCTCTCTCTCTCTCTCTCTCTCTCTCTCTCTCTCTCTCTCTCTCTCTCTCTCTCTCTCTCTCTCTCTCTCTACCTTCCTCGACTCACAAAAGCCACAGAGCTGTACTTTCAGACATTTTTTTAACATTTTTTCCCCAACCAAACTCGGTGAAGGTACCATACCGGCATACCCACTAAATTCAGTTGCTGAAAATCGCCATTACCTAACGCTTAGTGAACTCTAAAACACCCCCAGATAGGCACATTCCTCTAACGATTAGGGTAGGATGAGTCTAACCCCATCTGCTTGTTCATTGTTTTCCTCTCTTTTCTAAACAAACAAAACAAAAGCAAAACAACCCACAAGAAGTCGATCACTATGTTGTATGTAAACCTAGCCGTAGTTCGCTTGATTGGCAATTTGGCGAGTACCGTTGCTGCCTGTTTGTTTATGATAAGCCTTGTTGGATGGTTACCTTGTTACCCAAAACGATATCCAGTATTATAAAACAAACACACCATCTACTATTTTTTTTTTTTTGCAATAGGAGAAGTAATTGTGTGATATAATAATATTGAAGAGGTTTTTTTTTTTCCTCTTACAGTTACTCAACCGAGATAGATAGAAACAGAAATCAGCTACTTGGCTTTGAAAAACACCCGTACCACACAGCACAAAGAAGTCGTACCTTTCCGAACCGAGGTGCGAAGATAAAAGACAAATAAAGTGCTGGTTTTGGTTCATCTGCGGGTTTTGATGCAGGGCTGGTGCACCTATTATT
>JAWDGP010005946.1:122500-132500 GCA_033675545.1 Elysia crispata
CCCTAAGATCTTTTACTCCCCACTTGGTCCATCCCTCAAACAAGCTTTATTTATCGCGAATCTTCTCAACATCATTCTAGCGGCTGGCTTTCGTCGGTTTGGAGTTGCGCAACTTTCCTAAAGAATCATTAAAGGTAATTAATAACCTTCTGAGTACAGTCCCTTGATTTGCGAATTTCAGGTGCACGCGATACGCTTATCTCTTTCTCTATATCTCTCTTTCCTCCCTCTTTCTTTCTCTGTTTTCCTCTCGCTTTGTTATGACAACAGCGTCTTGACCTTGAGATATGACGTTAGCTATGTCGCTGCAACACCATCTATCTATATAGAGCTACCACATTCTGTCTAGTAAGTTGCTTCCATATTACTGGATTGTAAACCTGGGAAAGGGAGAGAACCGTGAGGTCGATGAGGAAAACGTGCTGAGAAGAAAAGCTAGCTCGATTAGTGAGTTAATTATCTCTCCTGAACTGTAATACCTCACAATAGCTCACGAATCTATGGGTTTTTTTTTGTTTTTTGGTCGGTTTCTTTTTTTTTTTTTTTGCATTATTATTATTATTGCTGATTATAGATGAGTGTGTGTGTGTGGGGGGGTAGGGGATAGGAGAAGGAGTGAAAAATGAACCTTTTTTCCATATCGTATTTGAATGGTGCATCAAACACATTTATGTTGCGGCCTTGTCTGATGACGTCAAGATAGATTGTTGGGAAAACAATACATAAAGATTCCGACGGTCGGGAATTGAGGGAGATAGATAGATAAATAGAGAGAGAGAGAGAGAGAGAGAGAGAGAGAGAGAGAGAGAGAGAGGGGGGGAGAGAGGAAGAGAGGCACACAGAGAAAGACAAAGAGAGCGATAGATAGATTAAGAGAGGGAGGGGAAGAGAGAGAGACAGAGAGGGAAAGAGATAGGGAGAGAGATAGAGACAGAGAGACAGAGACAGAGAGAGAGAGAGAGAGAGAGAGAGAGAGAGAGAGAGAGAGAGCATACACAATATCATACACGAATAGAAGAACAGTTTTATATTTTCGAGGGAGAAGCTGTCGTCAGGTCGTGCAAGAAGCGCGTCAGACGTAGATTTATCCGAATGTACTTGGAGGGTTCGTTATTTTAATTTGATTTCTTTTCTTTTCCTTGGATGGATATGTGAAGCTACGTAATTTCCGCCCGTGTTGAATCGGGTGTGAAAAATTAATCAGTCTAGTTTTGATTGGCTGTGCCTGTAACGGTTCTTAGTTTTCCATTTCGGAGGTGTTTTTTCTTTCTTCTTTTCTTTTCGGTTCTGGTCTAAGTGAGCCAAGGCTAAAGTCGGGCGCTAAGCTGGCATGAGCGGAGGAAGGGAAGCAAATCATGAAATGGAAGGTGCAGTTGAAACAAGCAGTGGCTTAATGCCCTTGCTTAGACAAAAATATACATTAGGCCTAACAACCCAGTGATCAATAATGACTAGTTCAAGATGCTTGATCGAAGATACAGTTCCAAAAATAGGTGTGTGTGGTATGTACTGCATACCCTCACTTCCTGCTACTTTCTATGCCCCCGATATAATCCGACCATCCAGGATTTTGCATAGCATTTACTATAAGCAATCGAGTGCATCCTAACACCTTCTTCTTCTTCCTCTTCTCTCTCTGTCCCTCTCTCTCTCTCTCTCTCTCTCTCTCTCTCTGTCTGTCTGTCTCTGTCTCTGTCTCTGTCTCTGTCTCTGTCTCTCTCTCTCTCTCTCTCTCTCTCTCTCTCTCTCTCTCTCTCTCTCTCTCTCTCTCTCTCTCTCTCTCTCTCTCTCTCCTTTTTCTTCCGTATCTAAGTTTCAAAACAGCCTTTTACGATGGTCTGTTTCGTTATATATAATATCGCCACAGAAAATCGTTATCTCCGTAGTCCTTTTTTTTATATTTCACGCCCTTTTAGTCTATTTTGTCCAGTGTCTAGAGGGACAAGGGAGAGAGTCTGATACCGTATCAGAAACGGAGACTCACTATAACATTACCTCCGCTTAATTTGTGTTGTTGTTGTTGTTGTTGTTGTTGTTGTTGTTGTTGTTGTTGTTGTTGTTATATTATTAAAATAATTATTATTATATTTTTATTACTAATATTCGTCGACATCACTTCCAATAATTGGGCAATTTTTTTCTTCTAAAAATAAATTTCAAAAGACTATGATCTAAGCATGACGGCTCGTCGCTGAAAGGTTCTCGTTTGGTTGTGTACTATTGATTCCTTCTTTTTGAAGATCAATAAGTTTTAAAAAAGTTATCATGCCGACTGGTGGATGGAGAGAAAGAACGTGGGAGGGAAGGAAGGAAAAAGGGGAGGGAACATGCGGAGAAGGTGAAGTTCACATACCTGGACCTTGACTGGAGCAGGCGAGATGATATCCTCTGTAGGGGAGGGCGCCGACGAGAGAGGGGGAGGGGACGGCGACGGGGAGGCTGACTCCACGGGGGACAGGATGGGGAAGGGAGGAGTGGGGATTGGGGTCGGGGAGCAGCTAGGCACGGGGCTCTCTGAGCTAGACGGAGCCTCCAAGGAGGCGGAGGCAGGAGGAGAGACCACGCCCACAGGCTCTGGTGATGGGGCGGAGGTGGGCGGAGCTGGGATAGTAGCGGGGGGCGTGGCCGGGGTCTGAGACGTGATCTGAGGGGAGGTAGAGGAGGAGACAGAGGGCGCTGGAGCCACACGAGCTGTGGGCTTCTTCGGGACGATCTGGGTCGTGGAGGAGAAACTCTTGGGGGCGGGTGGAAAGCTTTGCTGCGGCGGAAGCGGCGTATCCGGGTACTCAAAGAGGGCAGGCTGAGGGTAGGTTGTGGGCGGAGTCGGGGGCGGGCTTGTCACGATGTACGGCGTAGGCGAGGTCACTGTTCCCAATGAAGGGGAATCCGGCGGCGAGGCGACAACCACGCCCACCCCGGGCCGATACTGAACGTGACCTTGTTGACCTTGACCCTGGATGCGGATAACGGGGCCCGAGCGGCCGCCAGACCAGGGCTGGGACACCCGGATGTTCTGGCGCCCGCCGCCCTGTATGACGATCTCGTGGCCCTCGCCCTCGATCTTGATGTCCGGGGAGGTCCCGCCCAGGCCGCTGCTGGTGATGTTGGTCCGGCCCCCGTGCTGCTGGATAGTGATGGCGACTCCTCCTCCTCCTGTCACCGCTCCTCCCCCGCGGCCCGTGTCGATGATGTTGGCGGGGTACACGTCCCCCATGGCGGCCAGTCCCCGGAGGTTCTGGCTGTTTATTACCAACTGCTGCCGTCCTTGTGGGTGAAGCCTCAGCAGGCCCGGGTGCTGCCCCTGGTGCGGGAAATGGAACTGCCCGCCGCCGCCACTGGGGGACATCGGCGAGGTCGGCACCAGGAAGCCTCCCGAGGCCGCCGCGGTGGCCGCCCCTCGCGTGTCGTACGGCGAACCGGCCAGCTCGTGGCCTTCGCGCAGGATGGTCAGACTCCGACTGGGCGGGGCGCTCAAGGAGCGGCGGGGAGAAGGTGGACCAGACTCGACATGCTGGGGAGAGTGTCTTCCACGAGGTGTGTTCGCCGTGGGGGTCGGGGAGGTGTTGTAGTGCACGGAAGACGAGTAGCGAGTTAAGGCGGGGGAGGCGCTAGCGGCACGGTCTCCCAGGTACCGAGAGGTCGGCGAAGGCGGTTGAGACATGCTGCCCGTCGGCGCGCTCGGGCTGGAAACGGTCCTCCTCAGCACGACCTGCTGCTGCTGCTGTTTGGCCGGCGCCGGAGTCACGGGTGCGCAGATCCCGTAGTGCACCGCGCCGCACGGGAACGCGTCCGCGTGTCCCAGCCGACACGCCCCGCAGCTGTGCAGGGAGCGGCAGTAGCGCAGGTCGATCTTGCTCGCGTGGTACATCGTCACGCGGGAATGCACAAACGACGGGCACGGAGATGACGACGACGATGCCGGAGGTGGTGACGCTGGTCCGACCACCTTGGTTATGATGGGATGCTGGCGTACCGTGATGTTTCCGGACGTCCGCACCGCCGTAACCGTGACTGGTCCTGACCGGCTCATGTTCTTTGTCGCTGATGCAGCTTGTGCTGGTGGTGGTGGTGGTGGTGGTGGTAGTAGTTACTGTAGTGGTGGTGCGGGGACCGTTGTTCGTGGGGAAGGCGATGGAAGTAAAGGGTCACCCTCCCCGGGTCATGAAAGTCACAGAGGCAGTCCAAATTAAGGGTTTTCAAGATCGACCGCTTCTATTCTTCCGTTCCATAACAAAGAATTAATCTGTGCCTTTTATTTTTTAAAGTTGCGAGAGTTCAGAGCAAGTCCGCCTCAATTCATAGGATTCAACATCTCGCGTATTGTCATAATTACTATAAAGTCAGAGAAAACCTTACAAAATGTCTTTTATAAGAAATAAAAAAAATAACATTTCATGAGACGGCATCAAAGTCAGAGCGCTATTGCACATGCGTAGGTGAGCGATAAATATCAGTTCTAGATAAAATCCAATAAACTTAGTCCACCTAATACTGTGATATCGGATCTCGAGTAAAGAAGAAAGAAGACCTTTGAATCATTACACATTTTTTCATAAACATACCTCATAAGGTAGACTAACGGTTATATAGAGATCGGAAATAAATCGAAAGAAAGGAGAAGGTTAAAGAGTAAAGTAGAAAGAGAGAAGAGACAATGCGGGAGAAAGAAATGAAATAGAGAATAAAAAAAAAAAGAAAACAAGAAGGAAGAAGTATGCAATGAAGAGCGTTATGTTAAAAAAGAAAAAAAAAAGAAGAAAAAAAACGACACAAAAAAAGGCACGCAGGCAGAAAAAGTCCAAACGGAGGAAGTTAAAACAAAACATGTGGATTTTATCAAAGAGGCAAAGTCTCTATAAAAAAAAATGGACGAGTAACAAACAAAACTTTTTTTAATGGCGCAATTCACTTACCAAGAAGAAGAAAAGAAGAAAGAAAAAACACCTCCGAAATGGAAAACTAAGAACCGTTACAGGCACAGCCAATCAAAACTAGACTGATTAATTTTTCACACCCGATTCAACACGGGCGGAAATTACGTAGCTTCACATATCCATCCAAGGAAAAGAAAAGAAATCAAATTAAAATAACGAACCCTCCAAGTACATTCGGATAAATCTACGTCTGACGCGCTTCTTGCACGACCTGACGACAGCTTCTCCCTCGAAAATATAAAACTGTTCTTCTATTCGTGTATGATATTGTGTATGATCTCTCTCTCTCTCTCTCTCTCTCTCTCTCTCTCTCTCTCTCTCTCTCTCTCTCTCTCTCTCTCTCTCTCTCTCTCTCTCTCTCTCTCTCTCTCTGTCTCTCTCTCTGTCTCTCTCTCTCTGTCTCTCTCTCTCTCTCTCTCTCTCTCTCTCTCTCCCCCTCCCTCTCTCTCTCTCTCTCTCTCTTCCCCTCCCTCTCTAAATCTATCTATCGCTCTCTTTGTCTTTCTCTGTGTGCCTCTCTTCCTCTCCCCCCCCCCCCTCTCTCTCTCTCTCTCTCTCTCTCTCTCTCTCTCTCTCTCTCTCTCTCTCTCTCTCTCTCTCTCTCTCTCTCTATTTATCTATCTATCTCCCTCAATTCCCGACCGTCGGAATCTTTATGTATTGTTTTCCCAACAATATATCTTGACGTCATCAGACAAGGCCGCAACATAAATGTGTTTAATGCACCATTCAAATACGATATAGAAAAAAGGTTCATTTTTCACTCCTTCTCCTCCCCCCTCCCCCCCCCCCCCCCCTTCCACACACACACACTCATCTATAATCAGCAATAATAATAATAATGCAAAAAAAAAAAAAAAAAAAAGAAACCGACCAAAAAACAAAAAACCCATAGATTCGTGAGCTATTGTGAGGTATTACAGTTCAGGAGAGATAATTAACTCACTAATCGAGCTAGCTTTTCTTCTCAGCACGTTTTCCTCATCGACCTCACGGTTCTCTCCCTTTCCCAGGTTTACAATCCAGTAATATGGAAGCAACTTACTAGACAGAATGTGGTAGCTCTATATAGATAGATGGTGTTGCAGCGACATAGCTAACGTCATATCTCAAGGTCAAGACGCTGTTGTCATAACAAAGCGAGAGGAAAACAGAGAAAGAAAGAGGGAGGAAAGAGAGATATAGAGAAAGAGATAAGCGTATCGCGTGCACCTGAAATTCGCAAATCAAGGGACTGTACTCAGAAGGTTATTAATTACCTTTAATGATTCTTTAGGAAAGTTGCGCAACTCCAAACCGACGAAAGCCAGCCGCTAGAATGATGTTGAGAAGATTCGCGATAAATAAAGCTTGTTTGAGGGATGGACCAAGTGGGGAGTAAAAGATCTTAGGGTTTTGGGAGGGCAGCCTCAAACAACCGTCATAGCTCAAGGTCGCTTCACAAAGTTTCTCACGGAATCTTCGAGACAAAATATCCCTGGAACTTTCAAAAAAAAAATTAAGAAAGACGTTGGAACTATTCAGCGCTTCTGCTCTCCATTATAAGAAAGTAAGCTAGAGAAAGGGAGAGCTTGTTAGGTAGTATAAATAAATACATGGAGAGAGAGAGAGAGAGAGAGAGAGAGAGAGAGAGAGAGAGAGAGAGAGAGAGAGAGAGACAGAGAAGAGGGGGGAAACCAATTAATACTGGGAGCCTCATCGGAAACTACAAGTTGGATAAATGATACCCATGCAGCTGCTGCCACTGCTATCGCTACCACTTTCACTACCTCTACTAGTACTACTATAACTACCATCGCTATTGCTGTTGTTAACAATAACAAGGTGGTAGTAGTAGTAGTAGTAGTAGTAGTAGTAGTAGTAGTAGTAGTAGTAGTAGTAGTAGTAGTAGTAGTAGTAGTAGTAGTAGTAGTAGTAGTGGTAGTGGTTGTGGTAGTGGTAGTGGTAGTGGTGGTAGTAGTTGTGGTAGTAGTGGTAGTAGTAGTGGTAGTGGCAGCGGCAGCAGCAGCAGCAGCAGAAGCAGCAGCAGCAGCAGCAGCAGTAGTAGTAGTAGTAGTAGTAGTAGTAGTAGTAGTAGCAGTAGCAGTAGCAGTAGCAGTAGCAGTAGCAGTAGCAGTAGTAGCAGCAGCAGCAGCAGCAGCAGCAGCAGCAGCAGCAGCAGCAGTAGCAGTAGCAGTAGAAATATAAGTAGTAGTAGTAGTAGTAGTAGTAGTAGTAGTAGTAGTAGTAGTAGTAGTAGTAGTAGTAGTAGTAGTAGTAGTAGTAGTAGTAGTAGTAGTAGTAGTAGTAGTAGTAGTAGTAGTAGTAGTAGTAGTAGTAGTAGTAGTAGTTGCAGCAGCAGCAGCAGCAGCAGTAGTAATATAATAAGAACAAAGTTAACAAAATTATAACAAAATAAATCATCAGTCAGGGTTTTTTTAGAACCAACACACTTCCTTCAAAGCGTAATAAAGCTCTCACGAGATAAATATTACTGCATAAACAAAAACCCCACTCCCAAAGGTAAAGTTATTCCAGATGTGACCTTTCCTCTAGACCTCATGTTATAGCAACACGATAAAGATACGAGACAATTTTAATCGTCCACTGACAGAGGCTGTTGCCTCGCCGAATATAAGACAGGTCTACATCATCATAACTAATCTACCAGCTAGATGTAGTTTGCACGGCTGTAATGATTAAGACTTATCCCAGTTGCAATACTTGGCATAGTTTGCCGGGGAATATCTGCTGCAGTGAGGGCATCCTACACTCACGGTGGTGACTATTATACTGATGTTCAGTAATGCTGCTGTGTGGCTGAAAATCAGTACCATCCCCCGAGATAGAATCTGATGGTACTGCTTGAAATACTACACGCAGTCCTGGGTCACAGGGTTATACCAACACTAGTAACAGTCATCCACCAGTTACATAGTAAAAGATCTTCATCAGGTAGGATTGGTCTCGAATCGTGGTAGTTTGGAATTATGTAGGTGTGCCCGTATCTACTGCGGTGGCTACGGGTTGATAAAGTCTTTTTACAATTATTATATTTGTTATATATAATGCTACGGTTGTGACCAACAGTCATAAAATAGAGGTAGCTAATATACTGCTGTTATATTGGGAGATAGATAGATAGAAAGATAGACCCAGAGAGAGAGAGAGAGAGAGAGAGAGAGAGAGAGAGAGAGAGAGAGAGAGAGAGAGAGAGAGAGAGAGAGAGAGAGAGAGAGAGAGAGAGAGAGAGAGAGAGAGAGAGAGAGAGAGAGAGAGAGAGAGGAAAAGGCGGGGATAGACACATGTGCCCCTCGTTCTCTGTTCTTCGGGTTTCCACAATCCAAAAGAACAACTCTAGTAATAACGAAGTGAAGTATTTAAATCCACAAGAGAACTTGGTTTATCACGCACCGCGCGGTGGTCTGACCGCTGCAGAAATGCCGAATTGTTGAACCAAAACAAACGTGATGTAACCTTCACAACCAACGTTACTTTTACTTTAAAGGTAGGACACGATCAAAGAGATTGCTCTGTCACAAGACCCAGAACTTTTTAATATTACGTCTCGGTGGTCATTATCGATCTAATTCCAAAACGGAAATTCCGGAACAAAATAGTATTAAGTTACTTAAAATCATAAATTATCCACCAATCTTAATATGTGTCGACGCTCATAATCAATGTATTTCCAGAGAGGAAAAATCCGGAATAAAAAATTAAGCTACTTTATAGCATAAATTATTACACAATGATTACAGTCGCCTAAGTCTTATTTCTTGAACACAAGACTACAAAATTAATCCAACATGAATTCTCTTCCGACAAACTGCCTTCCGTTCAGACAAACATAATAACTGGACAGATCTAGATCTATAAGTTTCAAGAATAAGTTGAAATATTTGAGATGTTTTCCCACTGAGATGATTTTGTTTTTCTAATCCACGTCCAGTGATCGGCGATGTGGTCGGTTGTCAACAGACGATGTCCACAAACCACAAATATGAAACTAATGATGGGTGGAAATCTACCTCAGGTGAGATGGGGGTAAAATGGGGGAGGGGGTGTGTGAAATATGGTTGAGGTCACACTGAGATCAGACAGAGGAGAGAGAGAGAGAGAGAGAGAGAGAGAGAGAGAGAGAGAGAGAGAGAGAGAGAGAGAGAGAGAGAGAGAGAGAGGTGGGAGAGTGACGGTAAAAAAGGATATAGAGATAGAGGGGATAAAGAAGAGAAAAGAGAGAGGTAGAGAGGTCGACAGACAGAAAGAGGTGAAGGGCTGGAGGGGGAGAGATATGATGGCAATAGAGAGAAGGGGAGGGGGTTAGAAAGCGAGAATCGATTGCTTCGAGAGCGAGAGAGAGAGAGAGAGAGAGAGAGAGAGAGAGAGAGAGAGAGAGAGAGAGAGAGAGAGAGAGAGGAAGGACATACAGACACAGAGATACACAGGCAGGAGGTATGACAAGGGACAAACAAGCAGAAAACAAGAGTCCGAGAAAGAATGTACGGTATGACAGAGTAGCACTGATAGTCGGGGGAAGGAACAAAGAGATAATAGATTATAGACGGTAAGATTTCAGACGTTAGTCGAGGGAAGACAGTGCATCCAAGTCCCCTACGTCAATCTACTACAGGGCCTGAGCATGATTGTGCGTTTGTGTGCATGTCTGTAGGTATGTACGTGTGCGCGTGAGATTATTGGGAAAACAGGGAGGGAAAGAAGGGCGGGGGTGATCCGAAAGTAAATTTTGTGCGACATCTTTTATACTCTCTCTCTCTCTCTCTCTCTCTCTCTCTCTCTCTCTCTCTCTCTCTCTCTCTCTCTCTCTCTCTCTCTCTCTCTCTCTCTCTCTCTCTCTCTCTCTCTCTCAATTTGTACCTGTCAGACACCGAAATGAACTTCTAGTCTATGTTTACTCCGTCCCATTCATAACTCACAGTCTCTACTGGTGTACATGTGTCATCCTGCGGGCAACATTTGCCTCTCAATCCTCGCTGATCACTGACCGCTGACTGCTCGATACTGACCACTAACCACTAACTGCTGGATATTGACCACTGACTACTGATCACTGACCACTGACTATT
>JAWDGP010005946.1:135000-242500 GCA_033675545.1 Elysia crispata
AATAAACGGATGGAGACAGAATGTTAACGTTTACCGTAGTTACTAGATACATTACATAATTATACAACGACGTGAAGCGTTGTCGTGATTTGTATGAACTCAGAGGGCAAAGGTCGATGTTGTTAAACCATGCGACTCCAATTGATTTAAGAAATATTCAATTTCATGGGGGATCTTGTGTGTAAACAATTGACGCATTGAGAGATACTAAAATATGGCCATCAACATTTAGTTATGGGGTATGGGAGAGAGGTGAGAGAAGAAGAAAGAGAGAGTGAGATGGTGACAGAGAGAGAGAGAGAGAGAGAGAGAGAGAGAGAGAGAGAGAGAGAGAGAGAGAGAAAGGGGGAAGGGGTAAAGAGAATTGAGTAACACTGATAATATTTCTATATTTATGACTAAAGTCGTAACAGTTTAGGATGACTTTAGTTTCTATGATAAAACCAGCAATATTGTCTTCCTTGCATGAATTTTTTAAAAAACTAAATTTACCTTCTGAACCACGCTTTCATAGTAGTAAACAGTAGAGCCAAGCAAGAAGAATATCCTCTTGAAATACTGGACGCCTCAATCCTTCCCAAAGAAAATACCACCAACATCAAGGATTATACTTGCTCTGGAACCTCTTATAAAATCGCCTTTAGGCAAAAATCTTAAAATGTACAATGTACCTGTTTCCAGCAACACATTACACTCTACGCGTAACACATGAAACAAGCACCAGAATGCCGTCGATTATTTTTTTAAACAACCCGACACACACGTGTAAACTACACACAGGGGTTTATACTAAAGGCTTGGTGTTTCGGTAAAATCTGCGACGCCTTATTTTTTTTTTTAACTCATAATTTTATATCTGGGCTAGTCAAATCCCGTCCTATCATCTCAAGGAATCTATGTTTTCTCTCACGAATCAACATTACGGTACTGCCAAATGGAAGAGAAAAAAAAAATGAAAAGTAATACTGGGGAAAAAAGCTCACAGAAATTTGCGCATTTCCTGTTCGACGCTTGTACGACACACGGGGTCTATCATCGGAATATAAATATTTACTGCCTTTCAGCTGCGGGTAACTTTTTTTTTATGTGTAGCATCAGTTCTTAGAGATGCCAACATAAAAAAACCACACCTAAACATTGGTGAGTCGTGCTGAAAGATGAACAGGAAACCTCAGTTCCTCACAGCGCTCCCTCGGCAACATGCGATGTAAATCTGTGCCACAGCCAGCTACAACAATAATATTGGTTGTGTACATCAGATCTAGATTCGCTACAAAATGCTAGTTGTCTAGATCAGATCTAGATTCTAGATGAACTCACACAGGACTAGAACACACACCCGAGCGGAATGTGATAATGGTTGTAACAGTGTCGTGAGTGGCAGGTCTGAAATGTTTAACTTATCCCTTCACTCTCTCTCTCAGTTTTTATCCATGGGGTAGAATTATATGGTCGGAAACGGCGTGTTTATACATTATTATATAAGGTTCACCCGTTAGATAAACTTTGTAGCGCTTTAAGTTCAAATCTGTATAACATGCTACCCTCCTTACTCTCTCTCTCTCTCTCTCTCTCTCTCTCTCTCTCTCTCTCTCTCTCTCTCTCTCTCTCTCTCTCTCTCTCTCTCTTCTCTCTACATCTGTTTTATACATGGGTAGAATCATACGGTTGGAATTAGCATGTAAGGTTCAAACCAAAGATAAGAAATGTTGTGATTTGTAATTTCAGATTGTTAAATTTCCTATGTCCTCTCAACGTTTTTTTTTTTGTTTTTTTGTTGTTTTTTTTCCAGTGGTAGAATTCTAGTGTTGAAAACATGTATTTATGCAAGGTCCATCCTTGAAATAAAGAATGTTGTGAAGTGTAATTTTTATTTCTTACTCGCTATCACACCTCTCTGTCTCTTCCTCACTCCCTCTAATTTCAGGTTATTTAACACATCTACTAAGTTAAACTCTCTCACTCTCTCTCTCTCATAAGAGAGATTCATAACGGGGACATTGTCGAAAACAACACATTATATTTACAGCACATCCATCAGATTAACAACGTTAATATGTTATTGTTAACCTCAGCGGCCCTACGGGCGTGTACAATACATGAAAATTTACATCTTAAGTCTGTTATGTCAGTCTGATAGATTGAGTGATGCTAGTGATTCTGGTGGTCCTGATGACGCCGATGATGCTGGCGATGCTGATGCTGCTGATGATGCTAGTATTGATAGTGAAGCTAATGGTGCTTCCGATGCTGATGATGCTAGTATTGATAGTGAAGCTAATGGTGCTTCCGATGCTGATGATGCTAGTATTGATAGTGAAGCTAATGGTGCTTCCGATGCTGATGATGCTAGTATTGATAGTGAAGCTAATGGTGCTTCCGATGCTGATGATGCTAGTATTGATAGTGAAGCTAATGGTGCTTCCGATGCTGATGATGCTGATGATGCTAGTATTGATAGTGAAGCTAATGGTGCTTCCGATGCTGATGATGCTAGTATTGATAGTGAAGCTAATGGTGCTTTCGATGCTGATGATGCTGATGATGCTAGTATTGAAAGTGAAGCTAATGGTGCTTCCGATACTGATGATGCTAGTATTGATAGTGAAGCTAATGGTACTTTCGATGCTGATGATGCTAGTATTGATAGTGAAGCTAATGACGCTTCCGATGCTGATGATGCTGATGATGATGATGGTAATGCTGACAATTTTGATGATGCTATGTTGGTAGGCGTTAGGACTTAGGTGCAGGTTAGGGATGTGGAAAGGTTAAATGGGGAAAGTGTTTCTCTCGGAATGAAAAAAAAAAGAAACTCATAAGGTTGGATGGTTGGCCATTTAGGCAAGGTAAATAGGAGAGAGATGAGGTAAGAGGGGACGAGACTAACCCGAAGTAATGTGATTGGAATTATATCTGTCCAACCATTATAGTTTGATATGCGAGGATAAATGTAAAGATGTCGTTTAGGTCTGGTCTAATCGCGAAAGACACAATATGCGTAGCTGGAGGCCTTTTAATTTTTATTAAAGAAAGAATAATGAGAAGATAGAAAAAACGTTCAGAAACGAAGCGTACGTGCTTTTACCAAATGTAAATAATCTGTCCACCGATTGTCCTCTCTTAGCAACACTGAACACTTTTTCACCACCTCAATATTAAAGCAAATATAATTAAAACACGCGTCGACTTCAGGATTTAACAACAACAACAACAACAACAAAAAAAGATTCCAACCGTATCAGACTGTCTTATTTGATATGTGTTTGGTGTTCAGCTTAAAGGCTTGTAACGCATTGTACTATAAGTTGATCTATTCATTTCCTCACCCTTTTTTGGTGCGTAACTTTTGGGTAGCGGATCGGCTAGATCTATGTACATTATCTTGTTTGGTTGCATAACGTTTGTATTTCAAGCCTAAGAATTTAGTTTTGTTTATTGAACACAGCCCGCACTTGTATGGTCAAGATTCTTCTGGAATCTCCGACTTAGTTCTAGCATAGTAATGATCTCGTCACCCCTTGTTTACCTTTGTTTTGATTGGTTGCTAATTGCTAATGACGTGTACCGAGAATGTTCTCTTATGATTTATGTAATTCCTTTTCTCGATGATTCGACGAGATTTTGTATAAATAAGAATCCAAATTATATTTAGTCAGTCAACAACATTGAGTCTACAGTGAGTCAGCATCATAGAGTTTATAGTGAGTCGACATTGAGTCTACAGTGAATGATTAATGAGTCAACCTACAGATATTGTACAGTCTAGCTCTTGTGTTGGATTAAAGTTAAACAGTTTGCAATTGTTACTTGCGGACTTCGGACTTATTTTCTACGGACGAGTCGTGTGATTGGCTGTGTATATTTTTAATACCCCTAGACAAACAGAGCCTAACAGATTACCCATCATCATCACAAATCTGTTACAAGGCTTTTAATGAGTTCATTGTTTTCCTTGCCTTTTTCAATCATCTACTTTGTGAGCTAAAATGTTATGTCCATGCAGACTTCTACTTAGATTCCGGCCAAAACGAACATTGACCTTCTGCCATTGTCAAAGGAAACACTCATCGTATTATTTTTTTCCCCACGTACTATTATGAATATTTACATGTTGCCAGTATCAGACGAGTACTGGTCTCGTAAACATTGCTCTGTATTGTTATATTTTGTTGTGTTGATCGAAGTGGAACTCAGTTGTACCATGAATCTCCGGTGTTTTGTTAAATCACACCGCGTATTAATATTTTATTAATCAATATTTTGATGTAACCCGTCTCCATAACAGTGAGCATGTCCTTCAATTACATGATCACAAATAGAGATTCTATTGAGGATCAAACAAGCATCTAATTTGAGTAACTCAGAACAAAACTTTGTCATTTTCTTGTTTTCAAAATTAAAGAAAAAAATAATATTAGCGATCATTTTTGCAAAATACTAGCCTTACGGAAGAATTCCCAACAACCACAATTGTTTTTCAATTCCAAAGAAGCTTCTGATGAACGGTAGTGGGCCCCATGGTATTAAATCTCCCCAATTTTACTTTTACTACTTATGTTAACCTGAAAATATTTTCAATGTGTAAAACCATAAGATGTTTTGATGGCGTAATTTATGCGATTGTTTTCCAACTAAATATCTATTTCCGTATGTCTGCAAAAGTTTTCGCGAGTTGGCTTTAACACAAATATAAACAAAGTGTTTTAGAAACAATGTTTATATGCTACCATTTTTTTCATCTTTCCACACGGCAAACATAATTGAATCATAATGATGGCTGTCTTGTTTTCAAGACAGCTCCCTGTTTTGACATTACGTTGTCATTTTCAGATTCTATGGTCAAAATATCTTTCCGACCATTCAAAGGGGAATAACGTGTCTTTTATGAAGCCTCAAAAAGTCAGGTTTCTTAGTCTCAAGAGAAATTCAACAATTCACCACGTAAAAAGCCCGGAATGAGGTAGAATTCTTTCTAGGTTTGTGTGTGTGTGTGTGTGTGTGTGGGGGGGTCTACATAATGAATTCTCAGCAGCAGCAGTAGGATAATAATGTGCCTTGTCTTCGGATGAGAATCATCGGACATTTCTGGGTCAAAGTCAAATCTTAATCATCAGGAGGTTAGAGCTAGGGTTATGCTATGTTCAAGATGTTGTAGACAAAGAGATCGGTAGAATTCAGGTCGATTGGTGACGGTCCAAGTCTAGTCCTACTGATGGAAGAGATGGGCCAGATATAACGTATTGTTCCAGCATAAAAATCATCAGGAAACTCTGGAGAAACTTAGTAGTTAAAACTTGCCAGAGAGTTGCTTAGAGTGTATGAGGTTTTCAGGTGTACTACATCGAGATGGACAAAATTATTGCCGAGTGTTGTTTTCTAGGCCTGGTCTAACTATTTGAAGTGACAGGCTTGCAATGTATTGTCTTTTGGGCCCGGATGAAATATGTAAGGTATAATATCCATGCAACTATATCTGGACGATGTTCAGAAAATGACAGCGTAAAAAGGATTATAGAACTTCAGTTACTGTAGGTAGGGTTGCAATAACGGTATCGGAGAGAATGATAGCAGCGGAGGAGAAAGTGGGGAGAAGGAATGGACGACGGCACAAAAGAGGAAGAGAGAAAGAACGAGACACACATAGGTATGTATGTGTATATATATAAACAGACCATAGAGGGAGAGAAGAAAAAAAAGAGAAAGAGAGATAAAATCATTAACAGACCATAAATGTGAAAAAGAGTAAAAAGTAGAACGAAAGACGGCGTCAAAAGAATGTAGACAAAGACAGGGGAAAATGACAAATATTGCGCAACACAGTCATGTTTTTAAAATTCGCGTCATTATTTATGCCAAATGTAAAAAAAAAAAAGAAAAAGAAAAAGAAAGGAAGGGAAAAAAGAAAGAAAGAAAGAAAACCTGTACCGTCGCGTTGCGGGTGAGACCCTAAACTTATTACCGAATGACTCACCTAGGAATTGTGCACGTGCAGAACATTACCCTGTATAATAATGTTCTCACTGATGAGTTTTGTGGCGCCAAGGCCGTGAGAGGAAAGCAAAGATGCACACTTACACACACAGAAATAGACGACCCAAAAAAAAAGCCGGGGGAAGGAGAGGGGGGAGGATATGAAGATATATAGATAGATAGGTAAATAGATAGACATAATTTAAAAAAAATTATACATAGAGAGAAAGAGAAATGGAAAGAGATAACGAGGACGAGGCAGGAGCTAGGAGAGAGAGAGAGAGAGAGAGAGAGAGAGAGAGAGAGAGAGAGAGAGAGAGAGAGAGAGAAAAGAGAGGGAGGGATAGATAAAGAAAAAGAGATATAAAGTGAGAGGAAAAGAGAAAAAGATATACATATATATATATATATGTATGTATGTATGTATATACAGAGAGAGAGGAGAGGAGAGAAAAAGATATATAGAGAGAAATAGAGAGAAAGAAAGAGAAATAGAGAGAGAGAGAGAGAGAGAGAGAGAGAGAGAGAGAGAGAGAGAGAGAGATACCGAGCCCCAGATGCCAGTATAATATGTGAGTGTGAGCGAGAATAAGACCAGAGAGTGTATATAGATAAGACCATCAATAAAGACAAGAGCCGCTCACGCCAAGAGATGGCACCTCGACATGTTGAGATCTCACGGTTGGCCTATCCATGTGTAACCTCAGGTAAAGACGGTGGGGGTGGGTGGGTGGGGGGGGGGGGGGCACAGGCCAGAACTAACGAAGACAGGCAATACAGAGCTCCACTGCAAGATACGCAATCTAAAAAATCAAACGCGAAACCGTTTCTAACAAAGAGGCATGTTAAAAACATAGAATGTACGAAAGAAAACAATTTCGAAGAATTTTTTTTTTCTTTTCTTTCGTTTTTTTTTATTTGTTACGCAGTTTTACGGGTGTCTCGGTGATTCTCAAAATTTAATGTTCTCTGGGCTTAAACTTGTGCGAAAGTTCAAGAGTTGTTACTGGCATTGTATCGTCAACTGGTTAGAATAAACTATTGAGATTTTAAGCATAACCTTGAAAGTCGAAAATTAATGCTAAGCCACCCGAAAAAAGAGGCGAGCGTTAAGGGAATACTTCCAATGCCTAGACTGTGAACAATGAGCAGTTACTCTAAAGACTCATACTTTTGCAGAATTCTTGATACGTACTAACGCTAGATACACAAATTGTATCTGGGGTTTAAATCCAAATCTTCAGGTACAGAGGGTGTGAGGATCATTCTAAGCCACTCGGATACCTAAAAAAAAGAGCTGACCTGAATGAAACAACGAGCCTTGATGGTCAGTTTCAATGTGCAGTGACCATCTAGTCCAGTTAGTCAAGGCTTTGCAGGATCCCGGAAGACACATTACCTCTCAATATAGAGCTTGCGTGTGGGGTTTCAACCCAAACCCTCAGTTAGACTGGGCGTGATGGTAAATCTAAGCCACAAGAACAAAGAAAAGAAGCTGCATGAGATAACACCAATGTATTGGCTCTGATTCGGATATAATGAGTATTGGGATTTACACTTGAAGCCTTGTAGTATGTGAATCATACGGGGAGCGCTGAGTCACAAGGACAACAAAAAGAAGCTGCGGGGGATAAGGTCAATGCAATGGCTCTGATTCTGATAACTTGAATATTGCTGTTTGAACTCGATGCCGCGCAGTGTGTGAACTATTCGGGTAGCCGCTAAAGCCACCTAAATCACCCAGTCCAGGTGTACAAGTATAGGGTCCCTTGATGTCACGCTCTCGCACGTACATCCCAGCTACAGGACGGAGCTGCATACACGGCCATGCTTTTTTTTTTTTTTGGATTCGAACCGCGCTCTCCAAGCGAGGCGGGTCTAAATGCCAAGTCACTCGCCTGACAAACAATCGAGGTTTCCACGCGGCGCAGACGATGAGAGATGGAACATATTGCACAAACACGGGCTAAAGTTCATAATCTGGGCTGAGGCTGTAGGCAGAAGTTGTGAGAAGAAAGGTAAAAACTAAGGCCGTAACACTCAAAACAGCTCTGGAGTCAATGTGGTGGTAGACATTCCGATATTGGGCTAGGGGATCCGAGGTTCAAATCCTGGTTAAGATAAAAAGAGGCGCTGCTTCACCAGGAAAGGCTAATTAAGGGTTTAAGTGTTTGTCGTAAAACTAATAGATTTGGGTCTAGAGAATGAAGGCGAAAAAGTACTTGATGGAGGGAAAGAGAGAGAGAGAGAGAGAGAGAGAGAGAGAGAGAGAGAGAGAGAGAGAGAGAGAGAGAGAAGGGAGGAGAGGCGAGAGGCGAGAGTCAAGTGAAGGTTTCGCGAAAATAATAGAGAGAGAAAACCGTGATGTCATCTCAAGTTCTGAGCAATCCGAGAACAGTAGAAGCCAAACCTTATCACTTTTGACCCGATCACAAATGTCGTGACGTGATGCCCACAACACATGACATCATTCAGAGATTGGCCTAAGTCCTTTCATCCATAAGTACACGTGGGATATTCGTGCTTTAGACTGAGGGGCGATAGTGCTGCAAAATGTATAGAACTAGCAACAAAGCGTTGCTAACAGTGAATTTTTTTTTTTTTACTTGCTATCACTTATTTAAATTTTTTAAAAGCGGTGAAGGAATATGAAAGCCTGATGGTTTCTGTAGATAAATTATAGATTAGTTAGAATCAGTAACAAAGCTTTGCTAAGAGGAAGGAACACGGATTTTTTTTCTTTCCTCTTGCGTATAATCCAAATTGAAAAAAGACGTTGAAGGAAGATGGTTGTACGGCGGTTCGAGGTTTGAGGACGCACTCCCGTATAAGAGTCTCCGATAGACTTAAGGGACTTTAAACAAATAGTACTACTTGTGAAGAGATGGAAAACCGTTATAAGGTTGTCTGTGCGGGAAACCAAAGGCTGATAAATGACAGCGGTGGTCCAGCAGATAGTATACAGGATTATACATAGCAGGGCGTCGAACGGGTGACTGCCCAGCTAATGGACAGATTGGTTCTAGTTATTATTATAGACTGATAAACAAAACCTTCATATTGCGATTGATAACAGCATGGTGTTGTGCTATTACATGTACTTGAATAATGTAAATAGTCGCGATGAAACCATTCAAATCGATAACAAGATGAAAAAAAAAGAAGTAAGGTAAAAGATGACACAGTGGAATAATAATATCAACAACAACAAACAAACAAATGCAATAGCAACAAAGAGATATTTTCGAGAAGTTCCAAGAACAAATGTTTACACACGATTATAATAATATTGAAACATTAATCATTTTTTTTAAAGTGCTCTCCAAACGCAAAAACGTGTTGCTCCTTCAGACCCGGCCACAGACACACACACACACACACTTCATTTCTCCAACAGGTAACGGTATTCAGAAACAGTCACTGTATTAGTATAACCTCAAAATCTAAAAACCAGATTCCTCGAAAAATGTTACGCCGTGAATTTCAGGAATTAATTGCAATCCTAAGTCTATAAAATAATATTTCTTTTCCGCATACCACAATCCTTGCAGTTCGATCATTATAATAAAAAAAACTGCATCTCGGTACTTTGAAAATAGCAATTATTATTTAAGTACTCACACACGATTCCAGAAAACCTCGTCTATTATTAAGTTCACACAAAGTACATCGAATAGCTTCAGACAGCGAGTATGTAATGATTATCTTCTAACACACTGTGTACCCCAACATACTAACGCTCTTGAAGAACCAACAAAAACACCTCAAAGTTATCATTAAGGCACCGAAAGATCGAAGTTGTGAGAAATCAATACCAGAGCTCGAAATCTTCGAAATAGTTTCTTGGAACAAATTCCTCGTCGATCAAAAAATATGTCCATGCACTGCACAAGTTGAGTACCTGGACCGACAGATCTAAGATGAAGATAAAAAAAAAAAATCCTCTGCAGCCTTGTAGTAGAGGTATATCGAAACAGTGTGTTCTCCAAGGCGAGGTCCCCTTGCTCTCTTTCTCTCTGTCTCTCGCTCACCTCCTGGCCTAGATAGGTCGCTCTCTGCCTCACACGAAAGAGGTCGAGCTTTCTACTGGTATCTAGATCTACTATGTAGCTAGAAGCTCCGGGCAACACCTCTAGATCTCACTCAGTCCGACCATCAGAATCTTCTGAGACATCACTCTTCCCCTGTAGAAAGTTCTACCTGAGAGAGAAAGCCAGGTACAGTGCGGAGGGAAGATGCTCGCTTGACAACCCTGTTCAGTGCAAGACTCGCCAGACAGACTTAAGCGACGTTGGTATAAAGGCGAGATCTAACTTAGGCGACGTTGTTTTATCAACGAAAACTACTCGCCAGATAGACTTAGGCGATGTTGGTGTATCGGCGGGACCTACTCGGCATTTCACTTTGCCTTGCTTACCTGATCCAAGATTTGTGCGCACAAAACTCACGGCAGTTGCTGAGGTAAGTCAGGCCAAGGTTGGTAGGACGGTAAGCAAGCACCAGAACCGATCAAAGTACACCACAGAAGGAAAGGGGAGGAGGGGAAAAGGTTTAAGCGAAACTCTCGGGAAGAAGACAGACCGAGGTAAGGTGAGATGGAGAACGGGAGAGCTTATAAGTACAGAGAGAACACACCCACATACACACAAACACACTAAGACACACACAGAAGGGGCGAGAACTGTGGGATACCTTGGCAGATAACCCAGGCATCTGGGCGCCTTGCTTACATTGTGTCTGCCGAAATCGTCATAACTTCAGGCAGGAGGGAGTCAACAATTAATATATATATTATCTCGCGGCACAAGAGCAAGACAAGGCCAATGTTGGCAACACTCTAGAGAAAGAAAATTTTCAGCGTATCTTCAGCTATAACTGATAATATAATTGTAATAGATGTGAAGCGCAGAATTTGTTGAAATACATGTTTTTAACTTTGAACCTGTTTAAAGGAAAAGACTTTTTTAAACGAATGTAATAGAAAAAAATTGTTCAAATACAAAACTTTTTTTTTAATTACACGTTGCGCTTGTAGTTCTCATTAATGATTTGACTCCTGATATAATGCTTTCTCAGAGCCGGAACGAGGATAGATAGAGAAGAAGAAAAAAAACGACAGACGCAACCCAACGGGAGCAAGAGATAAAGATGCGACAACCTCATACACCTCGCCCGTGTTGTGTTCGGAACTCACAAGACGCCCCGAAGAGCTTAAATTAATAGGCGCGCGCCCTAACCTTAGGCCACCAAAACAAAAAAGAAAAAAAAAATTAAAGTCTGATGCAGTGCTCGGTCGAGGGTTGGCGAGGGGAAGGGGTGAGGTGGGAGGGAGGGAGAGAGAGAGAGAGAGAGAGAGAGAGAGAGAGAGAGAGAGAGAGAGAGAGGGAGGGATACAATGAGAGAGGGGGATATAGAAAAAGAGAGATGAGGGAGAGAAACACAGAGAGAGAGAGAGAGAGAGAGAGAGAGAGAGAGAGAGAGAGAGAGAGAGAGAGAGAGAGAGTCAGAGTCCTAGTCCATTTCCTCACATATAATTTTCGCTCACCGGAAAAGTCCCTATCTTTTCAAGAGGGTACAAGCCTTGTCTTGGAGCGAAACAAAAAAAAACAGAACAAAAAACAACCGAAAAACAGGAAGCCCAACTAGTTCGAGTTCAATCAAAAATACCCACCAAAAGTTAAAGTTTGCTTGACGTTCTACAGACCCATCAACATCCTATAGGGGTCAATTATAGTTGTGTGGAACCCAAAAATTTTAAAGTATGATCAACTTAATTGGAGGAGTTCTGCTGTGGAGCTCGTTTGTGAAATAATATCAGCACGGGTCAACTGGATAGTAACAGTTCCCATCCTTTTGTGCATGCGTGTGTGTGTGTGTGTGTGTGTCTCTCTCTCTCTCTCTCTCTCTCTCTCTCTCTCTCTCTCTCTCTCTCTCTCTCTCTCTCTCTCTCTCTCTCTCTCTCTCTCTCTCTCTCTAAGAATACAAAAACCTTAACAATATTGAGAAAATAGCGAAAAAAAAAAACAAAACACGACAGACTTCAACTTACTCCCATCTCTGGCGAAATCTTACACTCGCTACAGCATCTGGTCTCTACGCCCGGCCGAAACCTGGGACCTGCATCTGGTGAGAGATTCTGACAGACGATACCCTGACTAGATTCTACTTTCTAGCCAATGGATGCGGTCTTTTTCTTAGGAAAAAAAAAGAAAGAAAAGAAAAACAAGACAAAACAACAAGAAAAAAAAAAACAAAACAAAGGTGCGTACTTCAACTGATGCGCGAGGGAAAAATTATTTCACATCCCCTGACATATAAATTAGAAACAATAATGTTACAATACTGTTGTCTTTATAGAAATTACGCAGCCTTAAAAGAAGTTTATCTGCCAATTTCAAGTGTAAAAAATTGAGGGGGAGAAACACAAATTCATAACAAAAACGTGCATATCGAGTAAGAAATTGGCTTTGTTTAAAAGCACTGCGCACAAAACGGATAAGATAAGTGCGACATCGTGTGTTGGAGAAATGTAAACATTTACATGGTTTAGATAATTACAGATGTTGTTTAACACGATAAGTTTTACAGCTAGTGGCAAAGAGAGAGAGAGGGAGAGATAAAGAGAGAAAACAGTTGGGGCGATAAAAAACAAGACTATAGAGACAAAGAGGGAAATGGGGAGAGAAAGAAAGAAATAGTCAGATATGAAGAACTAGACAAGAAGAATGAATGAGATGTGAATAATGAGAGAGTCACTTACTCAGAAGGAAAGATAGGTGAAGAGGGCGAGAAAGGGAAAGAGACAGATTAAGATAGATGAGAGAGAGAGAGAGAGAGAGAGAGAGAGAGAGAGAGAGAGAGAGAGAGAGAGAGAGTCAGAGACAGACAGACAGAAAGAGAGACAGACAGACAGGAAGAGAGAAAGAGAGAGAGAGAGAGAGAGAGAGAGAGAGAGAGAGAGAGAGAGAGAGAGAGAGAGAAAGAGAGAGAAAGAGAGAGAAATGCGGCGTGCAGTTTTGTTTTCTGTTAATATTCCTTCCATGTAGCTATATCATTCAGGAGTTATATATAATCCATATATGTTGGGATTGGCTTGAACTATTAGCTAAACGAATCAATCAACAGAGTCAATAGTTTGTTTAACCAATTAAAATACTCCAGAACATCTTATTACTCCTCTGACGACGGTCAGATTGTCCTAGACCTTACTGCAGCATTATAAATTAAGTGAGAGTGAAATAATTAGCAGAGAGCTTTTAGATGTCTAGGTAGACTCCAACATCAATCTACTTTCACTTAAACCGTGATGAAACAAACGTGCGCCGTAAGTTTTAACTTGTTTTCGAGGTAAAATTTTACAGACGAAATAATTAATCTTAAATTCCCCCCCCCCCCTTTTTTTTTTTTTGTTCCATGTGGGTAACAGAGAGATGCGTCGAAAAAAAAAAAAAGGAAAGGAAAAAAAAAAACGTTTTTATTTACTAACACACGCGTAATCTACATTCACGTACCTGTAACACTCACTCTCTCTCTCTCTCTCTCTCTCTCTCTCTTTTTCAACGTGTATCTCTTCGATTCTTTCTCTCATTCTCTTCAAGTATCCTTAAGTACATTTATTTCTTAGTTAAAATGTATGCTGGTCTCTATGCTTATCTACAATGCCTCTCATAATTTTCTCAGTCTCTCTCTCTCTCTCTCTTCACTTAAACACATTCATGTCAGGTTACTCCCTACCAAATATACGCCTCAACTTCAAAAAAGTTATCATCATTTAAAAAAAAGCCACTCCAAAACACAGGTAAGCCTCGGTGAGTAGAACAATTATTAATGGCCTAAGGTATGAACCAAGACATGCCGTCCATATCAGTTTATTTACGGCTTTATATAACTAATTAAAAAAAAGGGGGGGAGAAAAAAGGTAAGGAAACAAAACGCTTTGCGATTACATGCGTTTGTTTAATGGCCCTGGAGAATAAGGAATAGACTTCTCGTTTTCATGAAACATTGGGGTTATTACCCCTGGCATTGACGAGGAGGGTGAAAGCTTGGAAAAAAACAAAAACATAGAGATCTATTCCCTTTCTCCCTTTTCAATTTGGTTTTCTCCCTCGTTTTTTCTGAAACTTTGAGGCAGCATTCTCCCTAGCTTTTGTTGTGTTTCTTTCCAACATTGTATGATATAACTGGCCTTCTCTCAGTTTTTTTACTTTTACCTGCCATGAAAGTGCACTTCTAGACAGCTGAGCTTCCATCTTCCAATAAGACTTTAGCCAGGTAATTCCAATCTGGAGGCAGGCGACTTTTTCAAGATTTTTATGCATATTAAAAAAAAATTTTTTTAGTTGCCTAATTGTCAACAGCTGCATGAAATGCAAATGGAGGAAATAATGGAACCTCAAACTAAAAGATAAAAAAAAGACTGTGCAGCATATTAGAAAAAAAAAGGGAAAAAGAAAACAGGTTCTGTAGCTCAAGAAATTTGCGGTGATATAAACGGTCATGATACTTATTTGATAGAGAAGAACAATTTGATACCAACAAAATTTCTTTGTACATCTAAGAAAAGGAAGGAAAAAAAGTATGAGCAAAAGCAAAAGACCCATTAATGTTGTGTGGATCTTTTTTTTTCTTAGATTGAAACCTGGTCTAATTTTCAATAATTTAACATGTACTTCTCTAGAACTTTTCAACTTATTCAACAACTGAGTAAAACTTTGAAGAATTTGACTCGCTATGTCCCAATACTTGCAAAAATTACACGAAAAGAAATTTATTTATAGAGATGGTCATCTTCCAATTTTATTTAGTTATTTCATCTACATGCATATTTATGTTCAGTTTACAATTTTGTTTGTATAATTCATAAAATAAAGCGCCCCTCAAGAGGGGCCTTCAATAGTTCAGTCAGTAGGGTGCAGGGCTAACATTCAAGATGTTCCTGGTTGGATCCATAGCAGCCTGCTTAGATATCATCTAGCCAAACCCATCTTCACTTTTTTCACAGCTTGATAGACACTCTGAAAGCCAACATATCACATTCTATGCAAAACTTTGGAAGCTTTCACATAATCAATGAGCAAGTTGTTAGACTGTCCAATTTGATATCTAAAAAAAAAGAAAAAAAAAGACAACAACAATGTAGCAAGCACAGAACCGGATGTCTTGAAAAAAAGCATCAATGAAAAAGAAGGACAAGAAGTTCAAACTTGACAAGCTTTATTCATAGATAGGCAGTCTATGAACAATAAACCCTACCTTGGGCGTAGTCCCTGCCTCCAATACAGTCCCATTTATCTGCCCTTGAATCCCACCACTGTTGTTGTTGTGTTTCCTTGTGTGCAGCGGCCGTCGTGGGCTGCGGGGACTTGGCAACTTCGGAGACACAGGGGAGACAATCGAAGGGCCTGCGCTGCCTCGTATGGAGAGTGAAGCATGGCGCCCCTGCTGGTGTTGCTGAGAGCCAGGGGCAGGGCCAGTAGGGTTAGTAACCACCTCTCCTCGCCCTATCTGACTCAAACTTTCCCGCAGCGACAGCTAGAGAGAGAAACACAGCCATGGTTAAGCAGGCATAAAAAAATTTCATGACAATATCATGAATATTACAATTACAGAAAACAGCTGATCAAGAAGTTCAGACCTTCTTCTTTGTCGACAATCAGAACCATAACTGGATGAAAAAAAAGATAACAAGATATATATATAAATCCAAGTAATTGCCACAACTGCTATGACAGTTTCCAGTGTTGCAAAACATTACTTGATGAAATATGATGCCAAAAACGAAGGCCACTCAATATCCTCTGGACAGTGAATCATTTTAAAAACTAATTATTGTCTGCAGGCAATGAATAAAATTATTTGTGGAATGTCCCTTAGAAGATTTGCTTGAAACTTAGGCGAGAAAACAAGGTAAGTATCAAGGTTTATGCAGTGCAGAACATCTAACAAGATCAAGTGGATGAGAAGGAATATCAAGAGACAGACTGGGGGAATGGGGGTCTGAGAGGACAAAAATAATAAGGAGTGTAGAAAGCATGGTGAAAGGGAGAGATAGACAAACAGGACATAAAAAAAAACAAAGGAAGGAGGGGAAAGAGAGAGAGAGAGAGAGAGAGAGAGAGAGAGAGAGAGAGAGAGAGAGAGAGAGAGAGAGAGAGAGAGAGAGAGAGAGAGAGAGAGAGAGATAAAGAGATAGCAAAAAGAAATCAGTAACTAAACTAAGAAACCTACCTGCACATCTGGATCACTAAGCCAGCGGAGGAAAAGTTCATCAACTTTCACTTTCAACACAGGCTTCAGTGCCATGTTGCAGCTTCTTTTAGTCTGCATCGAAAAATCTCAGTATGCAGACCAGTAATTCTCTGTGAAATGATTAAGTGATTCAGGCACTATCATGACTTTGTTGGCTTTGACTTAAAGCAATTCTCCAAAGTATCTCTTTGAAATAAATCTTGTCCTTGTAATCTTCTCTTGGTAACAATGTAGCAATTTATTCAATTATTGCTCTTGAATATGTCTTGAGACAAAACGTATACTAAAAAAAGTCATGAGAAAGGCTCCTGCTACAAAATGAACAGTTCAGATTTTGTTCCAGCACTGAAATATATTTTCAAATCTATATTTATAAACCACTTTTCAAAGAGCTAACATATCTTATTTAAATACAAATGCAAAATGTTTATAATTGAAATTTTCTCTGCAAAGATTGATGAGAGTAAGTGTCAAGGATAAATGCATTTCAACTCAAGACAAGAAATGCTGATGGTAAACTGGAAAGGGAGATAACTACAAATTTGTTGAAGACACTTCTTGGACTGCATCTTTTATCAATCTTTGAAGTTTCACTCTCTACTTAGTGGTAATTAATTCAAACATTAAAAGTAAGTTGGAAAGTCTTAAGCACATAAGATCTTTGCTTCAAGAAAGCACTGATTTTTAAGAAGCTATTCTGACTTTCAAGCATTTGTAAAGAATTGGGTTTACAATATTATTGCTGATGGGAAGTGCCAAAAAATTTGTAGCAATGGCGTTTTGACAAAGTAAAACATCTGTTGTTTGATTCTTTGGCAAGTCTCTGAAATATAGTTTGTGCCCTATGGCACAAATACATTTCAAAAGTGTCAAATTTATATAACCGTTAAAAACATGTGCTAAGTACACTGTGCATAACATTAATTAATCAGTAATTTCTGGCTGCAATGACAGAAAAAAAAGTAGTTGAAACAAATGATTTCAAAAATGCCCATGACACAAGAAGTCAACCCTGAACAAGATGAATCAACTTGAAGTATGTGATTTGCACAATGTTCAAGCATCAAATTCTAAAGTACCAAATACAACAGAGTCTACACTGATTTCAAACTGTCAAAAAAAATTGACTTAGAATAAGATCCAGAGTGACAAGAATATATATTAATATATATATATATATTGCTTTTTTTTAAAACAAAGAGCTTCAGTCTCAATTGGTGGTATCAACCAATAAACAATTTGCATTTTTTTCTATTATTATTGTTATTGACTCTGAAGAGAATCACCATATCTCCATAAAAATGTAGCTAAATGCCAATTTTTTACACTTTCATTTTTTCAAAGCTTAAACGATCATTTAAAAATCTTTTTTTGATTATTAAAATTTAGATCTAGCCAGTGGTCTTCCCAACATGGTCCTCTAACTGAGTTGAATTTCCTCCCTTTTTTATTTTTAATCAAATTCAAAGAGAGCTTGCCTCTGTTGTTGAATATCTTCACCAAACATAACGCATCTTAAGAGTTAAAGAAATTCAGTCTTTGCTTGCCTTATTGTCAATGTCATCGGGAGAAGATCGTTATTGATTCTGTATGTGATCAGTATTATAACTTATCTCCCATATGAATTCGTCACATTAAGCATCAAAGTGTGTTTATAACCTTCTTTCTGATTTATATCTTTGCCTCCCAGCCATAGTCTTGATTTTTAGATTTAATAGCCTTTCAGTAGGCCTACTTTTTTCATTGATAATTTGCTGTTTGCTTAGTATGTGGATTTTTTTTTTCTAATTTCAATTCAAAAAGTTTGAAAAGCTGTTTTTAAAAGTGAAGATAGATCTTCTATTTCTAATGTTTGATTTGTATGTAAAGCTAGATTTGATTTGTTTTGCTCTCTTTAATTAACTTAAAATATAGTCCATAGGTCGCCTTGATCAGTTTGATTGACTACAAACAAAAAAAATTAAATAAGACAAGTTTTTATGATATTATATAACCTTTAGTATTTAGATCTACATTTAGAGGTCTTGTTAACTGTAAGACACATTGATTATTTTGCTCTTTACCATTTAGAAATGACTGTAATCCAACTACTTCACTCCATTTCGTCAGAAAGTGTTGGTATAAAGGCAATTAAAGAATAAATCAGTAGCCTACAGTAGACGAGCAGAGATCTAACATCTAAGGGATGAGTTTGAAAATGAAAGAGTCAACAAACAAGATCTAGATTCTAGGTCTAGATCTATACTCTGGATCTAGTAAAGAGTAAAATAACATTTTTAGAAAACTCAAGCCTGGAAACCATATGTTCCATCAAAAGCATATCAATGAAAAGGTTACTAGATCTAGTTCTACTTCTAGATTCTTTTCTTTACTATGACCCTCGTGAACTGTTGACAGGACAAAACAAGTCATTGCCTTTTATTTAAAAATAAAATAATCCGATAGCCTTTTTTTCAGTACCTTTCATCAACAGAAACCTAGGAAAAAACTAAAATGAAATTGATTACACATGTCAGTAAACTTCCTTATGATACACACTGGACTGGTAATCTAGATAACAGTAGGGCCTTTGAGCCATTAAGTTTTGCGTTGCTCTCCAACCCGCATAGTCCGCCATCATTGCTATGAAGCGTTAGGAATGAGGCAAAGGCTAAATAAAAACATGAACCTACTTTTTGTTTTGGATCCGGTTGAAACGAATTGTATGTACCGGAGTATACAAATTCGATAGAGACAGCAGTAACAGTGTTGGAAAGGTTACTGGTAAATATAGAGACATGCAGATAGACAGAATGACAGTGACTATATGCACGAAGACACAGAGAGAGAGAGAGAGAGAGAGAGAGAGAGAGAGAGACAAAAAAATGCAAGTAGTTAAAAAGTAAACAGAAAAGAACAAACTAATAATTGCTTCTCAGTATGAGTATTTCTTTCTCTCTCTCTCTCTGTCTGTCTGACTCTCTCTCTCTCTCATTTTAATTTTATTAGACATGATCTAACTTCAATGAAATAAATAAATTAATATGAGGTCTGCACATGTTCCAATTTGACCGTAAGTACTTGTATATCTATTTTTCTGTCTGACTCCCATTTGATATAGGTTTCATGTATATATTATATTATATATGTATAAAATTTTCCATTCCTATTTTCTCTCATCCCACGTCTCGTTATGGGATATATTTAACCTATATATACGTATTTTCTTCCTCCTCATCTTATTGTTTACACCCCCACCAAAAAAAAAAAAGAAAAACAATTTTTTTAATCCCTCAACAGCCTTAATTTTCTTCCAAAATTATCTTGCTTACTTTGTGTCTTATTATCTCTCCTTGCTTCGAATTGTAAAGGTGAGAGAACGTCGAAAGCCGAAGTAATATTTACATTAAATATACAAGCAGGAAACCTCATTCTACGAACGGGCTCGTGGTGTCAATTTGCAGGGACTGCGGTAAGTCTGTGTATTAAATAAACTTATAAACGGTCTTGATGTCCCTCATTTTACTCACATGATCCAGACATATGCATCCACCTACCCACCTTTACCTAGATTCTAGATAGTTCGATAATTCTTATTCTAAAAACAAAATTTAGATGAAGAGCTCATATTTTTTTGGAATAAAGGAAATCGACAAATTCTATATTGTCCCAATATGTTTTTGGATCCTTTTAAATGCTTATTAGAAAGCTTTAAATTTTTGCAGTCTAGCTGCTGTAAATATCTAGGCCCTAGATCTAGAATTAAATTTTCCCATTATGTGCATAAAAGTGCCCGGCCTTACGGGGATTCTTAGCCGTGTCTTTATTAAACCTACATAAACTTACAAAAAAATATGTAAGCCTAAAAGTAAAATCTAGATTTTCCTACTTGTAGATCTTAACCTTTTGTTTTGAGTCTAGTTGCTGTAAATATCTAGGCCCTAGATCTAGAATCTATGTCGAATCAACCTTTTTAGATTCTTTACCTAGATCTTACACTATATCACGTAGTTCTAAATCAAGATCTATTCCAGACTGTTTAAGATCTGCCGCCGCCTATATTAGTTTACGTACTTTAAGTTTCATTGCAGCCATCTCTGCCCAACTGTTCTTTTGGGAAAAAGATTACATATTCGTCTTTTTCTTTAAAGAAAATAATAATCACACTTTAGCCTTTAATTTTCGACAAATACTATTGCAGTGAAAAATAATATTACCACTCCAATCTTTAGAGCAGTTTACAACTTTAAGTCAAATTTGATGTTCCTATTTTGTCTAGAAATGCTCGGTTAGATGGTCCTCATTTTTGGCATCGCTCCATTATATATAGATGAAAAAAATTGTGTATTGAGTCAAAACAAAGGAACACAAAAACGGAATACAGAACAAGAGAGAGAGAGAGAGAGAGAGAGAGAGAGAGAGAGAGAGAGAGAGAGAGAGAGAGAGAGAGAGAGAGAGAGAAAGGAAGATAGAGAGAGAGAGAAAGAGCGAACATACTTTACATGTTTATATGTACCTGTCAAATGCAGTAACTTTCCACTTCTTTCATCAGGCATGAACAGTAAAAGCAAAGATTCCATGGATATGTGGAATTTAAATTAGAATCACACTTAGTCTACACCAAGTGGCAACATCCCAAGTTATTTTCTTTTACTACCATCCTCATTACGTGTCAATGCACCAGTCTAAAAAAAAAAACTTCAATAAATCAACCACAAGACTTCCTAAAAAAAAACAAATACAAATACTATCGGGTCATTAAACCATCACCATCTTTATTTCACAAATATACTTTCAGAGATAGTTATGTTATTATCTCTATAGCCAAATGATCTCATACATGTTGTAGCTCATATTTGCCATAATTCTCTCTACATGAAATTTTATAATAATTTATATTTCACTCTCAAAGCACCAGTTATATTCTTGTATTTGTTTTAAGCAAATATGAACTACTTAAATACCCAAACGTTGGCTGAAGGAGTTCAACTTCTGGTCTAAACAATATACATGTATTTTTATTTGTATCAAAATACTTTCAAACTTGCAGATATGTACAATTATATTAATGCAATAATTTGCGGATCATAAGTCATTGTGGTTAAACATTTTTTTATTTTTCAATGTTTCACTGTTCAGTGTACATATATAAATTCTCCCACAGCTAATGTTTTAAGTTGTCTGCTTTATTAAGTGATACCATGGTTACTGTTTACACATGAAAATTGCTGAACACACACACACACATAAAAAAAGCATTAACTAAGCCAAGTTTTTTTCTACATGATAGAAAATGCAAGGCTTACAACTAAATACTAGTCTTAAAATATCCATATAAATGTGTCTAGAGTTACCATCTGAACCTTAACTAGTGAAACGCAAGTCTTTTTCACCCTTTTTTTCAATACTTCAAAAGAACCAAAACCTTGCGTTAATTCTTCAGAGGTTTATGACATAAAGGATTTGCTTAAATTGTTCTAAATATCATAACCTTTAAATGCGACCTAAGTAAAATTAGACTCTATAAAGACGCCACACGAATATAATTATTTTCCTACATATAAAATATGGGCATGTGGTTTAGAAACTTTGTTATTAGACAAAATAATTTTAACAGTTTCTAAAATGAACCAATTATTCTTTAACATAACACAAAGACAGAATGAAAAAGAACTAATTACTTTTTCACCTCACTTAATTAAAAAAAAATTTTTTCCATGAAAGACTGACGTTTAGGTCACAATATGTTCAGAAAAAGCATGTCCTTTCTTTACAGTATTTTACCCCTGAGGACTTGAAAAATAAAATAAAATCCATAGGTTTGTGGTCTTAAATTTGTTTCTTGTTTACCTTATAGTTATACACATCATATCATACAATACTTCCACTCTATCATATAAAAAAATTGTAAAGAAAAAAAAATCAGAATCAATAAATAATACTCATATTTACAAAGAACTTGGGTAAGGAAAATTTAAGTGAGGTAGCAAGTGCATTTACTTGCATTATAAGTGTACCGCATGCCCCCAGGGTATTTTGCTTTCAGAAGCAATAAAACCATGAAAATATATAAATTTCATGTAATTTCGGTTTTGATAAATCCACTTGAAGGACAACTGAATCCTACAAGTAGATCTTGCTCCTATCACATTCATCATCCCTATGATAGGAAAATGAAGTGAAAGTGAAAATGAATTCAACACACAGATCATCAGCAGTGACAAAAGAAGAAAAAAATTGAAACAAACAAATAAAATGATTTCAGGAAATAGTCTTCGTATACAAAGCAAAATATTATAGATGAGAAGATGTATATATAAATATATGCATACATTGTGTTCTTCACAACAAATCTCAGCTGTTTAAGTCTTTTTACTCTGTCACTGAAGCTCATATAAAGTAGCAAACAATTACAGATAATTCTGAAAAATCATTTCTTCAAAAAATCTATGACAAGAGGAAACATTTCTTCACAATTAATGCTTGAATTCAAGGCAGGTTTTATGATTCTTGCAATATTTAAGATAGTCGGACAGCAAGAATCTAAAGAATGAAATGGGATAGACATTACTAAGAAAATATTTAGTGAAAAAAATAGATTCAAAGCTAAGGGCAATAATCATTATCAAATGCAAAGTTTTAATAAAGCCTGTTTCAGATAAAAAACACACTGATCTCTAAATTAATAAAACATAAGCTTCATATGGATAAAAATAAAGTAAATTCTAAAGAAATCGACACGGAAAAAAAAAATATGAAACTTACATGGTTTTCTGCAACTTAAACAGATTTTTGTTCCAACTGTTTCTGCTTACACTACCGAGATAAGAATATGCAACTTGATGACTAGCTTAAGTCTTGCAATATGAAAACAGGCATCTTATTAAATCAAGATTTTTTTTGTTATCAATTTGAAGAATAAACACATTAATTGCAAAGGTGGTAAAATTTGGAAGAAAAAAAAATGCCAAATCAGCATAGCGCTCATTGTCATACAACTAAGATTTCCCCCTTACACTTTGTGCAAGCCATTGTCAGGTTCTCATACCGCGTGGAAGGGTGATAGCGAGTGTGTAGACTGGCTGTGCCAGACTGAGAGGTTGAGCTGCGGGGATCCTGAGTGGGGTTCGAACCTGTCCCCTCCACTGGCCGGGACAGCACCTGGTCAAGACAAAATGCAGGGTTAATTATAAATGACTGAAAAGACAAAAAATGGTCCCTTGTCCCAATTCACACTACAAGCTAAATACAAATTGAATGAAATCATAGTCTGGTGAAAGATAAATACATCAAACTTTCATTTCCTTGATTCGGATCTGTGAATTTACTGAGGCAACAGGAAGATCTTAATGATCAGTTGTGTTTCAAACAGCAATCACATGAGTAATAATAATGACTATCATAAAAAAAATGTAAAAAACTTTGAAGATCATTATAGTTATGACAATTATAACAAAAGACACTTTCCACTGACAGGCCTAGGCAAATCAGAGCAAATTCAAATCATATTTCAGTGCATTACATTAGAGTACATTTTAGAGAAGTTCGCAGGAAAGCGCAGGTGAATTTTCAAATAACTGACCATTCAGAAAATCATGTTAATTTTCACTCATATATTTGCACTGACCTCACATCCCCCCCTACCCCCCAAAAAAAACCACACACATGTTTGAATCAACTGAATCAGTTGTAAGAGATCTAGATGTCTTTTACCTCTTGAGCAAACTGTTCAGCTCTTGTGACACTGTCTTGCCATGCTTCAGTGCTCACGTCTGCTGACACATTGATCACAACATTGGCTGGCAGGAGTCTGAACCTTACTGCCTCAGACAGTTGCTGGCAGGCTTGGGACAGGCTGAGCACGCTTGTTGACCTCAGACTCGATGACCTGTGAGTGTTTAGCGGGTCAAATGCATTCTTCACTTGCTGAAGAATCCTGGGAAAGAAATGATTAATAAAAAAATAAACATGCTTCCAAACTGGCATTATTTTACGCCTTTGTTATAAAACCTATTTTGCGGCTATTTTAAAATTCAACAAGATCACTCATAAATAAATTCTGTAAAATGCAAGCATTTTTTTTGGCCATGTGATGAGAAGAGAGAAGCTAGAACATCTTATGACAACTGGAATGATCGAGGGAAACCGCAGCAGGGGAAAATAGTGTGAAAAGATGTTGGATGGACTGACAAAGTGATTCAAAGTAGGAAGAGTGACAGAAGCACCCAAAGTAATGAAGGATAGAGATGCACGGATGGTCATGTTTGCCTACACTAAAGAGCGCAGCATCTGATAGATTGATTTCACAATTGCACTAGTAAATCTAATGCACTTCAACGGTTCTCTGTGTGAATTTTATAAATCATCAAATATAAGGTTGCAAAAACAATCACTAAAATGATATATCATTGTGACTGGGATGAAACATGCGTAGATAATGTGATCATATTTTTTAAAAATTTTATTTGAAAAAAAAAAACGGTCAACCCAATGTAACCAAAATTGAACAATCATCAAGGCATGGCATCAAGTAAGGCTGGCATAGTGGTTTACTTGTGGCAGCGGCAGTGGGCTTTTAGAGCAGATCTATAGTATATGAACAGCCAATTGCACTCCTGACTTGATTTATTGGTAGACTTGGTTTAGTGGCGGGAAACTAGTCTCTGCCGATCTAGCAGTTCATTTCTTTCTAAATTCTAGAATATTCTGAAGATATTTTGTTGTAATGATTACATTGACTAGCCAATCTCTTCCTTATTCCTGCCCAGCTGGCCAGAAGCGGGAAATTTGGGGAAACTACTTGATAGATTGTTATGCTTTCATTGGGAGATGCTAGATGTAGATATGTAATGACGGGTTTTGTAGATTCTATGATCCCCGTCAGGTGATGTCTTAGTTGGGGAAACTGTTTGACAGAATAGAATTCTCTTCGGTTGGCATTGGCCCTTGTTCTAGGATAGCTGGACAAAAAACTGGGAAACCAGGAAAGTCTTTGACAGGGGACTATGCCAACTGAGTCTATTGTATAAATGGAGAGCTCAGAAAGACTTGTTGTCAGTACATTTTTGGAGTACCTTGAGGCCATGTCAGCTAGAAGTATTGTGGAAAGTTCTTGTGATCCTAGAGCAAATTGCTAAAGTATTGTGTGAAACTACTACTACTGAGAAGTTGTGTTGGATTATCATTTCTTGTAATTCTATGTGAATATCACCATGAATTGAGCGTTGGCTGAGTATTGGGCATTTTGTTTAGTTCTTACTACTTCCTATACACCTTTTGTGCATGCTTCTGATTTAGTATCTTCTAGTTATTATTCTGACCATTTGTTTCAGTATTTTCTATTCTGACCATTTTGTATACGCTTCTGTGTTAGTATCTCCTACTTATTGTTCTGACCATTTAGTTTAGTATCTTCTATTACGCAACTTAGCTTGGTATCTTCTATGTATTTTGTCCTTTGAGAATTCATTTTATTCATTTATATTTGAGCATTGGTTTAATAAACTTATTATAGGTGTTGGTAATTTTAACTTCTTCTTGCTTTGTTCTTCTCTTCTCGAGTGTAACAGTTTTGTTCTTGTTAAGTCTTGACATTCTTCTTCTCTCGAGTGTAACTATTTTGTTCTTGTTAAGTCTTGACACCCACTCATCTTTAGTTAGAGAACAGTGGCCTTAGTACTCCATTGATACTCAAGGACCCTAGAGTGTGAACTCTGTCGTAATGCACGGCTAATAGGCATGCTACCATAATAAGTTAGGGCCCGCAATTTCTTAGAGTAGGAAGAAATACTGAGCTTCTATAGATAACTAGTGGGTCCTAATGTGGTGGGAAGTAAGGAATCACCCAGGTAGATACATTAAAATTAAAGAAAGGTGGTTACCATAGATTGTTTTGTGCTTCATAAAATAACATTTCCAATGATTATCACTTTCCACTAAGCACAGTGGATACCCCAAAAATCCAAGTCTGTTTATTCAAAGTCCTTGCCCCCCCCCCCCCCCCCCCTCCCCCATATAGCATAATAAAAGTACTACATGTACCTCTCAAGCAGTAAGCAATGCTAATCACTGTCTGAGAAAGCGGATCAGTGTGCTAACAAAGCGAGGAGGGAGCTGATACATGTACTGGTACTTGTATCAATGTCAGACTGGAGAAAGGGAGAGAGTTGTTCATGGCGGACACGGTACACTCAATCAATGAGTCATAGATTCATTTATGCCCCTTTGTTCTTAATTCGAATCCTTTTAATTCAAAGTTTTAATCCATTCCCATACAATTCGAATTATGTCGTTTTCATTGTAATTCAAAATTTTCTTCAATCACAGCAAAATATTTGGGATTTGAGACATGACTTACCTTTCTTAGTTATATGTCTGCAATTTATCAGAGAAATTCTTGATGACCAATACAAATGGTTGGAAATTTAGCACAATTTTGTTAAACATTATAAATAAGAAGATAGAATTAAATTGCAAACTTGTCATTAAATTTGATTGTTGCAGATATTCCTGAGAATAACAAATATACTCTGAAGTAACATAGTGAATGCAATAGATAATTTGTCTCTTACTTGTAGCTCTCAACAAGGTTTGTCCTTAGCTCCTGTCTCTCATTGAGCAGTTGCTGCAAGGCTGTGTGGGAGTCGTGGCACTGGAGCGCAAAATATGCCTTGGCACTGCTTAGCTCTTCGGTCATCACTCTGGCAGCAAAAAACAAAACAGACATGTCGAATGATTATTGAAACTAGATTATAAATGATAATCGACCTCTGTTGGTTTTTTTTTATTTTTCTACTCCCATGTAGTATGATCATTAAACATAAAATAATTTTTACAACTCTGAGGTTAGGCAATTGAAGTGTGTCTAAACAAGGTGAAGAGATACATGTACACACCTGGAGGCTAGATATTTGCTCCTCCACATATCTGCCTGTATGGATACTTTGTCCAGGTTCTCATAATCTTCCGTCATCTTCTTGCTGAAGCCGCCGATGTCCATCTCCAGTTGGGCTCTGTCTCTGAATAAAATAGAACATGGTAGAGGAAATTTAATGTAAGAGAATTAAGGAATGTGGAAAATGGTGACTTAAATGTGATCTAGATTTAAGTCTAAACCAATTACAGTTCACACTGAAAATATTTTTTGCTGCCGCTCACAGTCACATTCAATTTTAAGAAATCAAAGTTATTAGTTTGAAGGAGAATGTTATGAATTTGTGGGTATTGCATTTTCTAAAGGTAGGCAGATTTAATGAAAAAAAAATATTTTTTACATATTCTTTTAAACAGTAATAAAAACTTCTAAAAAACAAATTAAACAAACTAAAAAAATTAATAAAACAAATGTAGCTGCTGGTCTAAACTTGAGAGGATAATGATAAAATGTGAACTCTGCACTAATGTTGAGTATTTTCATGGGGAAAATCATAGTGTTAGTAAAAATATTATATAAATGTCTTTATTTTTGACTAATTTTTTTCATTCTTTTTAATTTATAATTTATTTGCTTTTGGGTGAATCAGTGTGACAACTTTCTAATAATTTTTGAGGTTAAGTAAAGGTGATCAATTTCATAACACTGTGAAATAATTTGCCTCCTTTTTGTCAAACGTACATGATTTAAGCAGTAACCTACCGGCACAGGTTCTCCACACGCTGATACAGATCGTCCCCAACAGAGGCCACTAAAAGTCTTTTCAACTCAGTATTGACCTGCAGCTGAGCGTTCAGCTCCTTCCGCAGCTTGTCTCTCTCCTCCTTTACAGCTTGTAGCTCTTCGCTAAGTGAGGAGGATGAGGACATGCCTCTTTCATTTATCGTATCTCCTGCTTGATTTTCCTCCGTGATTGAAGCATTTGAGGCATTTTGACCCTGTATATACCACTGAGGCTTGATAGAGCCATGATTGTTGAGTGTAGAGGACTCGAAAGGATTCAAATTTTTAACTTGAGAAGTCAAGGTTGCAGTTGTTGCACCTCCCACACTGTCTACCAAATTAGGAGTACTAGAAGCGGAGCCAAGCAATTGGGCACTTTGGTGGTCACCAGTTGTTAATTCTTTTTTAGCACGAAAATCTGCAACTGATGAAGAGTGTGAGTGAAAAGATGCTCCAACCACAGCCACAGGCTTTTGTTGAGGGCTCGCCCCAGAGACAAGTCCAGTATTAGTTAGTGACACCTGCTTGTTCCTTTCTGAAGGAGAAGACGAGATTGTCGAAGGGGTTGAGCCCGAGGAATGTCCGAGTCCAGTATTTACTGGCTCTTTGGGAAGTTTTCGCCCTGCAAAGCCATACTTTGGTGCAGGCTTTCGTAAGAGTACAGTCTCCTTGGCCCCACTGAGACTGGTAGTTTTGGCAGTGGACATTTTAAAGATTTACAAAATTTCAACAAATCTTGGTGGCTCTGGTAAAATAGTAAAGAAGAAATATATAGTGAAAATTACACGAGCACTTATATATATACATATATAAAAAGAATTTTGATGAAAAGAACTTTATCAAAAAGGTAATAAATTCCTTTCAAAGTTTAAACACTTATTTCAAGCCTATTGCAAGAATGAGGTGAAAATAAGATTAAAAAGCTTTTATCCAATTGGAAACAACAACAGAACATAGAACCTTCTCAATCTCATGCAACAACTAAATTATCAAATCATTCTGGTGGCAGTTTTTTTTTCCTTTCCTAGACTTTATTCAGTTTTGGGTGATCATATTCTTCAAAATGTGAAATAAAAGCTTACTGACTTTAAGATAAAGCATTGAAAATTAAATAATCTAAATGCTGCTTATGCTGACTACACACTTGATTCTGATATTTCTTCCCTTTCCGAATAAATGTGTGGATCATTGCACCCAACACTTATTGCAAACATTTTGTTTATTCCAAACCCATATGAAATTAAAATGAGGTTTGTGATGCATAAATCTGGCTAAATTATTTGGTGAAAATTTAACATCGCTAGAACCTTTTCTTTTAAACGCTATCCATTCTTACTAAATTTTCTTTTCAATTAATGGACGGAAAATGATATACTGAGTCTGAAACCCTAAATGTTTTAAATATTTTGCCTGGCCCTTCTGTTCTCTTGTGAAATCCATACTACTATACAACTGTAGCACATGGGCACTGACTCTCACCGAAGAAGAGAAAATAAACGCTTTCCACCGAAAACAACTGAAAAAGGTCCTAAACATTAAATTTCCAGTAAAAATCACAAATAAGTCACTGTATAAAAAATGCCAGGAAAAGCCCCTCTCGCTGCAAATTCTAAAAGCCCGGTGGAACCTCTTTGGGCATATTCTTCGTAGAGACAGCGACATCCCTGCCAACAGAGCAACAAGAGCCTACTTCATCCAATATGGCCACAAACTAAGAGGACGGCCGACAACAACTCTCCCAATCGTACTGAACAGAGATCTAGGACCATTTTAGACTCCATTCAACCGATGATCTGGTCAAAATCACTGAGCTCGCAAAGGACAGGAAACAGTGGAGAGAACTCTCTGCGAGGATAGAGAAAGCTGCCGAAGCGTCACAGACGGTGAACTGGGATGCGACACGGCAATAAGTCAAGTAAGTAAGTCTTCTGTTCTCTGATGGTCCTGTTTGTAACTTGTTTTTATGGAAGCCATCATGGATTAAACGTGCTTTTGGGAAGCTTTTTTTTTTCTTTAAATAGGAGTTTGTAATTAACACACCATTTTCAATTTTAATCACGGGGAAAAAATTGTGGCTGGATTATTGTTATTATTATAATTTATACCCAGATCTAGGCCTATTTATTAATGCTGAGTGATGGCTTCCATCTATTGTGAACAAACGGGATCATCGGAGTACAGGAGTGCCCTTCGCCTAGTTGAGGTTTATGTGTTTTGTTTTTTTTTTTGCCTTATTATAGGACGACACCTAGTATCCAGATCTAGATCTAGTATTTTCGACGTTCAACAGTCTGAACTTTTCATATTAAGGGCGTTGTCACCTGTTGAGTTGTAAACGTGTCTTTATCGAGATGGACTGAGTTTAAATTAAAACGTTCATCCCACAAAATAAATGACATTTCCATCTGAAAAATACTTTCCGATTCGATCATGAGACTACAGTCTAGAAATATTAATTTTCTTACATTCAATCATTATTTGTGCACAGGCCTATATCTAGATACATAAACAAAGTTCTGAAGTGTAAGTACTGAAAATTTTTTTACACCCCAACATGAACCCGGAAGTATATGTATCGCAAGTTATGAACAGGAAGTCCAAAGCTACCTCAAGGAAACAGTTACCGTTAGCATGAGTATGCCTAAACCGATTGCTACACACACAGACACACAAAAAAACGACATAATAATTTTTCTACGACAGTATAAGATGAGGCAACAAAAATAAAATCATATTTATGAATCAGAACATTCCCTGTGATTCCTAAAAATATTAAAGAGAATGTTAGGTTTTCGATTAGTAACCACCTCGAAAAAATAAAGGAAAAAAGAACTTGTATGACTGTAACCACCAATTAATATCCATGTAGTATATAGGATACTTAGAAAATGCTCCGGCTAAAAACATTGTAACTACATTTTGGAAAGTAGGACAGGCGATAATATGAGTGTATCATTCCTCAAATCCAATTTTTCGTGATACAAAGCAATAGTAATAGTAATAGTAGTAGTAGTAGTAGTAGTAGTAGTAGTAGTAGTAGTAGTAGTAGTAGTAGTAGTAGTAGTAGTAGTAGTAGTAGTAGTAGTAGTAGTAGTAGTAGTAGTAGTAGTAGTAGCAGCAGCAGTAATAATAATAATAATAATAATAATAATAATAATAATAATAATAATAATAATAATAATAATAATAATCATCATCATCATCATCATCACCATCATCACCATGCATAATCATAATCAGAAGAAGAAGAAGAAGAAGAAGAACAACAACAACAACAACAACGACAATAACAACAACGACAACGACAACAACAACAACAACAACAACAACAACAACAAGCACAAGAACAAAATTGATAATAGTATTGAAGATAATTTTAAAGTGCTTCATAACTACAAATTTTAGTTTAAAAAGTCTTTGCTTGGACTGAATGTTCACTACGTATCCTGGAGATGGAGGTTTTCCTTTTGGTCGGGGATAAGGCAAGTTAAATGGGTGATATTATTTTTTTGTTGTTTTTTTTTGTTTTTGTTTTTTTAGCCACCAAGCCAGTTCAGCGCTTCACTGACTGTAAAAACAAACACAGTGACGACAATATTTATACAAATAGTTAAAACGATATATGAGCATGGCATAGAAAATCTTGGGAAAGCAGAGACGAATGCAAATAGATATCATGTGCTATCAGTGTGAGAATGAGATAAGCTGAAGGAACAATAATAATAATAAAAAATAATAATGATAAAACAGCAAGAGTAATGTTCTTTCTTTAGATAAACTATTAAAGTCAATTAGACTCAAATTATTTCCAGTGTGCTAACGTATCTACTTGTAGCGCCCGCATTTTTTACCGTTTTAGTATCGCTAATTCATAAATGAGCACAATTTGGTCAGAAAAGATTAGATTACATGAAATGCCGCAAATGTGAACTAATGGAACACATGCAATGTCGTAAGATAGTAGATTTATTTTCATTGCTTTCGGTTTTTAGGAAAACCTTTCTTTGATATTATTCTGTAAAAAAAATAGGGCTTGTTCCACACCATGAATGACAAGCGGAAAAAAATGGAATATCAGGGAATTATTTGCCTGCTCCTTGAAACATTACTAACTTTTTAGAGAGGAATGTTGGCGTTTTGTGACCAATCAAAACTCGACTTCGAATTCGACTTCCGTTTTTTGGTTGCTACAACAAGATCGAGAGCGTAATGCCTGCAAGATATTCTCACAAGCAGCTGAGTTACCTGAGGTTTTAGGAAACATAAGTATCAAATCATGGTAGGAGATCAATATGTTCTCTTTTCTGCAATACATTTGTTCTTATAGTGCATTCAATTTAAGCATTTAATCTTGTACTGTGGTGGTCTGACAATGCTCAGTTTATGCCTTGAAAGATAATATTGCTCTATGGTACACTTCGTTTATTCCTATCAATGAAATGGTTTTTCACATGTTATTTCCAATAAGAGAACAAACTCGAAAGTTTGATTCATATCAAATAAATAATAGAAATATGTAGTTTACACAGTTTGTGTGTTTGATTATATTACATTCTTAAAGGGAGATAATCAAATTTGTTATTCTGCCATTTGTTTAGAAACTAGATGTGAAAAAAAGTTGTTGAAAGCAATATAAGGAGTTGAATTATAGATCGAGAATAGATTTTGAAAATGATTTTAATTAAGATAAAAGTAAACAATAGATTTAGAAATTAAGATCCATTTCTAAACTTTTTAGATCTAAAGATTCGAAGCCAAAACCAGGTATTAAAGTAAATTTGGAAATTGAAATATGTAAGCCTGTAGATCCAAAATCTAAGTTGATGTAGAAAATCCTTTTAAATCAAATTTCCTCTTTAATTATTACTCAAGTCTCTGAACCATTCACAAGTTCAACAAGCCTTACACTTTGAAGTGTCTTTTTGCCTTTCTAATTAAAAAAAATTTAAGTGAGCAAACTGTCTAAGTTGGCTACAAAAATTAAATAGGCAATTGCTTTAAATTAAACAGTAATTTTCTAACAGGATCATACATTGAATTTATTGAATAGGAAAAATAAAACTAAATTTCTGGTTACCTAAGTTTGCAAAAAAAAAAATAATTGCTCTCCCAACAGAGAGAGTGCACCAAAAAACTTATATTTTTTTCTTTGTAGTGTTCACATGACTCACCCGTAAATGGGTGAGTAACTTTTCCTCAGTCAGTCAATTTCTCAACTTTAGCGCCGAGTCTCTTTCGTGTGCAAAGCTGTCACCCTGCGCAATTACTTGAGACAGCATGTCTGTAATTGTTCATCTGTTTTCAAATATATGGCAATATCAAATCTGTAGGCATCTGAATGTGTCTGGTTTCATTCTAATATTTGATAAATATTTATTATCATTTAGTAAATTTTGAGTTGCTAGGTATGGTATTTCTATTTCTCAAAAATTTTACGTCGTCTACAACTGGGATGAACCGAATATCTTTGTCCTGCTCTTTTTATTTTTGCGCTCTCCGTCTTCATCACATGAAAAAAAGCAGTTTCAGCTTGTTATCCAGCTTGGATCTGTCATTCTTCATGAGCAACTGATATATATCTTTATGTGAAGAAGCAAGATAGCTCGGTCTGCTGATATTTCGGTGTGAATGCATGATTAATCAACCTGGTGTAAAATTTTAGGCAGAATTATGTATTTGATATACCCCTGGTTATAAATGTATTAGATTTATGAACTTTTTTTTATTTGAAATAAATAATTTTTTTCTGAGATAAATGCCAGATGCACCTTTCAAATCAATCTTAACTTTGGCTTGTAGTCTGTAGGTTTTTATCCTCATCGGAGCAGGCATGGTTTTACTTTGGGAAGACGAAGTATACCTGAATAATCTTCACATCTTTTAAATGTATTACTTCTTTGCTGGATTATATGTGAAAGTAAAGAGAAAGAGTAGCAAGCCAAAGAATCATGAGCATGATAAAGTGCCAGTGTGGTTGCTGTGCTCAATATCATAAGGGTTGTTTTCTTTCAAACTCTCTTCTTTTAAACATAGATGCATGAAGTCTTAAATTTTGCTTGATTTTGATCCTGATTTGGTTTATAAGAAGTTAAATGAATCTGTCAGTTATTAATTTTAAAAATTTAATTTCAGTTGCTTTTCTAATTATTTTGGATCTTCCTTTATTGCCATACCAAGTTTTTGTACGCATTATTATTTTTTTCAATCTCAGCAAGTAATTTATGAAAGAGGATTTTATCGAAAATACCAAAACTTTTGTAAATTTTTATTTCCTCAGGCTGACGATCGTTATGCATTCATGGTGGAGTGGTACGAAGAAATGGCTGCTCGTACCAGAACGTTTCAGTTCTTTTACTTCTCCGGTAGTAAAAGTATTGAAATGGTAAATGTTCTGCACAAATAATGTTTCTTCTAGTTATTTATTTATGGTCAAAGCAGATTTCTGTAAATTTGAACTAAAAAAATATGGATATCTCTAAGAATTTTTTTTTCTTTTTAAAATTGGTATCAGTTTTTAGACACTTTAAAATCTTAATGAAACGGATTCGATTTTCTTCTCTTTATCATAAGATGAAAATGTATTATTTCTACTTGTTAGGCAACAGTAGGCAAATTTTAAAAACAGCAAAATCAAATGAAAGTACATACGTACAAAAATACAATTGACAAATTTGGGCCATTGGATTTGAAGATTAATAAACAGAGACTCATCCATGTCAGTTTTTTATATGTTTCATAACCACATAGATTGCATCAGATGTGTGAAACTTGAAATTGGAATTGCAGAATTTTAGAGTAAAATTTTCTCTTTTTTGATGACGCATTAAAAAAATTAAAGGGTTTAATATCTCTGTAAAAGTAATTATATTTTCACGTAGAAGAGACATGAAACATTGATTGCCTAAAAAATCAAAACCTTTGAATCTGTGACATTTGTAACGTATGCGCTGCAAGATGTTCATTTTATGTTAATCACCCAAATGCGTGCCATTTTGATTTTTTTTAAATTAAAGTAACCTAGTCGATTGCTCTGTGTTTGCTATCCTCAGTTTGATATAAAAACAAGGAAAATGTTCCTGAAGACAAACCTGGCCTCCTGTAACATTGGTTTACAAGACCTTTACATTGGTGCCTCAATCAACATCTTGGGTCGACAGCTCAAAATTGTAGACTTTGGTGATGATTTTACCAAGAGGAAACTTGTCAACAAATTAGAAAAGTATGTAGTATTGTTTGAAATTATTTTTTTTCTATGCTTAATGTAGCAATAAAATCTGTTTGTACTGTTAGTCAAAAGATTAAGAATATGATGTAAATATAAAATTAGGGATGAAGAACAAGATGTTTGAAGGGTAAATATTTTAATAGATCTAATTACTCAATGATCAAAATTCAGACTATCATTTATTCGATATTTATAAACTGTGATTTAAATTTATTTGAAACATCCATACAGTTTTTCTTTCAATATATGCTCACTCGACAGAACTCTGGGTTACATCAAGCCAGATGTGTGTGACAAACTTGGTGATGTGATCGAGGCCATCACAGACAGAGGCCTGCTAATTGCTAAAATGAGGCTGTGTAAGATGGACCAAAATGATGCATCTACTTTTTATGACGAACATAAAGGGAAAAGTTTTTTGAGGTAAAAGGTTTTTTAGTGTAAACAGTGGTGTTAGGCATAAATCATTTTCAACTGTATTTATGTGTGGGTTCCTGATCTATGTCCCATTAAATGCTGATATTTTTTAAAATATTTTTGCAACCTTTCATTTTATGCCAAATTCAGGGATATAGAAAAAAATTTAAGGCAGACGAAATATATGCAGAGCCTGATTTTTATGTCAAGTCACCCCTTCTCCAAACACAGCATATACATGTACTTATAGTATGAAAGGAATACAAACACAAACTTAGCCTAAAAATAAGAGAACAACAAAATGATTTTAGAGTCCACCTATTTTGAATCTTCAGGCAAAGTCAATCAATATGCATGAAGAGGAAGAAACCAAAATGAAGCAAACTTTTCTTTTCTAGGAATATAACTCAAATGGTTTTTCTGCATTGCAGCGATCTTCTCTCATATGTGACTCAAGGTCCAGTGATAGTTTTCGAGCTGGTGGGTGAGAATGCTATTAGCAGGTGGCGTGAGCTGATTGGACCCACTGATCCATCCAAGGCCCGGGCGGAGGCTTCCACCTCATTACGAGCACGTTTCGGAACAGGTGCAACAATTTCTTAGTAGCATGGTTTAATGGTTTTATTATACCATACAGTAATTTGATACCTTAGGCATCGCATGGGTGACTATTACAAAGTCTATTTAGATTCAAGAGATACATAAACTATATAGCCCTCAGAAATTACTGGGTATTATATGTATATATAAATATATAATTTGAAAAAAATTTTTGGGGGGTAGAGGGGAGGTGAATATGTTTTAGTTTTTGCTTTGTGTCATTTATCAACTTCAACTTTTTAGATTTGAAAGCTCTATATCACTGTAATATCATCTTAGTCACCCTGAAAGGTAATGGGGATGATTTCATGCTAAAGTTAAAGATAGAAAATCTTTCAATCCTGGACAATATTACAGATGACTATGGAGTCGATGGCAATTTTATTTCAAACAATGGATTTAATTGAAGCCTCAAAATATGAAATCTTTCCTCAAAGGGTGAGGAATCCTCATTTATATTTGGATTCAATGAAAATAAAAATCAACAAATTAGGCAAAAAAAATTCCCCATTTCTTACTCTCATCTTTCTGATATTTTTGCCAGATGTGACACACAACGGATTTCATGGATCGGATAGCCCAGCATCTGCCGCCCGCGAGATTGAATTTTTCTTCCCGAGCAGCGGACGCAACACGCTTCCAAATTGTGTGTGTGGAGCTGGCTCCACTTGCTGCATTATCAAACCTCACGCCATTAAAGCAGGTATGACATGAAGATGTCAAGACTGATCCCTTAATGCTCATGTTCAAGTTAAATAGTTGTCGAATTTTGCGAGTTTAAATTTTTTATTGAGGGGGGACCAGACTTACCGCTGAATCCATAAAAAAATTACAATGTCCGGATCTCAATGTTTGAAACTTCCATTTGAGGAGGAAAAGATGTTGTTGACAGGTATCCTATCATTTCATATTCTTCCTTCAGTCTGGATAATGAGAAAAGTTTTACTATGCAAGGCATTTGAGGAACCTCTACACACAAAGTTTCCTTTGGTTGATCATGAGTTCTTGAAATGGGCAGAAACAGGAGTAAATTGAAAGAAAAAAAAATATTTAAAATACGACTTGTCAATGATGTCAACTCATAAATTAAAAAAAGAAGACAACAAATGTTTTAAAATATTATATTTCTATGTATGTTTGTACTTTATATTTACATTTGTATATCAAATGTTAAATTAGAAAAAAAAAATGATTTTTGAGCTGAAAAATACAATTTTCAAGAAAAACGGAACAGAAAATTGAAAAAAAAAATTTCTTTTTCTTTCTTTAAAACAGTTATATTTTGGTTTCGTATGTTTCATACATTCTCACTCAAGTAAATTTCTATGTATTTTTTTTTTACATAATCATTCCTCTTCATTTCTTTTTGTTTAATGTCCTCAAAAGGTCCAATATATATATTGTTATGTAGGTAGCAGAAAAATTTTGAGTTTTGCTTTTTTTTTCAGGATTTCTTTTGCATGTAATCTATTCCCTGTGAGTGTAAAAAGATCTTTTGAATTCTCTTATGATTTGCATTTCTTTTCACTCATTGCTTTACTCTTATAGGTATTGCAGGCAAAATAATCAATGCCATAAATGATGCTGGTTACAAAATCAACACCATTCAGCAATTTGATCTGGAGAAAGCTAACGTGGAAGAATTCTACGAGGTGAGTCTTCATTTATGTACATTAATTTAAATTAGAGTTGACAAGAAGTGAGTTTATGTCATAAAGTTTGACTCAGAGTTGATGAGAGTGAGTTTATCTCATGAAGCATGAGTTAAACTATTCCCTGCTTTGCTCAAACATCACTCAGGCCTGTAATGTTCTCTAAACTGCCTGGCCGGAGCCTCACTCGGACCTACATCATCATCAATTTTTTTTTTGCCAATTTTCAATGGTCAATGGGAAGCAACTGTAAAAATCTTAACAAGGAACAATTTGAGAGTGCATTCCCTTTCATTTCCTTGGAATTGTGGAAAAGTATTGATATTTTCAGAACAATATGAAGTCAATCTGGATTTAGAACTAGATCTGGCGGTCGCCTCAACCTTCATATTAAAGGCCCCATTGGTGAAAAATCAGATTATTTGGAGGTTAAACCTAAATAACTCGGCCCTACTTCATCATCATTTTTTTTGCTAATTCTCACTTGTCAATGGAAAGCAACATAAGGAACATTTTGAGAGTGCATTCCCTTTTATATTCTTGGAATTCTAGAAAAATCATAATTGATATTTTTAGTACAATATGAGGTCAATATGTATTAAGATCTAAATTTAGTGATTGCCTCAGCCTTCAAATGGATATGAAAGGCCCTATTGGTAATAAATCAGATGATTTGGAAGCCAAACCCAGACTTAGATGTAGATTTATATGTCCATAAAAAAAAATGCACTGGATAGTGATGATTTCGGAAGAGGTAGGGGAAGAGAAAACCTATACCTATACAAAATTAATACTATTTAGATATAGATATAGTACTAAGGATTGCCGCAGTCCTCATATGAAAATAGTATAGGTAATAATTCGGATAATTATTTGGAAGCGAGACCTAAATCTAGATCTAGTTCTAGAAGCCACCAAGTAGAATATATGCTCAGGGTAACAATACTGGAAGGGGCAGATTTAAAACTAAAGGTAGGGCGATGAGAAGACTTATCCAAAGAATGGGCGTTACCTGGCACAGAGCATTTACAACAGAAAGCATTGAAGAAGTTAAAGTTAATGGGAGGAGAGTTTTTCAAGACAATTTGGGATGAAGTTTGACAGCACTATCAGCTGAGGGTGGCTTTCCTTTTTTTGTTTTGTTACAGGACCGTCAGTGGGCTGGACAATAAAACCTAGTTGTGGAAAATATAAAGACACTAATTATTTAGTCACTAGTGACATTACTGAGCCAGAGCTTGACTGCATAGATTGCAAAAGGGCATTGCATTTAGACACGATTTAGGGCTGAAGGGATATTATTTCTTGCATTTTTCTATTATTGTTCAATGGGACAGAAATGAAAATGACAGGGGAAAAAGTGTGGATTCAAGGAACAATCAAGGAGGCATAATATTAACATATTCAATACTCAGTTGATAGCTTTACTGGTTTGAGTAGCATTTTGAGGGGGCACAATGATGATGTTTTTTTCCCTTATCATTCCCAGGTGTACAAGGGCGTCTTGCATGAATACCCAGGCATGGTGAACGAACTCTGCTCAGGCCCTGTAATGGCCATGGAGATTTCTGGCCGTGGGTCAGACAACATCTCCGAGGCTTTCAGAGAGACTTGTGGGCCAATGGACCCGGTTAGTAACAATTTTTGGTTTTGCTTTACTTCTGCTATTTGTTTAATAATAGTTTTAGACTAAGACCAAGTTTACTATTATCAGATATCTTCTTTTTGCGGATGATGCAGCATTTGTGGCTCACGGTGAAGCAACTCTACAAAAAATGATGGACCAATTTTCACAGGCATGCAAGAAGTTTTCCCTAATGATTAGCATTCCAAAAACTGTCATCATGTCGCAAGATGATACACCCCAATGGAGTACCAAATTAGACTCAAAACCACTGGAATCTATCAACAAATTTGGCTATCTGGGATCTACAATCACATCCTCCTTAGACAATGAGATCAACGTAAGGATTTGGAAAGCTCACAAAGAGAGCATGGAACAACAAGATGCTCACAATCAAGACCAAGATTAAAAAATCTTTGAAGCTTGCATCCTTAGCACACACCTCTATGGATCAGAAAAGTGGACCACATAAGCAGGCCAATAGAGAAAGCTCAATACCTTTCACCTAAGATGTCTCCGCAAGATCATTGGTATATGTTGGGAAGAATGGAAGACCAACACAAAGGTACTTGAAAAAGCAAATCTTCCCAGCATATTTACCATCTTATGAAAGAGACGACTCAAATGGCTGGCAGCATTCTGAAACAGATGCTCTTTGGTCAGATGGTTTCCAGAAATAGAGCCAAAGGAAGACCCAAGCTGAGATTCAAGGATAAGTGCAAGAGCAGTTTGACCAGGTGAACAATGAATGTACAAACCTGGAAAAAACTGGCTGAAGACAGAGCAGCTTGGAAAGCATCTGTGACAATGGGCACCAAACATGAGAATATCATCACCTCAGATCTTAAGGCAGAGTGCAAGAAAAGAAAAGAAGCTCCAACCTAGCCTTGCAGCACATGTCTGACCTGCAGAACTTGCAACAGATGCTTTTCTTCAAACATCTGCAGGATCAGTCATGAGAGGCGCTGCAAGTTTTAGACTACACAGACAAGCTGCTTCAGTCACTTGCCAAAATGTAAAGAGCTATATAGTTTTATTTGATTACTTTTCTCTTTGTCTCCCAAGTTTCCAAAATGACAGCTTTTGATTTAGATGTAAAAAAAATTGCCATTTAGTCCAGCAGTTCTTTATAGAGAGTCACTTACCCAGAGTTAATTCTATAGTTTGTGCTATCACTTCAATTTTTTTAGCAAATAAAAATGTTAGGGGTCTCCTACCATAAGCAATAGAGGTCTGGAACTTATTTTGCATTGAAGGAGAATTATTAATTATGAGGCTGTGAATAAATAATTGATGCAGCCATCTAAAACTATTTGATGTGCTGAATGTCAACTAAGAATTAAGTTAAATGAAACATGTTTTACCAAGAATATAATAATGGTTTATGAGGAATTTAGAGGAATAATGCAGTTTGTGAGCATCAATCTAAAAGCTGTATTGCATTTTGGTCAAAATTTCTTGTTTTTACAATGATAGTTTGCTATGCCACATTCATCCCATTATTTTTAAACAGTTTAAAAAGAAATGAAAAATATTTCTTGCTATTCCTGATCTCATTATTTAAGGGTTCTACTTTACGTCAGTGACTGACAGAAGGAAGTATCATTACACATCATGTTCTCTGTCAATATGTTCTAGCACTGCTTTGAATCACACAATGTTTTATACCTCATACAACAGGAGATAGCGCGGCACCTTAGGCCAAGGACATTGAGAGCCCTCTTTGGGCTGACCAAGGTCCAGAATGCTGTTCACTGCACTGACCTGCCCGAGGATGCACCTTTAGAGGTGGGTACCATTGTATGACCAGGTGTAAGTCAGTATTTAAATCTTTTGTCTGTTGTAGATGATATTTGTAGTTAAAATAAAATTAACATTAATTTGCAAACAAAAAGGAATGCACGAAGTATTTCCTTGAATGATTATTCTTGGGTTTTGAATAAAATTAGTTGCCCATTCAAGCTTCACCGTGTTTTTTTTTTTGTTTGTTTTTTTTGGGGGGGATTAGTACTGATATATATTATATTTTTCAAGAAGAGCAAGATTATATTTTTTTTACATAATAATTTTTTTAATAAGGTCGCCTGTAAAAATTTCTTGAACAAAATATGGGGTTATCAATATGAGTATTTTGCCTTTTCTTTGGAACATATAATGTCAGCTGTTAGTCACAGTGTTGTAGTTTGCATCAGATAGTTCAGTTGGTAGAACATTCGTTGCACAAAGAAGGAAAACCCTAGAGTTACATTTGATCAGCCCTATCCTGTTTAATGAAAAAACAATAAAATGTTTTTGGTAAACTAATGTGGCGTAAACCTAACCAAAAATAAAAAAAAAAAATTTAGTGATTACCCTGAACCAACCAAGATTGTAAAAGTTCCCATAAATCATTCCTCATTCATCAAATATTGCTTTTGTTGAATTAGACCAAAGGGCATACAAATTATTTTTCTCTTTTTTTTTTAAATTTTTCTTTACATTGGTTTTCAAGCAGACCTTCTTCAATAGCTAAACTCTATTACTTTCAATTCATACATTTGTATTTTCATTTCTTTTTTCAGGTCGAGTATTTCTTCAAAATTTTGGACAGATAAATAGTAACTCAATTTCTAGAAGCCAAGTACAATCTCATTCATTACATTTTTTTGGATTCTAATTCCAATTTTGTTTGCCTGCACTAGCTTCTTACACATCATGTCTCTTGTACATTTTAATAAAAGACAAGTGTGTTGAAAGCAAGTACATGTTTACTATACATATATCTGTTTTGCTATTCTCTGTAAATCCATTGTTAGATAAGATTGCTTTTAAAACTGTGTTTGAAGCAGATTTAAAAACTCTATAAAATTGTATTACTCAACAAAAGCTTATCATGCAACTGTATATTATTATCATGAAAAATATTAAGTTCTAATTTTTCGGATTTTTTTTTTTTAATTCTCTTGGGAAATATTAACATAATTATTTTATGGGTTTTTTTTACCTTATGTCTTACCCCAACACAACACAACATAAAACTGGAAATGTTCACAATATTTTTGGACTTTTTTGAAATTTATTTACTTTTTATGTGGAATATCATTAGAGCTATTAAAAAAAAAGTCAATGTGCCTGTGAATCAAGTAGGAAACATATACATATAGATTTGTTGTTTTGGGTGAAAGAGACAGATACTAGTGGACAAAAAGTGTCCTTAAAAGAGCAATACAAAAAAGTTGAAGTGCCTTAAAGATGAACAATACAATTTTTTATCTCATTTTTTTTTCACTCAAAGTTGTTAGAATATTTCAATTGCTAAGGAGCATTTTATTTATCTTTAAGCCAATATTAAAAAAAATAATAATATTTAATAACATTTTATAGTAGACTTTCATGACAATAAATTTAAATAAAGGGGAATAGGATCATCATAACTGACAAAAAAAATTTTTTTTTAAATATGGAAAAGACACAAAGATTGAAGATATAATTTTGCATAAATCAAGGTATTAAGTTCATCAGAGAATCAGTTAACAGGTAGAGTTTCTGCATGCATTTGAATTATGTAATGGAAGTTGCTGGAGATGTTTTTGAGAGAGTAGTCAATACACTTTGCTAAACATTTTTGAAAGATAACTGAAATAAATTAAATAGTAATTTTTTTCACAATGATCGCAGAGGTTAATTTAGTAAATCATTTTCACTGAACAACATAATTTCATTGTCTGTTAATGATAAATTTTTCTTGACTCTTTACCCCCCCCCCCCCCCCCCTTTTCCGAAAAAGAAAAAAATGAAATAAAATAAAATCAGTGCTTTTTTAATGAGTTGAATACCTGCAATGTTTTATAGATAAAGATTGTAAGCTTTAAGGATGTTTGAAAATTTGGGCTCTATAGAAAAAAATTCTTTCTTTCTTGGAGCCCTCACGATTAGCATGATATGAGTGCAAAGTATGCTAAACATTCTTAGCGTATTCAGATTTTGAGGGTAAGCAAATTCTTTTGATTCAGTGATTGCAAAGAATTGTTATTGTTTCACCGTAAAGAAAAAATCAATTCAAGTAGACTGTATAGAATTTTTTTTTTCAAATATCTTTCAACATAGATAAAGTAAATTTTGTTCGCGTTTTATATGGAATGACATAAATTTTTACTTTTGTCCTTTACATTATAGAAAAAAATTAATTTTTAGTCGGATTTTTTAACAAAATTTACTATTCTAAGAAAACGCAATATGATTCTCGCCTGGGTCACACACTGAATCGGCGAGAGACCGACAGAGTAAAGAGAGGGACAAAAAAAGACTGAAAGCAAGTCAGTGCTGCGGAGTAATAATGAGTGCGAGAAAAAGAAAACTGGGGGAAAATATTAAGAGATTTTGTTTGTCTCAATGTTTGGTAAAGTCTTTCCACCACAACGCGATTTAGGCCTATTCCGTTAGACAAACCAACCTTATCGAGCGGGAGGAATCGAAACTGAGGCTAAAACCTCACCCACCGACGGTGTGTGTATGTGGGGCGGGTGAGGTGGAATCGAATATACAAAAGATGGCCTGCGAATACCGGGGCGGACGTTCCCCAGCTCACAATGGGCCGTGTGCTTCTCAAAGAGTGCTAGAGACACAAGTTGAAGACGACAAAAGCTTTCACAACAATGCACAAAGACTGGAACTTCAAGAAATCTTGAGATGATATTGATCAATGAATCGATCGATAGATAAGGTCTACTTCATGGATAAGCATTGTCCTACCGCAATGCGCAAAGAGAATCGATGAGACTTTGAGTTACAGCTCGCCCAGAGAATGAGAGACAATGAAGCATCCTTGTCGCACCGCGCTGAGTGCGTAAGTTAGTGGAAAACAGAATAATAATCGGGAAAAGGGGAGGGGGGAGTGCGGACAAACAGAGAGAGCAAGTAAAGGTAGTTAAGTAGTTAAGAAGAAAATGCTTTAAAAAAAGGGGGGGGGGGGGGAATAGGCGGTGGGTGCACACAAACAAAACATTGTTTTCAAAAAGGAGTAGTTAACATATATGTTGTAAAATAGTGAGCAATTAGAGAAAGATAGGAGAAAGGAAGATTGAACAATTATTCTAAACATTTAGATTTAGATCGAGCAATCGTATGGAAACAATAAGAATTGGGAAAAAAATGTTGACCATTGTTACTGAAACATGAATATAGTGATAATGCAAGGACGCACTGCCATTCGTAAAAAAAAATGTTTTTAATATTTTCTTAAGGTTTACAAAGTTATATAACTTTTTCCGTTTCATTCAAGACGATCAATTCTTTTATTATCCAATATTAAAATAACAAAACACCTAATGCTATTGAATATGGTTGTACAGCTCAATGTTAAATGAAATATTACAGTTAAATAATAATGCACATTAACTACAACAAGAAAAAGTAATGCCAGGCAAAGCAAAATAAATAAACTCTAGTTATATAACAGCTATTACACAGTTAGTTAACGGGGAGAAGATGATCAAATAATTATCATATTTTAAAATTATACCACAAGCCTATAAATTGAATCACATGAAGAATTAGAGTATCTTGGGTGTTGGCAAACATTGCAATATAATTATGAACTGCTAAAAGAATAGATAGCTAATTTAGTAAAATTACCAGTAAATTTTAAGATACCCTTTAAACGCTCATATTAATTATTATCATCTAAGGACAAATAAATGAGCTTTTTTTTTAATTCCCGCTCAGCAATGAATCTCTAGACATTTCGTGAACCTTTCAGAGCTTTCTAATGAACCTAAGGCATGATCTTCAAAATAGACTGGAAAAATACAGAATTAGTTAACATACGCCCATTTCTAAATTTAGCTTGTTGGTGCACACACATATTTCAAACATTGAAAAGAAATTTCCCCATGATAGCTGTTCGTGCCACAAGTTAATGAGGACAAGCAGATGTCCAGACTGAGCAAAAACTTCAACTTTTTGTCCTTTCGTTTCAGTGGTTGCTAGGGTCGTCCGACATATTAGTTTTGGTCACACACAACAAACTTCCTTTCCATGACAACAAGCATAAAAAAGAGCACCGTACCAGTATTTTTCCTGGCCTATGTATGAAAATTTATAACTTACGTGGTTAATTTTCTTCTGAGATTTAAGCCAACAAATTTTTCAAGTTTCTCAATACATAAAAATAGCGAAACTAAGACAGTTTTACCTAAATTCCGGCCTGCAATCGGCGCTTCCCCGCTATGGACTGAGACCGTGAGAGATCACTCATACTGCCATCTTTCATTATTATAGTTTAAAAATAATTCACCAAAATAATATGAGACATCCATAAACTTACTCTGAAAATGTATTTAAATACATGACTCCAAAAATATAAATGTGCACCATACATATCTAGACTTAGATCAAGCTAGATCTAGATCTAGATCTAGTTCGAGTACATCTGATTAAAACGCCCGAAGCAATGACTATTGTGCCGTTTACTTAAGACTACTAGATTTAGATTTAGGGATTTACAAAGTATATTCTTAATTCAATAGATGTAATTATTTAGCGAAGCCAGTGTAATCAAGGCCTAGTCTATCCGATGCATTAGAGGCACAATATCGTAGATCTACATATAGCTTTTGTCAGATCAATCACCTGATTTTTTTTATATAGATCTCTCTCTCTCTCTCTCTCTCTATATATATATATATATATATATATATATATATATATATATATATATATATATATATATATATATATATATATATGTATATATATATATAGTGTAACGCATTGTACTATAAGTTGATCTATTCATTTCCTCAACTCTTTTGGTGCGTAACTTTTGGGTAGCGGATCGGGTAGATCTATGTACATTATCTTATTTGGTTGCATAACGTTTGTATTTCAAGCCTAAGAACTTTGTTTTGTTTATTGAGCACAGCCCGCACTTGTATGGTCAAGATTCTTCTCGAATCTCCGACTTAGTTCTAGCATAGTAATGATCTCGTCACCCCTTGTTTACCTTTGTTTTGATTGGTTGCTAATTGCCAATGACGTGTACCGAGAATGTTCTCTTATGATTTATGTAATTCCTTTTCTGGATGATTCGACGAGATTTTGTATAAATAAGAATCCAAATTATATTTAGTAAGTCAACAACATTGAGTCTACAGTGAGTCAACATCATCGAGTCTACAGTGAGTGATTGTTTTAGGTCTACCTATAGTGAGTGATTATTGAGTCAACTTACAGATACTGTATAGTCTAGCTCTTATGTTGGATTAAACAGTTTGCAAATTTTACTTGCTGACTTCGGACTTTTTTTTACGGACGAGTCGTGTGATTGGCTGTAAATATTTTGAAACCCCTACGCAAACTGAGCCTAACAGATCACCCCCACCACCAAATCTTTTACACATATATATTTTGAATTTTAAAGCCATTGGCAGTAGAGTATGATTAACTAAAGGGAAGACAAACCCTCACGTTGTTTTTTTTTTAAGCACAGAATATTCTGCCAATTGAATCATGTTTATATATATATATATATATATATATATATATATATATATATATATATATATATATATATATATATAATTTCATTTTTTATCCCAAACCTTTTCTAACTTTTAAAGAATAAGCAGAAAAATAATATAACATTTACTGTAAGAAATTCAGGACCTCGAACAATTTTCAGAACAGAAGAAAAACCGAAAAAAGTTAACATCACATCGTGCATCCATATATACTTCTTGATTAGATCCTATTTCTAATGTAGATTAACCTTGCATAGAGTAATACTTTTAAAAAAATGTTTGCTAAGTTTTTAAAGATGTACAATTATGCTGAAAATAATATTTTTCGATAATGTTCCACTAGAACATTATTGTTTCCACCCCCACTACCAAAACAGTTATGGCGGCTCCGGAAAATTACGAAAATACCCGGGACATCCCGAAGGGCCTCTTTGTCTATCTGTCTGTTTTTCCTTAATTTGTGGTTCGCACTTGTACAGGATTTTGTCACTTAGATATATATCTCCGATTGTGTGTTTTAAATGACATTTCCTACAGTGCCGGTTTGTTTGTTTTTTATGTTGTTTCTTTCCCTTTGTTTTTGTTTTGTTTTGATTGTTTGTTTTATTTTTATTTCTATTCTATTTTACTCTTTTTCGGGATTGGGAAGGGGGGTTCTCCTAATTAAAATAATGAAGGTAATGAGAACACGAGATTCAAGCGATAGAAAATGGAAACATTTGCTGTGAAAATTCACAAAAAATTCAAATATAGAAATAATCTTAAAAAGCATTTGTCAAATAACAAGCAAAATTTGTTTTAAATCTAAAAAAGCAGAAATAAAGGTTAAGCAATATTTGTTGAAGACAATGAAATTTGACGATAGGCGCCAAATTTTCAAGCTAAGAATTGGCAAATAATGTAATTCTAATAGTACGAATTTTTCCATGAGACAAGCGCAAAGCTGTAAAGTTTTTAATTAACTGATTAGAGTTTCTAACTTTTTACAGGCCAAAAAGTTAGAGAAGTAATAAAACGATTTTTTTTTCACATTGAGTTGAAGATGGTTTCTTAGACCTTTGGTATGTGATAAAGTCCTAAAATGCGCTTCAGTGGGACTTTTAAAACCACGAAGTCATGTACTGGTAATTAATTGTTACAGGCGCCATGCAAACCAACATTCATTTACAATAGTTTTTTAATAAATGTTAAAAAATACCACTCTGAATTATTACAACAGAACATCTAAACACAATTCAATATTGAAAGAGACATTATATAATTCACAACAAAGTCAAAGTATTAGAGAAAAACCGTGAAAAAGAAACTGTATTGTTTTTCGTAAAGATTTATGAAGCAATGTTTCTCACTAGGTCCTACAATGCAAAGAAATTTTCCAAGAAATAAGTTTAAACATAAAGACTACATCATGCCAATGTGGAGTATATGACCCAAAGACCTAACCATAGTTTTAAATAAAGGTCAGCTGCAATGCTGTTGTCCTTATATTCATCAGTAAGAAACTTCAGAATTTAAGTTTTCTCTGTTGAGTTTCCAAGTCGACTTTTATCGTTTGAATGTTGTTGTTTTTTTTAAGAAATTTATCTAGCATCTCATTGTGTCCTCTTGTAAATATTATATTAGAATGACATTTTCAATAACCCCTTTCCGTAAAAAAAAAACTAAAACAAAAACAAAACAAAAATAAAAAAAAATATCCCACACCCATACACTCACGCAAAAAAAAAAAAGAAACAACAAACAAAAAACAAAAAAAACAAAAAACAAACAAACAAACAAACAAACGAAAACCGCTATGAAAATTCGCAATCTATTCAAGGTTCCTTGTAAACGCTCATTGTAAGTTATGTACATAGGAGCAGAAAGTACCTGTTAAAACACTGTCTTGCGAGAATACACAAAAGTCCATTGGTTTGCACCTAAATTATAATGAGCGTTGTGTATTGAAGATCTATAAATAGACTGGGATTATACGAAAGTAGCTAATGTTTCTTATTTGGATCTTTAACGTCATACGGGTCGGATCGCATTCGTAGTATTTTAAGTCATTGCAAAACTTTAGTCCAACGCGGTCTAAAAGGTCCTCAAGCATGGTCTCAACGCAAGGATCATCTGCAAGTAGATCGAGAATCCTCCACACATAATTATTGGTTTCGTTCGTTAAAAATTCTCCATTATACAACTTAAAAACTTAAAACTGGTACTGAACAGCTATCTGAAGCCGATTCAAGTGTCTTGATTAATGTGAGCCCCGCTGATGTTCCAGAACAGAGCAAAACCTAACTTTAGAGTTGCCTATAAACAGCGCCAGAGTTCAGATGAAAGCGGTCGGCGTCCGCATCATGGAAAACCACTTAAGTTATAAGAGGTCGGAAAACACGTATACGATCCGCAATTAGGCTTCAGTTCATACCCGCTGGTCGTGTTGCATTCTGGGACGGGTCGTTTAGTATAATAAATTTTCTCATCAGAATCCTTTGCGGGAATTCTCGTTTGTCCAAAGGCCGCAAAAGTTAAAGTTTTCAAGGCAACAGAACCGGGTGTGCAATCCTTTGTATCAGGGTTATAGACGACACTCTCACAAGTGAGCGGGTAGAAAAGCATACACTCGATGTAGCAGCCAATGTTGGATTCGGACACCCAAGATTCTCCTATGGCTGTAGTCGAACACTCTTGGCCTGTAGCTCGGGTTAGACGAGCCTGTCTCAGCTCAGTTTTGGCGCCTAATGCTTGAAGAAATCAAGATGAAAAAATATGTGCCAGGAAATTATAATTTGATATGAAAATTGAAATCGATCTTTTGGGATACCCAATATAGAAAAATTCATGAACATTTCTTCTCCACGCCTTTCTTACACAGAACTTTTCCCCTTCGTCTTCTTTTTTTTTTTTTTTTCTTATTTTTTTAATAGCATTGTGGGTTTGCAGAACATAAATATTTCCATCTGAAAAAAAAAAAGATGAATAAGGCAATAACACAACATAAATAATGCCCTATTAAAAACGTATTGCTAACAGTGTTCGCCAACAATTTGGAGAAAACTTGGATTTGAATGGCAATAGAAATCATGAATTGTTACTAATTATAACTGAAGCTTAACTTACGATTTTCGAAAAGGCCCCCATAACAAGAAAAAAAAATTAAATTTCTGAAAATTAGTTACAACTTTTTATATCAATTTAAGTCAAAGCACATAAATTGATCAATATGACTTACGACGACAACGACGGCGTCGAAAACGACAACTACTACTACTACTACTACTACTACTACTACTACTACTACTACTACTACTACTACTACTACTACTACTACTACTACTACTACTACTACTACTACTACTACTACTACTACTACAATTACTACAACTATTACTACAACTATTACTACTACTACTACTACTGCTGCTGCTGCTGCTGCTGCTGCTGCTGTCACTATTATTACTACTATTGCTACTGCTGCTGCTGCCATTGTCACTTCTACAATAAAAATCTAACAATAATAATTATAATCATGATAATAATATTAATATGATGGTAATTTGGTAATAATGTAAAGACAATGAGAAAATCTCGTCAAATACAAAGTTTGTTCAACTTGACTCATATTTCATCGACAACAATGAAGGCGATTCCTGTTAATCATCTTAAAAAAATTCTTTTTACTTCTAAAAAGAACAAGTTCTCTGCATTTTATGAAAATAGTGTGCTGTTAAATTTTGCATATTTTTTTTGTTCATATAATCTACTTTAGAAACTGTTAAAAGAACGACAACGACAGTTTAAAACTAAAATAATGATTAAATCCGAAGTCCTGGAGTCATCCGAGATAACACAGATAATAACCTTGCGAGTTTAACAGATAATTTAAAATGACCTACCAATGAGAAGCAGGAGGTACCACATAGATACTCGCAGGGCCATAGTTGAAATATTAGTTCCAAGCTCCACCAAGGTATTTTCGATTGCCTCACCGCTCCTACATAGGCCTAATGCTTCGAGCCCATAGACAGGTCTGTTCTCGATTGGTTAAACTTTATCCTAACCTCGTTACTTTACGGAGAAATGAATTTGTTTTAGTTTGTTTGTTTTTTTAAACTGATCCTTTGTCAAGTAAGCTTACGTCTTTACCGCTTAAAAAAACTCAGCCAATTATTATCAGAATTTCAAAGACCTCCTTGTCACATCCAAAACAATATACTGAAATGAATCGATTCAGAATTTAAAGTGGTAATTATAATATTGTTCCCTTTTCATGGATTGAAAATAATATGTTTAAACAATGTTTTCAAAAAATATTATTAGAAACGGCGAACATTGGTGCTATAGAAGAGAAAGCGAGCGAGAGACATGGAGAGAAACGGCGCACATTGGTGCTATAGAAGAGAAAGCGAGCGTGAGACATGGAGAGAAACGGCGAACATTGGTGCTATAGAAGAGAAAGCGAGCGAGAGACATGGAGAGAAACGGCGCACATTGGTGCTATAGAAGAGAAAGCGAGCGAGAGACATGGAGAGAAACGGCGCACATTGGTGCTATAGAAGAGAAAGCGAGCGAGAGACATGGAGAGAAACGGCGCACATTGGTGCTATGGAAGAGAAAGCGAGCGTGAGACATGGAGAGAAACGGCGAACATTGGTGCTATAGAAGAGAAAGCGAGCGAGAGACATGGAGAGAAACGGCGCACATTGGTGCTATAGAAGAGAAAGCGAGCGAGAGACATGGAGAGAAACGGCGCACATTGGTGCTATAGAAGAGAAAGCGAGCGAGAGACATGGAGAGAAACGGCGCACATTGGTGCTATAGAAGAGAAAGCGAGCGAGAGACATGGAGAGAAACGGCGCACATTGGTGCTATAGAAGAGAAAGCGAGCGAGAGACATGGAGAGAAACGGCGCACATTGGTGCTATAGAAGAGAAAGCGAGCGAGAGACATGGAGAGAAACGGCGAACATTGGTGCTATAGAAGAGAAAGCGAGCGTGAGACATGGAGAGAAACGGCGCACATTGGTGCTATAGAAGAGAAAGCGAGCGAGAGACATGGAGAGAAACGGCGAACATTGGTGCTATAGAAGAGAAAGCGAGCGAGAGACATGGAGAGAAACGGCGAACATTGGTGCTATAGAAGAGAAAGCGAGCGAGAGACATGGAGAGAAACGGCGAACATTGGTGCTATAGAAGAGAAAGCGAGCGAGAGACATGGAGAGAAACGGCGAACATTGGTGCTATAGAAGAGAAAGCGAGCGAGAGACATGGAGAGAAACGGCGCACATTGGTGCTATAGAAGAGAAAGCGAGCGAGAGACATGGAGAGAAACGGCGCACATTGGTGCTATAGAAGAGAAAGCGAGCGAGAGACATGGAGAGAAACGGCGCACATTGGTGCTATAGAAGAGAAAGCGAGCGAGAGACATGGAGAGAAACGGCGCACATTGGTGCTATAGAAGAGAAAGCGAGCGAGAGACATGGAGAGAAACGGCGCACATTGGTGCTATAGAAGAGAAAGCGAGCGAGAGACATGGAGAGAAACGGCGAACATTGGTGCTATAGAAGAGAAAGCGAGCGAGAGACATGGAGAGAAACGGCGAACATTGGTGCTATAGAAGAGAAAGCGAGCGAGAGACATGGAGAGAAACGGCGAACATTGGTGCTATAGAAGAGAAAGCGAGCGTGAGACATGGAGAGAAACGGCGAACATTGGTGCTATAGAAGAGAAAGCGAGCGAGAGACATGGAGAGAAACGGCGCACATTGGTGCTATAGAAGAGAAAGCGAGCGTGAGACATGGAGAGAAACGGCGAACATTGGTGCTATAGAAGAGAAAGCGAGCGTGAGACATGGAGAGAAACGGCGCACATTGGTGCTATAGAAGAGAAAGCGAGCGAGAGACATGGAGAGAAACGGCGCACATTGGTGCTATAGAAGAGAAAGCGAGCGAGAGACATGGAGAGAAACGGCGAACATTGGTGCTATAGAAGAGAAAGCGAGCGAGAGACATGGAGAGAAAAATAAAAACCTATCTATGTTACAAAAGTTATCTTCGATTTCTTACTCCGCTTTCTCCTCCAAAACTACTCAGTGTGCGGCCAAAACTCTCCAGAAGCCAGGAAATTCAAGATCTCTGAAACAATTAAATCTTCGTCCCATAACTTTGCTTAACACAGGTATTGTCGCTGCTAGTGCTAAAACGAATAAGACGCAGCCCGCAAGGTAGACGCTTATCAAGGCCCAAGTCAAAGTGGTTTTAAAGAAGGAAAAATAGAGTACATCACACATAGTTTGGGCACAGAGTTGTAAGTAAGCAAGGTGTTATGCAGAAGATATAAATAATATATATATATATATATATATATATATATATATATATATATATATATATATATATATTCACAAAATAACAACTTGTTTTCAAAGCGTCATCCGTTTTGAAATTGCATACCACTGAAAACAGTCCTTTTAATATAACTTGGATTCATCACAGCAAATTTGGTACATTAAAAAAAAATGATGAATGTATTACAATAAAAATACAATGAGCTTTCAAAAGCATTTTTTTAGCTTAAATCCACAACTTCTTTATATATTTACATATTTGTTTTTAGAGCACTTTGGACAACGTTGAAATTAAGTAGCAACTTGATTAAATAAATGAGCAAGGATGGTCAGCAAAACGTTAACACGATACTGATATCGCTCTCGTGTACCATTCTGTATGAGTCTGTGAAAATACTTTGATGCTTTAGCCTAAATAGACTCTGGAAACGAGTCATGGCCCTGCGATTGTGGTTGAAAATTTTACCAACAGATGTAGCTAAACCACACCAGATATCTGGTAATTCGACCACTTGTTTTCACTTGGGTCATTCCATTACTGTGGAGTCTATAAATTGGCCTTTGATTTCTACGACAAATGAAATTGTAAAAGATGCAGTGATGAGACATACATAGTATGTTTTGCTTTTAGACAGAGAAAGAGAGAGGTTCGGGGGAAATATATAGATAGACAGACGTATAAAGAGGTTTTAAGCCAGGTATCCAGATCAAAATGAGTATAATTATACTTTTATAAGATAAAGTGGCGGTGAAATCATGAAGTGGAATGGTAATTATGATGGACAATTGGGATTTAAAGGAGCTTTCTAGAGAAGGTGGATAGCAGAGAGGAAAAATGAGGTGATTTTCTTCTTATATAAAGAGAGGAAAAGCAAAAGAGTATGAAGTAAGGATTGACGAACTATGCAGAGAGGAATATCTCTTTATTTTCCTACTCTTTTCTCCCTCTCTTTCTCTCTTAGTGCAGTTTATTAAGTTCTCTCTTAAGTCGATTTGCATAGACAAACACATCAATAGTGTTCTGTGCTATCCTGGCGTTCAAGGCAGTCGTGTAAGAGGGAAAAAAATGCATTGAGTTAATCCTAACAAGTGCATTTTGCCGCAGATATAAATGCGAGGCTTTAACATGATGCCGTCTTCCTGCTTGTATCTCAACTTCTTTCAACGAGTTTGTATTCATGCTCCTAGAGTCTCAAATATTTATGTTGTTAGATGCGTAGGAAGTACGAAATAAAACATAATTAATAAAGAGAACGAAAATAATGTAGAAAATAAGAAGGGGAGAGAAGACAAAACTATGTATAGAATGAGAGACAGAGAGAGAGAGAGAGAGAGAGAGGAGGGAAGAGAAGAGAAGGCACGAGAGAGAGACAGAGACAGAAAGAAAAGATATCTAGCTAGATAGAAAGAAGGAGAGAAAGAGAGAGAGAGAGAGAGAGAGAGAGAGAGAGAGAGAGAGAGAAGAGATAGCTAGCTAGATAGATAGATAGAAAGAAGGAGAAAAAGAGAGAGAGAGAGAGAGAGAGAGAAGAGATAGCTAGCTGGCTAGCTAGATAGAAAGAAGGAGAGAAAGAGAGAGAGAGAGAGAGAGAAGAGATAGCTAGCTAGCTAGATAGATAGATAGAAAGAAGGAGAGAAATAGAAAGAGAGAGAGAGAGAGAGAGAGAGAGAGAGAGAGAGAGAGAAAGATAAACAGATAAATAGAAAGACACAGCTAAGAGAGATTGTAAGGGAACGCAGAATAAAATATGCGAGAAAAAAGAGATATCAAAAAGAGAGTGAGATGACATAGATGACTGTGGGAAAGCATGTTTCTTTGATATTATGTCGCAGAAGAATATGGGTGCAGGTAATGCTTCTTTTATTCATGTTCCCTGAGAAATTGAGTTTCAGATGGCAAAGACATCTTGAAGGAAATAGTGGTGACTTTTTTTTTTCAATTGGCGAATTCTTACATATCTTTTTAAATTGGATTGTTGGAGAATTATGGACTAACTAGTAAAATTGTTCGCATACGGTATGAAAAATTAGATAGAAAAGAAGAAAGAGGAGCTCGCCATGAGATTTGGATACCAGTAATTTTGTTCAAGATGGATTTGCAAAAAGGTTTTATTTAACAGGGTCTGGAAGTACAAAAGAAGGTATATCTGTGATTCAATGACAACAAGGCATTTAACTGAGTGCAACACAACGGGATAATCACACAACTACGGTAACACAGATGAAGATAGATGGAAGAGATCTACGAGTGATGAAAAACATTTACAGTAAGGCTGGGCGGGGATCCGTAAACGAAATCAGTAATCAGTGAGATCCGCGGGAGTAATCAAAATCCTTGGTCCTCACTAAGATGTCAGCAGAAATCAACAAAAATGACACATGAAAAAAAAATTATCACCACCGTCAGCAACAACAAAAACCATAAAAAAAAAAAAACGGAATAAAACAACAACAACAAACAAACCAGCAAATGTAAACCCTTAATAGGCTTCGAGTGTAAAGTTATTTCTGACAGAATTATTTTATCTTACATATTCCTTCTAAGTTCGTTTCATAATTTAAAAAAAAATTAATAACAATATCAGCGTCTTTTTTTTTTTTAGTAAAATACTTGCCCTCACAATGAAGTTCAGAATAGCCACGCTTTTGGTGTGTCTTTATTTAATTCAAAAGACGCTTTTGACGAATGATAGAGTAAGGGTCCCATGGAATTAAATCTTCCTAATTTTACTTGTAATACTAATGGTAACATGAAAATACTTTCAAGTGGATAGAATGCGTGAAGCCATAAGATTTTGATGGAGTTAGCTCTCTAATTTTCATTTTATTGATATGCTTGTTCCAAGAAATATCTCTCTTCGAATAACAACCAGGGATAGGGAAAGAGGATGTAATAATAACAACAATGATAATAATAATAATAATAATAATAATAATAATAATAATAATAATAATAATAATAATAATAATAATAAAAGTACAGAAAAAAATGAGGAAATAATGAAAACATGATACTTAAAAAAAGGGGATTTCAGACGCGAACCTCCGCCATATAGGCACTCTCGGTATCGCCTACTCAACCGACACCACATTGACGAAGTACCCTAGTCGTCTGAGGAGGTTGTGGTTATCACACACCCTCCGAAAAAGCTTCCCCGCCAGCATCTATTCTCCAATGTATTCCGAGTGTATCATGGGAGGAGCCACACCAGACCCAAGGCATAAATGACGACTGGCGCGCGCCGTCATAGCGTGTGGACCTTGACCGTTTTACGAGTCTTACCACCGTAAGGAATTGGAGCCAGTTCTTGGTTCGTTACCCAAGCATACAGCCTGTTGACAATGTGAGGGCTTTATGTAGTAACCTATTAGGAAGTCCAATTTAATGCAGTTTACTTGGTGTGCATTTTGAGATTGTTCCTAATTTATTTAATTAATCACCTTTCTCAAAAATGTTAAATTGGACTAAAATTGGAAGACATTTTGTTTATCTCAATTTAAAAAATGGTTTTGTGATATATACTCATGATTTTTCCATAACAAAAAAGTCCCCCTCCCTAACGTTACTGCTAAAGACAAGTAACTATGGCCTCTTCTGTGTTTATATCAGTGAACTTGTTTACAACATGAATGAACTACTGAGCACTAATCAGGCTGTCTCCCACCCTCGCCAGGATATTGACAAAGTGAGGAAGGTTGCTTTCTTTTATCTTTTCCAACTAAATATCTATTTCTGTATACTTGCAAAGGTTTTCAGGAGTTGGCCTTAACACAAATATAAAGAAAGTATTTGCTCCCGGTTTTAACTTTACGTTGTCATTATCAGATTCTCTTTCTAACCCTTTTGCCTTTTATGAAGCCTCAAAAATATGGGTTTCTTAGTCTCACGAGAAACTGAAAATTCACGTTCCTTACATATCATATTGCCAAGACCCTGGGCTCTCTTTTTCTCACTGGCATAATTATAATCTACAACACCATATTGAAGAAGAATAAAAAGTAGGAGAGAGAGAGAGAGAGAGAGAGAGAGAGAGAGAGAGAGAGAGAGAGAGAGAGAGAGAGAGAGAGAGAGAGAGAGAGAGAGAGAAATACTAAGCACGGGACGAGAAACCAGGTTAGAGGACGAGATAGCGCTCAAAACTAAAGAATTTCAGGAAAAAACAACAATCTAGTACTAAAGAAAGACAATGGTCAAATTCATATCTCTGAACCAGGGGGGTAAAGAAAAAAGAAAACCAATTCATTCAAATAATAAAAGACGTAATTCTGCTACAAAAAACATACCTCACATCCAAATATGAATGCAATCAATTTTTAGAAAATTTAGGACTAAAAAATGGACAATTTGCTACTAGAAGCCAATTCAGTGGCGGAACGGCAACACTTTTGAGGAGCAACAAATATAAAATGGAGAGTGAAGTAGTGGACAGCCAAGGGATGACATGCTATACAACAATTGTTGGAGAAAAAGACGAACGGTGGACAATAATTGACTTGTATGCGCCGCAAAAGCGATCCAAGAAACAAACAGAATATTTTAAAGAAATATACAACTTACAGAAAATCAACACGAGAAAAGATCCAGCGATATGGGTGGGTGGGGTTGGGGGTTGTAGAGATTTCAATACACAATACGGAACATGACGAGCAAGACAAAGAGTCAAGAGAACTAAAAACATAACACAAATTTTAGAACTAGAGGCAGCGGAGAACAAAACACAAGCTACAGCTGTAAACAAAAACAAATTTAAATGCAGAAGAAGAACCCAGGATAGATTTTACATGCCAAACGCTTGTACAGAATTTAAGGTGCATCATTTAGAAACAGGAAACATCACTGTATTGATGAAGAAGAAGAAGAAGAAGAAGAAGAAGAAGAAGAAGAAGAAGAAGAAGAAGAAGAAGAAGAAGAAGAAGAAGAAGAAGAAGAAGAAGAAGAAGAAGAAGAAGAAGAAGAAGAAGAAGAAGAAGAAGAAGAAGAAGAAGAAGAAGAAGAAAAAGAAGAAGGAGGAGGAGGAGGAGGAGGAGGAGGAGAAGAAGAAGAAGAAGAAGAAGAGTAAACAGTAGGAGAAGATGAAGAAGAAGAGGAAGAAGAAGAAGAAGAAGAAGAAGAAGAAGAAGAAGAAGAAGAAGAAGAAGAAGAAGAAGAAGAAGAAGAAGAAGAAGAAGAAGAAGAAGAAGAAGAAGAAGAAGAAGAAGAAGAAGAAGAAGAAGAAGAAGCAGAAGAAGAAGGAGAAGGAGAAGGAGAAGGAGAAGGAGAAGGAGAAGAAGAAGAAGAAGAAGAAGAAGAAGAAGAAGAAGAAGAAGAAGAAGAAGAAGAAGAAGAAGAAGAAGAAGAAGAAGAAGAAGAAGAAGAAGAAGAAGAAGAAAAAAAAAGAAGCAGAAAGGGAAATAGAACAAAACCAACTAAACCAATTCGAAGAAACACGTGTGTAAAGATGACGGGCAAACATAAGAACAGATAATCTAGTTATGGGACAATCAGCATCACGCTCTCCCTTTCTGTCCTTCTCCTAAATTCTCCATATCTACCTCAACCTATGATTATTTTTCTCTGCATATTTCCTCCCTCGTTTTTTACTTCATCCTCTCAATCTTTTTCAAAATAATTGATTTTCTCTTTATTTATATCAAAAGAAAATCACCATATTTTCCACACTTTTAAACTCTTTCTTCCTTTAATGGTATTTTCCCTCTTTCTCTTTGCCCAAATTATCAAGTCTATCATTCACTAAGGCTATCACGATCAACGCTTAATATTTCGAGCATCTGAAGATTAAAAAAAAAATTGCTCGTTTTTCTATATTACTCTTAGGGTCCTTTCTAAAATAACAGTTTTTCAAATATGGAAAGACATAAAGAGACTGCCCGGTCCAGTAAGTTAAAGCCCCCCCCCCCCCCACACACACACACACACACATACCTTGTTTACACATACACACAATATTTACTGCTTGCAGCCTTTCTGATCAATTTTACGAATTATTTTCATGATTCGTTTAATTCCAGTTTCATATTTCTCATGTTATCCGAAAGTACGTCCAGTCGATTTGTTTACTTCGTGTCTGATTGAATGCATGATTTAAAAACAAAATTCAAAATGGTTCAGGCCCCACATGACTGTGTCAGTTTCGGAGCTCACGGCTATGAGAATGGTGAAAATAACGAAGCTTGGCGTATCTTCTAAAATCTTTACAGTATATTTCTAACAAATCAAATAGCTTGAATATTTTTTTGTTTATTGATGTATAAATTAAACTAGATGTAAGAAGCGTTACAATTCACTAATAATATTGTTAAAAGTTAGAATTGAGAGATAAATATGAGATTCTTTTGTTGTTGTTTTTTTGTTTTTGTTTTTGTTTTGTTTTTTAAAAGGGGGGTGGGGGGGGGGAAGGGGGAGGGAGGGAGATCATCTTGAGCTTAAAAATCGAACCTTCGTTTTGTTTCGTTTTTTCCATCTATCTCCTACAACTCAAGCACGGGATATCTCTCTCTCTCTCTCTCTCTCTCTCTCTCTCTCTCTCTCTCTCTCTCTCTCTCTCTCTCTCTCTCTCTCTCTCTCTCTCTCTCTCTCTCTGTCTTACTGTATCTCTCCACCCCCCAGCCCCCCAGATCAACGAAGTGAAAAGATAAGAGGGAAAAAAAAATGGTTCGCCTTGAGATCGGACAGCTTTTTTTTTATTATCATTTTTTAAAAGATATACACAAATGAAAAATGGTTTAATAGTTAAGTAATTTAAACATCATTTTTTTTATAAACCGAATATCTTTCTTTTTTACTGTTTGAGCAGTTGAACTTGTTAGTGACTACCACGCAAGAGGCAGCCAAGGTCACAAGAAATATATAAACCAAGGCGTGTTGACAAACTGAACAAACTCACTCCTAGATACAAACGACAACTATTTTAAGTTAATCAGTAACGGTATAGAGTTACATACCATAAAACCCATACAACATAGAATCACGGTTTTAACTAGTTTTTCTGAAACATTGAAAGATTCATTCCACTATGTATCATGGCAGAGAAATAGATTTTTATTTATTTAATATCAGATAAGAAGTGCAGTTTGTAGTTAAATGTCACGGGGTTTTACCTTTATAAAATAGATATTTAAACAATATTGTAAGAAAATGCGTCGCAAGTAAACCGCATGAAGAAAGTGAGTCACTGTCAACTTATGTGAATCAGGAGAAACTGAACTTTGCCTGGCAAGGCAACTTCGCCAGGAACTGGCTCCAAGCCCTAACGGTGGTAAGGTCCCGTAAAACGGCCAAGGTCCACATGCTATGACGGCACGCGCCTGTCGTTATTTATGCTTTGGGTCTGATGTGGCTCCTCCCATAAAACACCGGGATGCGCACTTGTGTGCATCACTTTGGTGCTTGGATGCTGGCAGGGAAGTTTTGTCGTGGGTTGTGTGATAAGCACAGCCTGCTCAGAGGTACCGGCGACTTGGGTACTTCGTCGATGTGGTGTCGGTGGGCCGGCTATCCTGAGAGTGTCTATATGGCGGAGGTTCAGAGCTGAAACCCTTCACCCCCTGCAATCTATTTGACATATCTCCCATTTTAGGGAGTTGAATACCTTCCTATATTGGGAGAGTATTTTTTTTTAACTTTGAAAGGGGCATTATCCATTAATTATGCAACACCCTTCTTTTTTATTTCTTTTCTTTCACTGGAGAGGAATTTCACATAATTTTCCATTACTCCACTAACGCACTGTCTACTGATGACTGTCACGACATGTCTGATAATCAGTACTAAATTCGTAAGAGACTCTGCCATGATGAGACTGCAAGTAATTAGAGACACATAGAGAGAAATATTTAGTAATAAACTGATTTTATAGACGGAGACATAAAGGTAAAAATATAGTATCAAAAGTATAGAATGATAGACAAAGAAGAAAGAGATAGCGAGAGAGAGAGAGAGAGAGAGAGAGAGAGAGAGAGAGAGAGAGAGAGAGAGAGAGAGAGAGAATGGAAGAGGAAAAAGAAAAAAAAATGAAAGAGAGCAAAGGAAGTGAGACATACATACATTTATAAAACAGATGGTTCATAATTATGTAAGGTTTTTGACGAGAAAAATTGGCTTCCAAATATAGCGATAACATAAACCAAGGAGATTGACAACAATAAAGTTATAACGGTGAAGGATTTAAACACCGAAAAAAAAAATGAAAACGACCAATTTCGTCACAGGGTAGAAAGGAAAAGAAATACCGAAAGATCATCAGTAAAAAAATTGTTTTCAAAGTCATGGAGGACCAGACAAAGGCATATACAGAGCGTGTACATTGATGTGTGTTCAATAAAGAATTAGAGATAGAAATAAAAAGTAAAAAAGGAAAGCAATATTTAGAAAGATTTATAAAGAAGTCATTGGGAGGGAGAGAGTGAGTGATAGAGCAAAGGGTGGAGAGGAGGATAAAGGGGGCAAACAGAGAGAGAAACAGAAGGAGACAAAAGGAGAGATAGTGTGCAAGAGGAAGAATCAGAAAGAGAAGAAAGAAATAGCGACATACAGTTAGAGAGAAAGAGAAAGTAATAAAGTGCCATGGATACATCTATTAAGATTAAAAAAATTGTTTCGAAAATGACATGAGGGATGCAAAGAAAAGAGAGAGAGAGAGAGAGAGAGAGAGAGAGAGAGAGAGAGAGAGAGAGAGAGAGAGAGAGAGAGAGAGAGAGAGAGAGAGAGAGAGAGAGAGAGAGAGAGAGAGAGAGAGAGAGAGAGAATGAAAGAGTCGATAAAGAACCAGAAAGAGATGGCGGAAATAGCGACACACAATTGCAGAGGAAGACTGAGTAATATATTGATTTAGAAACGGACAGAAAGAAATAACAAAAGTAGTCAAAAATGAGAGAAGAGCCGCAAAGGAGAGAAAGAGAGAGAGAGAGAGAGAGAGAGAGAGAGAGAGAGAGAGAGAGAGAGAGAGAGAGGGAAAGCGAGTTAAAAATAGAGATAGAATGAGAGAGAGAGGGAGGGAGGGAGATAAATAGATAGAGAGAGAGAGAGAGAGAGAGAGAGAGAGAGAGAGAGAGAGAGAGAGAGAGAGAGAGAGAGATTCACAGAGGATGGAAGGGAAATAACCCGGAAAAAGTAATATATGAAAATGTTTAATTTTTTGTTGACTTACACTCACTTCATGGACTCCCAATATCCCCATTCTTTTGAAATACCCACATGTTGCAAAGATTAAACAGAGATACAATCATAGAGGCCCGAAACACAATATGTCGGCCCGCGCACCAGAAAAATAGCGACGAGCGATGAAAATATCAATAAAAAGCCGATGTTCGAAAGACATTCAACATATAATAATTTGTAACCATATAACATGTGGGTCACATGTAAGGTTTCGCTAGAAAAATTGGCTTCCAAATAGACCGGTCAGTAACGAAAAGACACTGATGACAATAAGGTAAATTAATGGTAAGTAAATTGCGACACACAGAGAGAAATATTTAGTAATAAACTGATATTAATAGATGCATAGATGTAAAATTAATGTATCTAGAGTATAGGAAGAGAGCCAAAGAAGAAAGAGATAGCGAGAGAGACAGACAGACAGACAGACATATAGAAAGAGAGAGAGAGAGAGAGAGAGAGAGAGAGAGAGAGAGAGCGTGGAAGGGAAATAAAGTGAAAAAAAAAAGAAAGAAATGAGGACGCACAGATATAGAGAAAGAGTGACCTATATATATATATATATATATATATATATATATATATATCTTAGACACAGACAGATCGAGCGAGACAGAGAGAGAGAGAGAGAGAGAGAGAGAGAGAGAGAGAGAGAGAGAGAGAGAGAGAGAGAGAGAGTTTGGAAAAGGAAGAACAAGAAAGAGAAGCAAGAAATTGTCCCACACTGTTTGATAGAAATTATGATTTACAGATGGACATAAACAGGTACGGAAAAATAAAAGAATGTATCGAAAGAGAGAAAAGAGGTGAAGAAAAACATAGTTATATAAGTAAATAAGAGTGGGAGAGAGAGAGAGAGAGAGAGAGAGAGAGAGAGAGAGAGAGAGAGAGAGGCAGAGAGAGAGAGAGAGAGACAGACAGACAGACAGACAGAGATAAAGGGTGTGGAAGGGAAATAAAGTGAAAAAAAAAGAACGACATAAGGACGCTCAGGTATACAGAAAGAGTTACCTATCTATACAGACATAGACAGATCGAGCGAGAGAGAGAGAGAGAGAGAGAGAGAGAGAGAGAGAGAGAGAGAGAGAAAGCGAGATAGAGAGAGAGAGTGAGTTAGAGATAGAGAGTTTGGAAAAGGAAGAACAAGAAAGAGAAGCAAGAAATTGTCCCTCACACTTTGATAGAATTGTGATTAACAGGTGGACATAGTCAAGTATGAAAAAATAAAAGAATGTATCGAAAGAGAGAGAAAAAAGGTGAAGTAAAACTTAGTTATATAAGTAAACAAGAGTGGGAGAGAGAGAGAAAGAGAGAGAGAGAGAGAGAGAGAGAGACAGAGAGACAGAGAGACAGAGAAAGAGAGAGAGACGGAGACAGAGAGGGAGAGAGAGAAAGAGAGAGACAGAGACAGAGACAGAGACAGAGAGACAGAAAAAGAGAGAGAGACGGAGACAGAGAGGGAGAGAGTAAGAGAGATGCAGATACAGAAAGAGAGCCGGTGTGAGACAGGAAAACCAGGAAGAATAGAAAGAAATTGCCTGACGAATCAATCACTCTGTAAGGGCATGAACTCCATATTATCTGAAATGCAAAATTAACGACAACTCATATAAAAAAATTATTAAAAGAAAAAGCACACAAAATGCGTCTTCTTTGTATGCCAATGTCGTAAATTGTATTATGTTTAACAATTAAGCTTTTCAATGGCCACAGATCGTTAAAAAATGAACTAGAAAAACATCGAACAAATGAAATATAAACATCTCAATCATGATTTTATATAAAGACAACAAACTGTTCGTGCAAAGTGATTCGTATTACTTATACCAATTGTAGGCACTCGGGCGATGGTGGGGAATAAATGTATGACATTTTTTTAAATTTTTTGTTTCACTTACAGTCATTTCATGTACCTCCAATTTCCCCATACCTTCGAAAGCACCCACATGTTGCAAAAAAAAAAATTTAGAGACACAATCATAGGGACTGAAACACATGTCGGTCGACGCATACGAATATAAAGAAGAGCGAAGGAAATACTAATAAAAAGCTTATGTTCGACAGACATCTGATATAGTATAATTTGTAACCATATAACAGATGGGTCACACGTAGGGTTTCGTGAGAAAAACTGGCTTTCAAATAGAACGGTAACATAGAGCAAGGACACCGATGACAATAAGATTGTAACGATGGAGTATCGCTGATAAATATTAATTCAAAGACCAAACAGATGAAAACGACTAATTTCGACAGAGGTTGGAAAAGCAAAGAAGTACAGAAACATCATCAGAACAAATAAGTTGTGAAAAAAATGGAAGACCTGATTTATTTATGGACAGAGAGAGAGAGAGAGAGAGAGAGAGAGAGAGAGAGAGAGAGAGAGGAAGACAGAGGGAATGAATAAGGAAGAACTAGAAAGGGATGGAAGAAATAACGACACACAATTACAGAGGAAATCTGAGTAATATACTGATAGTGAAACGGACAGAAAGATGTGAAAAAAAAAATAGTAAACAAAAGAGAGAAGAGCCGCAAAGAAAATAGATATAAATAGAGAGCGAGAGAGAGAGAGAGAGAGAGAGAGAGAGAGAGAGAGAGAGAGAGAGAGAGAGAGAGAGAGAGAGAGAGAAAGATTGAGACACCGTGGAGGGGAAACAACCCGGAAAAATAGAGTTCTGAAGAAAAGAAAACGGAAAGAGAGCGAACGAACAAGAGTTAGAAAGAGAGAGAGATAGATTTCGTGGAAGGGAAATAAAGTGAAAAAAAGAAAGAGATAAGGATGCAAAAGTACTAATAAAAAAAGGCATCCATTAGAGTTAGTTTTTAACCATATAATACATGGGTCATATGTAAGGTTTCATGGTTTTTTTTTCGTTTTGTTTTGTTTTGTTTTTTGTTTTGTTTTGTTTTGTTTTTGTTTTTGTTTTTTTGTTTTTTTTGGGGGGGTGTTGCTGTTTTTTTTTTTTTTCTTAAAGTTTTAATAGATGTGACAATGGCAGTTTATAAGTCTTTCTTTCTCTCTAACTGTGAATTGCTATTTCTTTCTTCTTTTGCTGATTCTTCATCTTTTACACACACACACACTCTCTCTCTCTCTCACTTTCTCTCTCTCTCTCTCTCTCTCTCTCTCTCTCTCTCTCTCTCTCAAAAAAAAAAATCTCTCTAAATATTTGTCTCTTTTTCTTTCTTTCTTTCTTTCTTTTATTTTTTTAATCTTTTTACATGTGATTTCTATCTTTAATTCTTTAATGAAAAACGCCTCAAAATATACGCTCTGCCTTTGGGTATGATTGGTTTCCCTTTCTTTTTAAGCCAAATTTTTCTGCTGATGTTTCTTTATTTCTGTGCTTTTATTTCCTCTTACGACTTTAGTGATTTTCATCTTTCTGGTCTTTGAGTCAATATTTACCACCGATCCTTCATAGTTACAACCTTATTGTCATACTGTCTTTTCGTTACAGTACAGGTCTATTTGGAAGCCAATTTTTCTAGCGAAACCTTTCGAACATCGGCTTTTTATTGATATTTTCATCGCTCGTGGTTATTTTTCTGGTGCCGATGTATTGTGTTTCGGGCCTCTATGATTGTATCTCTGTTTAATCTTTTCAACATGTGGGTACTTCGAAGGAATGGGGATATTGGGAATCCATGAAGTGAGTGTAAGTCAACAAAAATTAAACATTTTCATATATTACTTTTTCCGGGCTATTTCCCTTCCATCCTCTCTGAATCTCTCTCTCTCTCTCTCTCTCTCTCTCTCTCTCTCTCTCTCTCTCTCTCTCTCTCTCTCTCTCTCTCTCTCTCTCTCTCTCTCTCTCTCTCTCTCTCTCTCTCTCTCTCTCTCTCTCTCTCTCTCTCTCTCTCTTTCTTTCTCTCCTTTGCGGCTTTTCTCTCATTTTTGACTATTTTTTGTTATATCTTTCTGTCCGTTTCTAAATCAATATATTACTCAGTCTTCCTCTGCAATTGTGTGTCGCTATTTCCGCCATCTCTTTCTGGTTCTTTATCGACTCTTTCATTTTCTCTCTCTCTCTTTCTTTCTCTCTCTTTCTTTCTTTCTCTCTCTCTCACTTTCTCTCTCTCTCTCTCTCTCCTCTCTCTCAAAAAAAAAATCTCTCTAAATATTTGTCTCTTTTTCTTTCTTTCTTTCTTTCTTTTATTTTTTTAATCTTTTTACATGTGATTTCTATCTTTAATTCTTTAATGAAAAACGCCTCAAAATATACGCTCTGCCTTTGGGTATGATTGGTTTCCCTTTCTTTTTAAGCCAAATTTTTCTGCTGATGTTTCTTTATTTCTGTGCTTTTATTTCCTCTTACGACTTTAGTGATTTTCATCTTTCTGGTCTTTGAGTCAATATTTACCACCGATCCTTCATAGTTACAACCTTATTGTCATCAGTGTCTTTTCGTTACAGTACAGGTCTATTTGGAAGCCAATTTTTCTAGCGAAACCTTACATGTGGCCCACATGATACATGGTTACAAATTATACTATGTTGAATCTCTTTCGAACATCGGCTTTTTATTGATATTTTCATCGCTCGTGGTTATTTTTCTGGTGCCGATGTATTGTGTTTCGGGCCTCTATGATTGTATCTCTGTTTAATCTTTTCAACATGTGGGTACTTCGAAGGAATGGGGATATTGGGAATCCATGAAGTGAGTGTAAGTCAACAAAAATTAAACATTTTCATATATATTACTTTTTCCGGGCTATTTCCCTTCCATCCTCTCTGAATCTCTCTCTCTCTCTCTCTCTCTCTCTCTCTCTCTCTCTCTCTCTCTCTCTCTCTCTCTCTCTCTCTTTTCTTTGCATCCCTCATGTCATTTTCGAAACAATTTTTTTCTATCTTAATAGATGTATCCATGGCACTTTATTACTTTCTCGTTCTCTCTAACTGTATGTCGCCATTTCTTTCTTCTCTTTCTGATTCTTCCTCTTGCACACTATCTCTCTTTTTGTCTCCCTCTGTTTCTCTCTCTGTTTGCCCCCTTTATCCTCCTCTCCACCCCTCGCTCTATCTCTCACTCCTCCCTCCCGATGACTTCTTCATAAATCTTTCTAAATATTGCTTTCCTTTTTTCCTTTTTATTTCTATCTCTAATTCTTTATTGAACACACATTAATGTACACGCTCTGTATATGCCTTTGTCTGGTCCTCCATGATTTTGAAAACAATTTTTTTACTGATGATCTTTCGGTATTTCTTTTCCTTTCTACCCTGTGACGAAATTGGTCGTTTTCATTTTTTTTTTCGGTGTTTAAATCCTTCACCGTTATAACTTTATTGTTGTCAATCTCCTTGGTTTATGTTATCGCTATATTTGGAAGCCAGTTTTTCTCGTCAAAAAACCTTACATAATTATGAACCATCTGTTTTATAAATGTATGTATGTCTCACTTCCTTTGCTCTCTTTCATTTTTTTTCTTTTTCCTCTTTCATTCTCTCTCTCTCTCTCTCTCTCTCTCTCTCTCTCTCTCTCTCTCTCTCTCTCTCTCTCTCTCTCTCTCGCTATCTCTTTCTTCTTTGTCTATCATTCTATACTTTTGATACTATATTTTAAACTTTATGTTTCCGTCTATAAAATCAGATTATTACTAAATATTTCTCTCTATGTGTCTCTAATTACTTGAAGTCTCATCATGGCAGAGTCTATTACGAATTTAGTACTGATAAGCATACACATGACGTACCAGTCACAAGTGGACAGTGCATTAGTGGAGTAATGGAAAATTACGTGAAATTCCTCACCCGGGAAAGATGACAAATAAAAAGAAGGGTGCTGCATAATTATGGGGTAATGCCCCTTATTATATACTACGAACAAAATTGCAAGAAAATGCGTCACAAGTATACCGCATGAAGAAAGTGTGTCACTGTTTACTTATATGAATCAGAAGAGAAAGAAATTTGCCTTGCAAGGCAACTTCGCAAGGAACTGGCTTCAAGCCCAAACGGTGGTAAGACTCTTATGGTCAAGGTCCACATCTGACATACTGCGCCGTTCATTATCTTCATCAGATCAGTGTCCAGTTTCATATCCTGCAATGTAAATTGTGTGCGATAGGTAAAAAAAAATGTAAGACCCCTCATGCCCACTGTGCAGGACAAACCTCAGAACACGCATTGCCTTGGTCATTATGACACAGCAAAATTGCAAAATAACTAAAATTCATTTTAAAAAATCAACTAACTCATGATACTGTAGGTCGGTCAGGAAAACAAATCAAAGTAATGGATTATTAGATGATCAAATAAAATCTTTGGTTCTTTGGTTAGTGACGCATATGATATATGTAATTATATCTGCGAGTATATGTATGTGTGAGAAAATCTCTCTTGAGTCTAGCTAAAGTTACATCTACAGTGCCACTCCCAGACTACAGCATAAGTGTTGTAGAAGAACTAGACTGCTTATGTAGATGCCATGTTTTTAATGAATATTTACACTTATGAAATGATATTCTAATGATTCAAATAAAATGCAAGGAACTTGGGAAGGATTAAAGACTGTCTCAAATTATACAAAAAAGAAAGTAGACTCAGAAATTGAAATTGACGTAGATAAAGTAAATGCTCGCTTTGACGTTGGGTAGATATTGAAAAATGAAAATGTGTATTTAAAGATAGCCTGGAAGAAGAAACCTCACTTGCATTTAGTGAAAACGATACGAAGACCATGTTTTCAAGACTCAGTGGAAGAAAATCTGCAGGACCATACGATGTCAAAGGAAATTATTATGAGTTTGCGCAAAGGAATTAAGTTACATTTATACCTATATCTTTAATATCTCAATCTTAACACCCTTTACACCCAGAATCTGGAAGACCTCAAAAATAATTCCAGTTCCAGAGAAAAGCAGAAATACTGTATTGAATTTTAATTATCTTAGACCTGTGGCTTTAACATCGGTTGTAATGAAATGTCTGGAAAAACTGATTTTGAGAAAACTCAATAACAGCATGAGACCATTGATAGGTCCCTGTTAATTTGCATATCAAGCAAAGCATAGGTAGACTTCTCTTTGGCATTCGACATAATGAAACCCCATTTAATGACCCACAAAATGTGAAATCTTAAAATAAAGACATGATTTCATGGGTTCCTAACTTTTTGACCCATAGAATACAGTATGTTCATGCTGGTAAGAAGAAATAAAAACCCATAACAAAAAACACTGGTGCTCCCCAAGGATGTGTCGTACCCCCAATCAATTTACGGTTTATACTAATGATTGTCAAAGTTCAGAAAATCAGAAGCCAATCATAAAAGTTGCGGCAGGTTTGATTTTAAGTGACAATGAATTATTATTTATATAGACAAGAAGTTGAAAAGTTTGTGTCATGGTGCAACGACAACTCTTTGTTTGAATGTAGATAAGACAAGAGAATTACAAATTGACTTTAGGAAGAACAAAAAAGATAAAATGCCTTTACACATCAAAGGCAAAGTAGTATAACAGGTGTCTAATTATAAATATTTAGGAGTAACTATTGACATGTTTCGATGGGCTGACCATAAAAAAATAACAAAAGCAAAAATTAACAAGAGGAGGTATTTTCTAAGAAAAGTCACAAAATTACATGTTGACAAAACACTTATCACTCTTTTTTACAAATCAATTGTTCAGAGCGTATTGTCTTTTTGTATAGCAGCCTGGGGCGGGGATTGTGGCGTGCAAGATAGAAAAGCCTTTGGAAGGATGATAAATAGAGCAGGTAAATTTATTAGACATATTTTCATTCGATATTTTCTGAGAGTTATCACTGCGGAAGATAAATAAAAATAACTGAGGACACAGTCCATCTCTTGAACTTTTCCGTCATTAAATAATCTAGAAGTAAACGTTTGTTGTCTATCCCCACTAAAAGTAACGACAATTAAACTCATATATCTCACACAGTATTAGGCTATATAATTCAAACTCCATGCGCAGTCATAATGGGTTTTCCAGTAGCCATGGCTCCTAGCTAGTTTCATCAAATCAAACTTTATGAAATATAATCATGTGCATACTCTTTCTTCATATTGGATTTATTTTAAGAAGTGAGACTCAAATATAATGTAATGAGTCTACAATTGTGTATGCAATTTTATTTTAATCTGCAAAAGATGAAAATAAATTCATCTTATCTTATCTAATCGTACATAAAGTAAAACAATGATAATGACAAAAACTCAAAAACTTCAAAATATTTCAAGGTGACTTTATTTGAAATTGGACCCACTTAGATCAATAATAAATTACATAGCATAGCATAACACGAACAATGCACTGCAGTTGAAGTTAAATACAGTTTGTGCCAAATATTGTACCAAGCAAAGGCAGATATTCCTTTACATTTAATAGTGAAATTGTGAAAACCAGACTTAAAAACAGGTACACATTGAAATTCAATTTGAAAAAATGACACAAATAATTTACTCAAGCAGTATTCAAAGAATTTCCCTCAATGCAAGACGCTGAATTACAAAAATAAGTGATTAATGTATGCTGATCAGCTGGTAGGTAGGAATGTAACAAATATTTTCCCAGTTTGCATACTTATTAAATTATGAGCATACAAAGCACAATGTACAATATGGTCAAATGTGCTGATAACAATTTCATACAATAAAGGAAATTGACCAATTTTGTATTTCCCAATGTTTTTAGATCCTTTTAAACACTTACTAGCTGTGAATTTTAGTATTAAGTGCATAAAAGTGCACTGCCTTGAGGAAATTCTTAGTCACGCAGTTATTGAAACCTATATGATAATGAAAGTTTTCAAAATCTGTTCGGTAAATAGATTTGGATTTTGCAACTATTCCTATTAGCCATAAAGGGCTGTGATTTACTTAAGTTGCGATTACTATTGACATTTGCTATCATAAAATGGGGACTGATAACTGGTTGGAAAAAAAAAAATTAATGAAAAGAAAATTGAAGACATAATAGTGCCTTCTACTTCTCGACATAGTTCTTCTGCGATAAAAAAAAAATATACATTTGATCTCAACATTTAAGTGCATGCTCTCATTTGCATTGTCTTTTCTTTTTTTCTTTTCTAACACTCACCTGTATTTCTTTGCAAGGATTTTGAAGAATGTGGCAAAATAATTTTGAAAAACCTGAATGGAATAAATATGAGACCTTAAAAAGTCCTTAAAAAATCCCTGTAAAACAAATTGCAAGTTTAGAAAAGCCATTGTGTGTAAAAATGAAAGCAAGTGACCACCTGATTTGTAAATTTCACAACTAAAATCATACATCCACCCTGAATTGTTATGCAACATGTTTCCTTGGGGGAAAAAAACTCATATAAGTGTTGAAACCAGTTCTAATGAGTCATATGTTAGAATTTGAATTTGAAAAAAAAGTTTGAAAAGAAAACAATTCCTCTTTTTTTCACTAGCTTTAAATTTAAAAAAAAATTCAATATCTCCATTCATATTTCTGATAATTTCATGCCGTTCTCACTTATGATAAGCTAAGGAAATGCATATAAATATCAACAATTTTAAATATGATATGGGCAATAAGCGACTCATCTGGACTGAATGCCACATATATGTAGTCCATTGTTTACTAATCAAAGTCTATCAATTCCTTATCGCATTGCGTGGGTAGAAGGGGCTTGGTGAGCAGCCATCACAACATCTTTTTTAAATTCTTTGTTTGATTGAAAAACCCTGATGCAATCATATAGATATAATTGCGTAAAAAAAAAAAAGCCAACTTCGAGCACGTCACAAATAAGCGATCTTAAATGCAGTTTATTGTTATAGTGGGTCATCGTTTAAGGCAAGTTTATTTAAATTTACCTCTGACATGTCGACAGCAATATTTGGGCAATTAGTAGATCAAAAAAAAAGGAGAGAGAAAAGGTCTAAATCATATAGTTCTTGATTCAACACCTGATAATCTTCCTCTGCCAATTCATGTTTCCACCCTCAGACAGGCAGTGACAATATTGATTTAACCGGTAAAACAGTCTCAATACCAAATTATATTTGATTCCTTCTTAACTATCCTGCATCGAGTCTGCAAGCAATGGGTGGATTCTCGTATCTGTTCTTGTACTCTCCATAAGATTTACTTTGTGGTTATAGATGACTAGCAAAGAGATGAGTCTTTTGATTTTTGTAGCAAAGAGAACTCTTGTCAGAATTTTAACCCCTAACATAAAAAAAAGTATCACTGACAAATTAAATAATGAATGGCACATTATATTTAAAACTGATATGAAGACTGGGATTGGCAAGTTTTATGTCACAACAAACAAATAGATTAAAAAAAAAAACTACTTCTATAAAGAGTAACATTACACTATCAATGTTGAAGAACATAAAACATCTTTCCGACATGATGATCATTTAATTAAAACAAAAAAAAAAAGAAAAGAAAATTTCACAGCTGACAAAACTGAAAGCAAAAATAATCAAAGACAATGTTGGCTCCATCATATCAAAAAGGAAAAATATAACGTATCATTGGAAGTTGGGTGTGTAAATTACTTTAACAAATCTGGATTCCAGGCTCAAGCAATCTGATGTTTTTACCACAATTAAGACTTTTTTTTAGTTTGGACATATGTTTCTTATTCTGAATTTCTTCATAGATTGAAAAAAAAAATTGTGTAACAAACAAGCATAGAAAGAATGAAATGGATAAAAAAAAAAAAAAGAAAACGAAATCATTATGTCTTATATCACACAAATGTAAGACCCGGAAATTTCAGAACAGAATTTTGTAGATTGAACCATAGCTTACCAAAAATAATCCCACTTTGCAATACAAAAAAAATTACTTTCAATTACCACGGAATAAATATATGGCCAAAGTATACTTGTTAACAGGCTATAAACAAAATTTTAATATATGATATCTAAACATAGACTTATAAAGATTGATGGGTGATATCACAGGGAGATGACATACATCTTAGCAGATAAAACACCATAAATCGAGAAGTATTTATTCAAGAAATAACTTCGATAAAACATTAATATTTGTGATAGTTTTATACTTTTACAGAAAGACAATTGTATACTCATGGTCATTTCATAGTATTTGCCATCCTCTATTATCCCCTAAAGCATTATCCGGAAAATCATTTATAATATCTTAAAATATACCTACCAGATCATGCTCTCCAGGTCTGAACTAAATCAAACATGCAATGTTATATTGAACACAAAACTAAATTGCACAGTAATTGCTATCTTGATTTCTTTTTATGTAACCTATGCATTAAACATTACAGCTCCTCCTAAATCAATATTCTATCAACACAAACCGTTGCAGTTGCTGGTATGGGTGCCACTTGACTAAAAACCTCCCTTACTGAAATTATGGATTGATCCAACTCATCCAAGCAATTTCTGATTTACTTCATTTGTAACTATTTTTTCCATTGCAAAGTCTAAATTATAACTTAACCTCTTTTCCCACATATTTTCACTCAAGCTGAAAGAGCTGTGTTTCAATTCATGGAAGTGATGATATGTATAGTTATATCTCTTGGTATTTTTGTGAAACGTGTTTGCAACATGTAAGTATACTTTAAATTATTAATTTCAATAAGTTTGTTTACATTCTTTAGGATTTAGAAAAAACAACCAGACAATAAGTGCTGTAAAATGATTAATATTAACTTCCTTTAAACAGATAAATTAGTTAAAATCAAGATCCTTGAAAAAAAGTAACAAGCAACATTGGCAGCTTGCTGATAAGATCATTAATACATCATTGTCAAATTGTTTGATAAGTGAACAAGGAAAAAGTGCAAGATCTAAAACAGGGTTAAATTCCATCTATAACAAAAAAAAAAGGGTTTCCAGCAGGAGCTCTACTTCCTTGCAGCATATTTACTTTCCTTTCTTCTCCTATCTCTTTTAGTCTTTAATACCAGTCATAAAAAGCATAGGGAACCACAAGTAGATTTCATTTGCTCAATACACTTGATTCTATTTTTGTAAACTATCTTCTTTCAAATCTACTGCATGTTGGACTCCCATAGACCACTTTAAATAGCAAATATCAAAAAACATATTTGACCACCTGGACAGATGTCAAGACAAGTATAAGTTAAGCTTCCTAAAAAAAGTGAAACAGAGAAAACGTCAATGAACTGGTATTTAGAAAAGGATCCAGTCTGTCAGTTGTTGAGCAGGCCTATTAGCATGTTACATTCCACCCAAGGTAAAATGTGATAAATGTCATCAATGATGAAATTGTTTTAACGATCATCATTGTTAATCCTTCTTTTTTATGTTTATGTTAATATTAACAAACCTACTCTCAAAAAAAAATCACTATTGTTATATATATTGCAAAAATCCTCAATCACAGACAGTAATTATAAACAAGGTGCTACGTGAGTCCAGACCACCTGTGCAGGTAGGAACCCCAACCACTTGCCTGGGCTCCCTGAGCCTGTTCTTCACCTAAAAAAAATATTAAAAAATATAAAGGGATGAGAAGTCAGAATCAAAATATGACGTTTGTCATTAATGTATAAAACATGACTGCATTTCAGTCTCATATAAAGGGTAACTGCAACTTAAAAAAACAACAGAAAATGTGGCAGTTAGTCTCCATGAGGGTTCTTGAATAACTGTTCTTATGAAGTGTCTATCTTAATGTGATAGCTCCAGCAATGAATCTGTTCTAGGCAAACAAACTAGAATATATGCTTTGATGTTTCACACTAACGGCCTTGAGGATTGAAGGCAGCGCTTGAGTTGAGAAGCTTATAAACCTGGGCAAATGTCTCAAATTGTTCTATATTGTCATCATCATCTTCTTTACTCTGCATAAGTCATTTTTTTTTCTTTGAATTTCTGATTATTCTTGAAACTGGACTTTACCTTGAGCTACAGCCTGGACCCTCGTCTTTTCCTCAGGGCTCAGCTTGAGCATGGTAGTAAGGACAGGCACGAGTTGTTGCCGCTGTTCACCAACTTTCGGACACACAAACTTGAGATTATGAGACAAAAAGAAAAAAAAAGTTAATAAACAAATGTCAAGCAATTTATGCTCTAAAAATTGATTAAACTACTCTTGCATGAATGGTTTTATCCCAAAATCTTTTTATTGAGGATGAAATCTTTGAATGTCAACAAATTTCACATGCTCTAAGAAATTCTTGGGAAAAAGAATACCTTATTCAAAATTTGCAGACAGATTTACCTGTAGGAAGATATTTTTCAGGTATTCCATGTTTTGCATTTCGGCCTCCCTCTCAGCATTCCGTTCTAGGCGTCTAATCTCATCCTTGAGGATCCTGGCTTGCTCTGTGAGTCGAGACACTGCCTCCTCACTCTCACTCAACAACTGCACCAAGAAATATACACAGCAAAAAAAGTTATCTTTTGACAAGTGCATACAAAGAAAGCCAGAATTTCAGTGTTTGTGACCTGACATGGGAATTCCCAGTTTTGGTGAATTCTTTAAATTTTGAGCTTACACAGGTCATAAAGTGTTCAATGCCACTATTCACACACTTGTATATAAAAAAAAACAACCTAAAAATTAAATATAATCTCATTTTTATAATACTGTTCCATGATTCACACCCTTCTCGATGATAAACAAAATTAAAATCCAACTCTTTATCTGGGTTGCCTTAAAAAAAAGGTCATATTTGTTAGATAATCTTAGCCTTTTATAACTGCCATGTGATTCAGTGTGTGTGCGCATCTGATTACCTGACATTTACAAATATTACCTGTGCTATACTAATGGATCCCAAGCACCTTTATCTGTAAAATTTTTTTTTTTTTATTTTCCATTTATAAATAATTAATAACAATGCAATTAATTATGCACATACATACTTATAGAAAATATCAGTGCTCCAAGCACTACATAGCTTGTTATAAATCTTTAAATATTACTATGCAGATGGAACGTAAAAAATTTACTATCATAAAATTATGCATCTACAAAATTACAAAAATGTGCATTAAATTTCCTCCAAAATAATAGAAATGATTCGAAAGGTGATTTATATCAAAACTTACGGAGGAAAGATGATCAATTTTCTTCTGTGATGTGACTAAGCTAGACTTCAAAGTTTCCTCATCCACACTAGGCGTTGGAGATTTTATACCTGAGACGATTCAAAAAGTTAAAGGAACATAATGGAAAAGCAAACATGCAAAGAAAAGAGTCAAAGTCTTCAACATTTATTGATTAGATATTTCCCGGAATACTACTTTACTTAGTCATTTTAGTGAAGAGCAAAGGCTGCATGCCGCTTAGATTAGTTAAAAGATCTCTGCTGATGGAGGGAAAAAAGCAAACTCTCTAGCATGTTGCTATAGGAACTGTACCAGGTAAAACAAAACAAAGCAAAAACAAAAACTAACAAACACAGTCCTATAATATTTTACTGATTCAACTGAAGTATTTATTTTTAAGTTTTATAGATTAAAATTGATGAAGTCCCAGTTTTGATTACAGGATCATAATGTTATCTCCTTTCTTAAATTCCACTTTGAAAGGCAATTTTCAAAACTGAGCAAAATCACAATATGAGTGGCAATTAAAATGAGCAGTTTTGTATTTTCAAAGGTCTATTTGTTTGATCCGAGGACATGCTGCAGGAGTTCATTTCAGCCCCAAAAAAGGCTAATTGTTTTTATTTTGAAAATGATTTCACGATCTTTCTCCGGGATTGTATTTTTTTGTTCAATCGAATGAAAGTATTTTTTAATGTAAATGACGTGATAAAGACTCACCAGGTAAGGCCTCCATAGGTGTAGCTATTAACTGCTCAAATGTGAAGGGAGTTGACTGAGTAGGAGCTCGACTAGACTGAAAGAATATCAGGAAAAAACATGTTTGATTGGTTCATTGACTAGTTAAGCCCCTCGACAAGTACCTGTTTGAAAGAGAACTGAAAAAAAATATACCCACATTGCACTTATGTTTTTCAATTCTAAGAATATTCACTTAAAGTGCAAGCATACTTGCTAAGGTCTGCGGGGAATTTAAAAATTACAGAGCACCACAAACCAACGAGCCCCATTAATAATTTGAAAAAAAAAGCAGAAATTTTTATAACCTATGACTTCAAAATAATGTCTAAATGATTGTATACCTACCTTAACTGGCTCTGGGTCTACAATTTCTGAACCCTGCAATATATGGTGAGGAAAAAAAATATTAAATAAGTGAAGAGCTTAAAGGCCCTTTGAACTCTTAATTAGAAAAAGTAAGCACTTATAATTCATTCTTTATCAGCTACTCGGTCATATGTATATGGAGAACTGCTGTGTCTTTTGGATTTTTTCTTTTTAATTTATAAATATCAAAATCATAAACCTCTTGGAACCTATGAAAATAGAATTGTTTTGCACTTACAGATTTAATCTAATTGAAAATGTAAGTGATATTTTCTTTAAGTGCTACATGATGAAAAAAGACTGAAGGTACCTTTTATTCTCTCAACATATCTTAGATTCAACTTTTATCAAACAATAATAATAATAATAACATTAAATGTTCCTTGTTTGATGGATATTTCTCACACTAAAACATTGATTTTGGCTACAAACATAAAAAAGATAGTATCTTTAAGAAATCAAAACTCAATAAATTAATAGGTTTAAGCTAAATGTATTTTTTCTACAGAATACAAAGATGTAGCAAGACTGTTTAAATTGGCCCTTTAGTTTTCTCTAGGCATACCACAGGTATCTGCCAACAGTGGGCACATCAGTAATTAATTACTTATCAGGCAGAGCACAGCAAACTTATGGGACAAGAAACTCTGAGGGCCATGACAGTGCTGGCAAGCATGCCTATTCATGGCTGTGATTCTTGAGATTTACAGTTTTACCTGATTTTGCATCCCAATATCTCTGCCACTTTTTCAAAATATTGTTACCTTAAATTCATTTTAAAGCTCAACTTTCACCACATAAAAATCTTCTTAAATATGATAGGATGCATTATGTTTAAAACAATGATAGGAACCATAATTATTGCGATGTTTTTGTTTCAAAATGAATATTTCAAAGCCAGAACAATATTATTATTCCAAACTCATTTTACTGTATTGAAAAGACGTATTCTTGGCTGTGGAAATTTTTTTGGATTTTATATGACTAAAAAAAATATCCTGCTGAGAAAAAAAATAGGAACCCATAGAATTTTCTAAAAACTTAGAAGACAAAATTTTTATTCAACACGGAAATTAATCTAACAAGCAATCTTAACATTTTGCACCGTCTACTAAATCTACCATACTTACACCTTTAAGCTTTCATAGACTAACAAAATTGATAGCCACATGATATTGAACAAATGTTACAGATTCTTGGCTTATCACTGTCAATCACAATACTTTAGTATTAGACCTGAAGTCTAAACTCATATAAATGTCTAAAACTCAAGGTCTTTTATTCTTTTTTCTTAAAGAGGCATACATATAAGTTATTATGTTTTTCTCTGATGCATCACAATTATCTAAATCCCTTTCTAACGATGATATCAATATTGGAACCAATAAATGAAGAGCTGGGACACTTGTAAACTTGTAAACGAAGAACATAAACTCATAACTGGCTAGCACTGTGTAAAGTTCATTGCATGAAACTTAAATCAAAATCGCTAAAGAACTGTGAATTCATATTGCTGTATGGTTTGTGCATTATTCAACATTTAACAAAGGCAATAGTAAAATTTCAATTTAAAATATTGTTAGAAAAGCTTCATAACCCATTACTAAAAAACTGTCATCCCTATAACAAAGCAATGATGCTAATAAATTCCTGGGCTCCCAATGTTGGAAAAATATAGTTAGCCCACATTATATAATTTTGATTTACAATGACACAGCCAGTGGGCATTAAATACTTCTTTAAATTGTAAAAAAGATGAATCTCAACATGGGAATCCCCTTTCCAAGAGACAATTGGCCTGATAACTGATCAAACTGCTCAGACCAGCTAGTAAGAGGCTGCTTAACAAACGTAACTAAATTACATGACATTATTAAAAAGGAGGATGATAAACAAAAAACAATAAATTTTTCACAAACCTCTCCCTCCTGCCTCTCCTCAGATGGATGGGATGAAATAGGATAAAACTCGTGAGGCGATGAGACATCTGAAGACTCTGCTTTGGATGTCCTCTGCAAGTGCTGAATCTCCCTTTGCAGTCGGATATTATCCATCTCAGATGCATCCAACTGTCTTTGCAAGAGGTTGATAGCTTCCTCGTGGTCTTCCTTCTGTTTGTGAATTTGTTCCTTAGGTTGACGAAAGTGAAAAAACAAGAGATTATACTTGTAAAGAAGAGTAAAAAAAAAATTACAGGAAGCTGGTAATTAAGACAAAGCCAATATTTTTAAATTAATAGACACCCACTGTATGAAGAATTTATATTTTCTGCTTGTAGTGATTAAATTATTCAACCAAAAGCAAGGAAGGACTGATATAAACACTCGGTTCTGCTTTCTTCCAATAATCAGATGAGAATGCTATCTGATTGTTAGGGAAGAGGTTAATTAGGTTGGGGAATATTTCTTAAAATTTTTTTTTATAGTTCGTTTACCGTTTAAATTCATTTTCTTTGGGTTCAGTAGTTAATCTTGAATTTTTCTGTATTTTTATCAGCACATTTAAAATTGTATCTCATCTTATTATCATAATCTTGAAAAACTAAGTCAAGCCAAATTTCTCGAAATGGGACAATGAGTATTTACTTTCTGTTATTCTAAATAAACCTTGATGAAAGCCTAGAGAATACAGAATCAGAGCAAGGAAAAAAAAATTTTCCCTCCAAAAGTATATTTCTTTTTTCAAAAAGAGGTTTTTGGGCCACACAATTTAGATACCTTGAACTTCTGGGCTTGGAATGACTTCTGGGTTTCAAGACTGGCCACTTTCTCTTGAACTTCTGCAACAGCCTCCACTTTCTCTTTGTTTAGTGATTCAATTCTGGAATAAAATATAAATGTCAATTTCTGTATTAAAATAAACTACAAATAAACAACAGATTAAGTTAAGCCAAATAAATTCTGTAGTTTTAAAGGCTTCTTCTGAAAAAAATCCTCAATGTTTACAGTAATGATTATATCAAAGACACACTGTACCGCTAAACTTAAAACAAAACAAACAAACAACAAGAAGTCCGATGCTGAAATTATGCAGAAAATAAAGATTATAAGATATGGTGTAGCCTGCAGACCTGAGTTTTAGGGAGGCCTCTCTGCCTTCAAGCTCAGCAACCAGTCGCGTCTGCCGCAGTTGGAGGTGTTCATGTTCTTCTTGCAGTTGGTCCCCTTCCTTTCTTGCAATCTGCAGTTGGGCTCTGATGAAAGAAAATATGACGATAGGTATGTCACAATATATCCTGTCATGATTTCACCAATCATTAATTTGCTTTTAATCTTAGCTTTTCGATAATATTATATCATGAAAGGGAAGTAAGGAAAGGGAGATAACAAGGGAGCGTGAAAGCTGCAAGATGGAAACATAGAACCTGAGACAGATATGTACCATTATCTCCAATAGCCTGTCCTTACAAGTTGGATGCTTGAAAATTGAATATGAAAAAAAAATTGAAAGTAGCTCCCTTGCTTTTTCAAGGGAGAATAAAAAAAACAACAACAAAACAAAACTATTCTCTCCTTAGAAGAGTAATAATTTCAAGCAACTATCACCAATGAGAAATTAAGAAAAGAGCATTGTTCTACACATCAAAATCTTTACATGAGAAAAGAGCCATATGTGAACTCATTTAGATAGATAGATAGATAGAGATAGAGAGAGAGAAAGATAGAGAGAGAGAGAGAGAGAGAGAGAGAGAGAGAGAGAGAGAGAGAGAGAGAGAGAGAGAGAGAGAGAGAGAGAGAAACAGACAGACAGACAGACAGAGACAGAGCGAGAGAGAAAGAGAGCTAGAGAGTATGTAAATCACAGGGTGCCCTAAAGAGAAAATATCCTACAGTGCTCCACCTGGTCAAATTTTACAAACAATTCTGCTAAATGTAGGTAAGCACACATGTTAAGGAAAAAAAAGGACTCTGTACAACTTACTGAGTTTCCTGCACTTTTGCTTTCAACTGATCAATGGCATTTTCATATCTCTCTCTGGGATGAATACATGAGAAAAAAGGGAAAAAATCATCAGCTTCCACAATACACAAAGATGAGATATGTTGAAAATTTTAATTGCATCAGTACCACAATAAAAAAAAAAAAAAACAGGACTTCATTATTTCATTGTAAAAAAATCTAAATATCAAGGAAAGCACCATAAGCATAGAATTCCAATCAATCATATAAAGTGAACTATCCTTGAAGCTCCTCAAATTAACAACCCCCCCTCCCCCCACAAAAAAAAATTATATAAAAATAACTGGGGTTGACGACATGCTGTATTATATAGTGAGTTTCATTGGTATCAGTCCACAACTTGTTTTATTTTTTATATGACATTGGATCTAGTTTGATTAAGAGTTGGGCACAATTGTTTTTTCATTGATAAATTTATATCTGGCACAAGCTTAAAAAAAAGAGGGGGAAGAGGGGCTAGTGATTTTTTTTATTTTCAAAGGAAAAATTTTCATTTACCAATTTTTTTTTCCTATCTTAGATTGCAAAATTTGCTTGGTAAAAGTAAAGACTACACCTGAAAAAAAAATTAAGGAAAATCATGAAAAAAAAATGGTTCAGTCATAAAGGCAACTATCCTTCTGGGCTCACGTTGGTCAAAAAAGGGAAGATTGAGTTTAATGTGATTAAAATATTAGGAAATATCCACAAAGATCTACACAATGTACAAAAGGTTTGCTGCTAAAAGAAGACACAGTTAGCCTGTAGTATTTATTCCAATTTCAAATCATTACCATCGGTTTGTTTTCTAAGGCTGTACTTGTGCTTGCACCCAAACAAGTTTTTTTCTAAGGGTTTCATTTAGACAGACTAAGATTGATTGTTCTTGATACTGAACTATCAGGAAAAATTGCATCTTGACGACTACGAAGCCTGATATGTAGATAGATTTGAGTGATGGAATGGTTAAGCTTAAAAATCAGCTAAAAAAATGGAAAAGCTTCCTCCACACTCTTCACCTCTGACTGCCCCAAAAGTAGAAGCTGTCATTTCCAATAGTTAATTTTGTTTTACACATTTCGATTCTCATTCATATTTTTTCCTTATAATGCTTTCTCCTGTTTATGATTATTACCAAATAAGTTTAGAGTTTCACCTACTTTTCATGCTTGTCTGGCTCTGTGCCACCATCTGAAGATTTTGATTTTTGTTGTCGCAAAACACTATGAGCTCGCACCTGGAAATAAAACGATAAAAAGTGCATATGAAAAAATATGTCTCCCTGTCTTATAATTGACACTGATTTTTCAATATTCCTTTTCTTTGTGAGTCATGCTATCACTTCTAGATTACATAAATATGTACCTTTGAGGAAAAAACACACTCACATTCATAAGCACAAAAAAACTAAGGACAACCACACACATTCAAATAAAAAACAATTCGATCCATTTGTAAACTCAAGGACAAGAAAATTCTTTTATCCTTGAGCAATATTGATTTTGCTCTGTCCATGCTATTTTTTTAACATTTCAATTCCATTTTGATTAACCCCAGGGCTTAAATTGGTTGCATTGTTTCAAAAATTGTAATGTTATCTTTTCTAGAATAAAAAATCTAGAAACAAGCAAACTCTCAAGATTGACAGTGTTTTTTACAAACTTAAATTTGTAACTGCATGTTGTTTTTTTAATGCAAACTATTTAACTGACCATAAAATTCATATCCTGCAATTTCTTGTGCCAACTTAGAGCCAATATACGGTCATAAAACAATTTCAAGACATCTAAATACTCAAAAGAGTATTTAAAATGTTTTAAAAAATGTTAACTTTAGGAGAACACAAAAATGCAGAATTAAAATAAAAAAAAAACTTTGAACAAAGGACCATATTTTTGCCCACAATCAGGCATAATTTCCTTAAATATAAAATATGCCGGAACTAAGATAAAAGGTTATTATATTTAGTGGACTTCATTTACAAAAAAAGAAAACAACTTAGGCCTGAATTTTGTCTGATGCTTCCCAATTTATTTCACACGACTTGAATAGAATCTAGATAACATACACATCGCTCTCCCTCACCTTGTAACTATCATACTCTGCTTGGACAGCTTTCAGTTCTCCTTTCGTCATGTCCAGCTCATCGCTGAGAGTCTCCACACGCAACTCAAGTGATCGCACTGTGCGTTGACCACTGTCTGTCAGGCTACGTATTTTCTCCTGGAGACGCCCATTTTCAGCTGTCATATCTGCCACTTGAAGCTGGTAGAGCAAGAGAATGGACCTATTTATTACAAAAAAAAATGTCTAATAGCCACAATATATGCAAATCATGAGACAATTGCCACAAATCTTATGATTTTTTGCGCTCTTTGAAGTTTTCAAAATGAATTGAGAATAATGAGTTTGCAATACAGTCACCATGATCATAAAGTATGCAGTGTAATGTTCTCCGCCAACAATTCCTTTCACAATTTTTGATCCTCAATGTTTCTGAAACTCTTGCTGCCTTAAGTCACTTTTTCATTCCATACACCAATTTGTCTCATAGTTTCCCCTGCAGCCTTTTCCATCCATCATTTCAGTTGTCGAAATATGTTCCAGTTTTTAACTTCTCATCACAGACTTCCAAATCTAATCTTTGATCCTTTTCGTTCGAGCATCTAATGACACACTTATAAGTACATGACAGTAACATTGATTGAACAGTCAGGACTATCATCAAAAACAGGACATGACAATAGGCAACTTGCTGTAAAAAGCATTGTAATTAAATGCAACAGTTTTCCTTATCTGAGTATGAGTCTAAAAACTTCTATCTCACATCCTAAACTATCCATGCAGCAACGGCTCCATCCCTACAAGTTGGGAACTAACTGCTAAGTGAGATGGTTCAATAGATTTCTTATATTTAACTTACTTATAGTACTTCCCCAATGACTTTTATGGAACCCACCTTGTAATCCTCAAGCTGTTGGCTTGAGTTTTCTAGTTTCCCTTGAAGATGTGCCTCAGACGATCGTTGTTCAGTTTGCTGAATATAATAAAAAAGAAAGTATCTCTACAAAATTAGAACAAGCAAGGCTTTTAACAGATGCTTCCAGGAACTGACCTAAGAAATATGAAAACTGCTTATCTTTGACATTGCAAATCTATGTCACTATATATATATATCAATATATATATATTGATTTCTTGTGCATCTTTTTTTCAAGGAAAAAATTAATATTAAAATTGAAATTTTCACAGCACATTCTTCATTGTCAAAACATATAAGTAAAAAAAAGTGAGTAAAATGTGGCACATAAAACTTTTAGCTGTTTATTTCTTACCAGCTTGTGTGCATCTGTCAAATCCTTCTTAGCTTTGACGAGAAGAGCTTTCAGTTTACTTGCTCGCTCGTCAGCTTGAGTTCTCTGTTCTTCCGCTGCAGCTGTGGTGCAATAAACATGAGCAAGGGTTAAGTTTGATACATTGAAAATATTCTGACATAATTTTGCAGTACATTTTGATTAAGTGACTGGCAAAAAAAAAAAAAATCAAAATGGAATGCATTCTGGTGCTGCTTAAGTTCTGTTGATGAACTGTTCTTACAAGCCCATTCTACAAAAGCATAATAGGATCTCAATCTATAAAAAGAAAATAACAAACATAGGAGGGTGGGGCCTTGCTGTGACACCCACCCAACAAATATTCTTTGCCTGAATCAGACAATGAGAAAACTGTTTACAAGAACAACAAATGTTAGTTTGACATGATGTTAATGAGATGGAAGAACTGTGCACAGTGTGTCTAAACATTACATCTTAACATGTTTGAGACTTTGAATTTTATTTCATCACCATTAGACACAAGAAAAGGAGACACAAATATAGTGACTGTGGGAAACTTATCTTGTCAAATTGTTTTTCAAACAAAGATCTAGGTCACTTTGGAATATCAAAGAGTCAAATTTGGTTTGTATCATACCATTTGGTCCGCCTATAACCAGTGAATACATGTCAAGGAGTATTATACTCATATTATGCGGGTAACAATTTAGATCAAAACATTTTTATATCTTTGCAATTTTCATGATTCAAGAGTAACTTTTAGATCTTTAACATATCTCTATCAAGAATTCAATGCATGGCATTGCTTAAGATGTTTTCTTTTTCAATATTCCTTTACTTTAGTCCTGGCAGAATTGATCTTTCTTGACATTTCTATCAAAATTGTAATGTTTTGATCTTCCAAGGAAATAAAATTAACACTGGTGACCCCCAACCTAGACCAGTTTATTGGTAAGGTAGACAATCTGGAACCATATTTTCATTAGGGTCACAATTCGAATCCTCTTAAGTCGAAGTTTAATCTATTCCCATTCAATTCGAATTATGAGGTTTCCACTATATGGCAATCAAACTCTTCACAAACTTAATCAGAATCTTTTTATGTCAATGCCCTCTCACCCCCCTTCCCGCCCAAAATTCCCCAAAGTAGTTTGACATCATCATAAAAAGTGAAAGAGACAAACTTCTTACCCATCTGAGTTTGCATGAGAGAAATACGCTGCTCTAACTTCTCCAACTCCTTGTTGGTTTGTGTCACCTTGGAGTCTCGCTCTGCAACTTGTGCATGCAGGCTGGATATCGTACGTTCATAGTCGGCCATCTCAAGATCAAGCATACTGTTCTGTTTGGCAGACTTAGAGAAAACAAGGAGGTACTGTTAAAATTTGTCATCAGAATTGAAATTAGGTTAAAAAAAAATAAAAAAGGAAAAAAAAACAGGAACTAAATGCGTGAAGGCACTTAAAGAAAAAGGGGGTAAAAAGCAAGCCAGAATGTGATTATGTAATTGATCTCTGAGGGATGAATATTGCCGATGAGAGGGAAACTTTATTGGGGAAATAACTGATAATTTACTACATTGTCTGCCATCTCCTACAGATTTTAAGTGCTAAGTTGCCCACCATCATCCAGAAATAATTCCTGCAGGTGCAAAACTCTCTAAGCCTCTTTTAAAGTTTAATGTATTGATCTATGTTTCCAATTAATAAAGTAAGGAAGTAAGGAAATGTCAGAAATAATTTCTGTGACACTTTCAAAATGGAACTAGAGGCTTGATGTATATCACCAAATAAAGCATAAAAAATCCATGACACATATTTGAAGGAACAAGCTACACTATAAAATGGTTTTTAATTCTCCATTTATTCAATACATGTTGCTCAATGTCCAGAATTCATAAAGTAAGGAAGTAAAGAAGAAAATAAGTGTCAGAAACAATTTCTGTGACACTTTCAAAATAGATGTAGAGGCTTTTACATTGCACCCCTCAACCATAAATATATTCTTTTAACAAAATTCTATGGATTCTAAATTAAACATATATCAGAGCAAATAACATTAGCCTTATTGATACTATGCTAGACTAATTACTGTTAAGCTGTTAATATTACCAGATTAATTGAAAGAATACTTAAAAAGACCCTTTCTCCTCAAAATATATCCTTTATTCATGCAACTTGTACTTTAGATTTCAAAGCAAAACAGCTGCAGGCTGATAACCAGATTTTATATAAAACCATCATTTTATATCATATTATAATAAAACTGATGTGTTACACCAGGTATGAAATGTTACACAAAAGGCCAGCATATCAAGGGAAAGGGAGTAAGTGTCAGCTATGAACAATCAATCTCAATTATGAAAGACAAAAACATTGGTTAAACTCATTACTATACAAATATGTATTAACTCCTTAGTTCGGTAACTCTGAAGGCTGAAATAAACATTTTGCTTACCTGATGTGCATCAGTAAGCTGGTTCTGCAGTTCCCTCACTTTCTCCTCCAGCTTTGCTAGCTGCAAAGTGTGTTCTTCTTCTGCAGATTTATTCTCCTTTTCTTTGTCTGATACTTTTTGCTCAATCTGATTTTTCGATACAAATAAGATTGATTATAGAATATTTGGTCGATGTGAATTCTTTTATTTTTTTTTTCAAATCTAAAGACTAGTCCAGTCCAAGATAAAATAACAAGTTATTAAAGCATAAAAGAAAAGAAAGATAAAGAGTGAGAGAGAGTCAAAGACAGACAGACACAGAGAAAGACAAAAGAGAGACGAGAAACAGGCACATGGCAACAACCTACATGAACATCAAAATATAAAACTGATAAAAAACTGAGACTCTTGCATGGAGAACCAAACCAGCACAAGTTAGAAGTCCATTATCTTACTTATATAAATTACCATCATGCAGTCGATTTATACCTGCTCTTTCTCCTTATTGATTTCCTGTAACTGAATCCTCAGCACTCCCATTTCAGTCTCTGTAGCTCTCAATTTCAATCGCAAATCTTCACATTGAGATTCCTTAGTCTGATACCAACAAAAAAAAATAGAAGAAGCAGAAAAAGGTGAGATACATTCTTTATCTTAGAGATTTCTTTTATTTACCCCAACCTTCTTTTTCTTCTATTTTTATCACCTTTGTAAAAAGGTATCACAAAAGATCAGTGAACTTGATAAGAATACCTGCCATTGTTTCTGATTATTGTTTCAATTCTTTTCATTACTTTTACGTCTCATACGTTTGCCATAGAATCTTATATGGTTGTTTTTAATCAAGCTAAGGAAAGGAATTTGAGGTCAAATACAGGCATCACATGGCTAAGCAGTGGATCTAACACCTGGACCTCCTTTTGTAAGTCCAGTTCTCTGTTAATAAAACTATCACGTACTTCAAGTGAAATCATAAAAGGACAGGATTTGAACCAAAATTTTGAATTTTTGAAGTGTTGTTTGAACCACAAACATCTTCAGTTTCTCAATAAGATCGGATATATAAAGTTTGTAGAGAAGATCTGTTTTGTTTGGTACAACAAAGTGCTAAGTACATTTGGAACCCTTGCCTCAGAAATGAGAAATAAAAAAAAATTGGTTTGAAAGGATTATAAATACTCTCACGACATGTCACAAAGTTTTAAGCAAATGATGTTACTTATTCCCATTGATCATTCTTATTAGAGTGCCACACATACATAACAATCAATAAATTCATGATGGGGGACTATTATACACAAATATATAAATCAGAAAAAAAAAATGCAGTGAAGTTCAAGTTTTGGAGACACGAGTACCTCAAAACTCCTACCTTAATATCTGATTTGAGGTTGTCAAGCTGTTTGGACATCTGCTCTTTCTCCCCTTTCGCTGCCTCCACCTGACCTTTGACATCAGTTAGCTGAGAAACCAACTGCTCTAAATCTTTCCGTGCCACCTTGTGATTCTTCTTCTCCTGCTCAGCCTCGTCTTGGATAGCATCAAAACTGCCCTGGAGTTGCTAAATAGATAAAGAATAAAACAGAAGGATTTCATTTACGGAATGCTTGATCTTGAGGAAAACTTAGCATATTCATGCTCTTAGTTGTGAAGCAACATAAAAAAAACAAAAAAAGGTAGAGTGCAGCTCCCAAAATTTTGTTTTGTACATTTTGGAGCTGCGCTCTACCTCTTTTTGTTTTTTTACTGTACTTCACAACTATTCACAAAGCTCCACAGCGACATTCAATTTAATTGACCTGACACATATTCATGCTCAGTATAAAAAAAAAAGATATTTTTTTACTTACTCAAATTATGAAATTACAATATATGCTGAATACAATAAAAATTTCAGTAATATTTCAAGGAAAATCCGTTGAGTTTTGCAATGCTAAAGTTCGATGTGTAAACAGAAAATTTACAGTTGCATTGTAATAACTGTGCATAGCTACAAGTTAACCTGTAAAGAAAGATCTTACTTTTAAATTGAAATGCTGCAGACAAAATCAATAATCATACAATACTTCCTTCAGTATGAGTATTTCAAAACAGTTACAAAAGAAACTGGAGACAACAGAAATGTGCTTCCTACGGAGAATGCTACCAATCTCATGGACTGCAAAGAAATGAAATGAAACAGTGTTGCAAGAAGCTGACACAACAAGATCACTCATAAAGAGAATACTTAAAGGATGGGCAACCTTTTTTGGCCATGTGATGAGATAAGAGAAATTATAAAATCTTGTGACAACTGGAATGATCAAAGGAAGATGCATCAGGGGAAAACAGCATGAAAAGATGTTAGATGAACAGTCAAAGTGACTCAAAGTAGGACGAGTGACAGAAGCACTGAAAACGACGAGAGATAGAGATGCATGGAAGCTCATCATTGCCTAAGCTGAAGAGCATAGCACCTGATTGATTGATTGATTTTGAGTGTGCAGGAGAGAAGATGAAAAGAGAGAGGGAGGGGGGGGATATAGAAGAAGTAAATGTGTGAAAGATTGAAAGATAGACAAAGAGAGATGCAAAGAAAGGAAGAAGCAGGCAAAGGATTTTGTGGCATGACAAGAACTAAAACAATGAGATAGGTAATTACTTCTAATGGCAAAAGCCTTAGCTGTTATCACAAATCAGGTCTTAAACCTGTGGCTGCATTGCAGACATACCAGTTATGCGCGTCCTCCAAATAGTGAGGCCCTGTGATCTGTAAATGGACTAGGTATGTATATCATACACCAAATTGTTTCGTTGATGCGGCTAGACAATGCTACTTTTTATGTATAATGTAGCCTCCGGGCAAGTTTCAAACCTTTGTCATGAGTAAAAATAGAACTTAGCATCAATCTCTTTTGTTTTGGACTGTTTTTAGCAATGAAGCCACTCGTTAGAAAAATGCTTTGCAAACAGGAAGGGGGAACATGAAGTACCCAAGGGGTTACTGATATTAATAAAAATTATGTGTGTGTTTCAAGAAAATATTGAGGGAATAGTTTTTGTTATGGTACCTTATAATTCTCCTGAAGATTTTTTAGACGCTGTGCAAGTTGATCCGAGGCTTCCCCTGTTTGCTTCCGCAGAGCTTCGTTCTCAGCCTCCAGGTCTTCTTTCATCTGTGTTATCCTAGTCATTTCTTTCGTAGCAACCTCAAGCTAAATTAATTAAAAGATAAAAAAAGAATTGAACTGTGCAAAATCTTTTATCATGTCTCTCTATTAAACAATTTCATCTTCATCATACATCAGCTTGATTTAATATTACATTTCTTGTCTTAACATTCGCCTTTACTTTTAACTTTTTAAATTTAGGGGAAAATTTACAAGAACAGCCGTGAGGCAAAAAAAAAGGAAAAGAGAAAAAAAAATTTAGCACATCATATGTAATGAGATGAAAAATAAACTAAGTTGTTACATGGAAATGCAAGTAGCTTTGTTCCTTTATCCATTTATGCTTCCCTAATAAATAGATAATCACAATTGCCGAAAATCTTTCAGTCATTTAATGATAATCCGTAAGTTACATCTTGTTTTCCATTTCTCACAATGTCAAGGCTGAGAAGTGAAAAAGAAATATTTACACAGGACTCTGAACTATCCCAGAAATCACTTGGACAAAAAGCAACTGATTCCATAAAATGCATGTCCCTCATGATTTTATAATGTTGGCTACATCTCCAGATTTTTTAAGATCCACCATCTTCTCTATCATATTCCTAATGAGAGTCTTTTCTCCTTGACACCTCTTCGGGATCCATCTAAAATTGTTCACCACTCTCTCATTTTACATTTTTAAAATAAACATCAAACAGATTGACATAACATTTAAATTACAGGTTACACAAAATGATTGATATTGTCTCAAACCCAAAATGATAACAATCTCTTACCTTAGCCTGTTTGTCACCAAGCTCTTTCTTAGCCTTGATTGCTAACTGCTTCAGCTTGACGTTCATCTCTTCCTTTTCTTTCAGTTGTTTCTGCAGCTGCTCAGTCTCTGCTGTTGTCTGAGGAAAGATACAGATGATGTCATGACAACAAAAATATCCCTGTCTCTACGTCATTGAAGAATCTGTAGGTCACTTGAAACACAAAAATTTTTTTAAAAATAATAAAAGTACATGACAATAGGTCTGTGGGTATATGAACCTATACTGGACGTAGACATTTATTTTGATTTATTTAATTCTCAAAGCTAAAAGCTTAAGAAAGTTGGGATGCTTATTTCTGAGTTTAAATGGTAAGAAGCTTTCTTATTAAGGTGAATATGAAACACAGAAAGAGATATGTAGAGATGAGAGAAGTTTGCTAGTAAATCTAAGCAAAAGAAAGCAGACAAAGTGATCAATGAAAGGCTAAAGGATTTAACTGGCCTTTTTTTTTAATTTATCAACATATAGACACAAATATATATCAGAATTTGCAGACTTTTGTAAAATATTCCTAAAAAATCATTTGGACAACATAGCAACATAGATATAATGCTCTGCAAAATTTGAAGTTTCATGATCATCAAGTTATTCGGTAATTAAAATATTCATAAACTTCCATTATATCAGTGTGGTTTTTTAGGTTCAAAAACCCATTTAAACGAGCTCTTGTAATAAAGAATCCTGAGATTTAAAGACATTAAAAAAAGCTTTTTAAATGAAATTAAAAAGGAATTGAGGAAAAGCCAAAAAGTATTAGAAAGAGTGGAAAAATCTTTTGGCATATTAATGTTCTAATTCAAAGAGGCTTTTAATGATGACTAATTTTGAAAAATTTTAAAAACCCTGTTTAACTCTACTCTTGCACACATGTGTGTTAACTTACATTGTCTAAGACAAATAATGAATCATATAAATCTATCATAATAAAATCAGTAACAGTAAGGTATATTTGAGCTTTGAAAAAATGATATTTATACAAAACTATAAACTCTGATTGGGCCATCCTCTTTACAGAAAAATTTCATGATAGATACTTTGTTCAGAAAAGCCATAACCAAAAAAAAAAAAATAGAAAAGGAAAAATTTACCTCGGCCGACTTTTGGACAAGTTCCTCTTCTTTCCCTGATGTCTCAGCCTCAAGACTTTTGATTTTGATTTTGAGGTCTTCACACTCAGTTAATGAGCTGTTTAAACTGGTATCTTGCTGGGCCAAAGCTGTTTTTAACCTCTCCACCTCTTCATCAGATTCTTTTCGACTGACTTCAACCTCAGAAAGCTTTGATTTTAAATCCATAACAGATTGCTCATGAATACGCTCAAGATCTGCCATCTTGTTTTTCAGCTGTTCCATCTCATCTGTCAGTTCCCTAATTGTGGCCTCTGATGCATCTAGCTTTGTCCGGGCATCGGCATATTGAGACTCCGTTTGCTGATGAGTTGACTCCAGAGCAGACAAAGTAACCTTAAACTTCTCTGAGCTTTCGTTCAAGTTTGACTCTAGATCAGCTTTCTCTCTTTCTAAAGTAGAGATCAAAGAAGTCAGTCTTTCATTTTCACTAGAAAAGATGTCTAAACGCTGGGACAAATCTTCCATTTCTTTTGTGAGACTCTCTAGTTTGAACTCTGACTGCTCACTTGACTTGTTTTTGTTTTCAAGACAATTGTTTGTATCCTCCAATTGCCCTTGCAGTATTTTTACTTGCTCCTCAGCTTCTACTAACCTTTCCCGCAAGGTGTGAATGTCATTGTCTAGCTGCTCTCTATGTTGCTGGCTACTTTCTCTTTCAGTCTTTGACACCTCTAGCTGAGATCTCACTTCTACAAGTTGTTTTTCTGAGTTTTCAGACAATTCTTCTTTCTCTCTCTGTAATGCTGCTAACTGGGACTCCAAGTCACTTACTTTGTTCTCTAAACTCTGTCGCTGTGCTTCAGTTTTTTCAGCAACTTCTGTTTCCATATGCTGCATATTTTTCATTTCTTCCTCTACCTCCTTGACTCTGGAAGCACTAGCTGTTAAACTTTCAACTTTCCTAAGCAAGTTCTCCATCTCTAACTGCTGCTGTTCAAACTTGTTTCTTTCTGCCTCCAAGACAGCACATTTTTTCTCCAGCTCTTCCAAAGAGGTTTTGCTCTCTAAATTGAAAGCTTTTTGTTTCTCAAGCTCCTCTCCCAATGAAGTCAAAATCTTGGATTTCTCCTGCAAATCCTGATCAACAATATTTTTGGCTTCCTCAAGATCAACCAAAAGATTTTTAGACTCATGTAAACTTTGCTTTTTGCTTTCTTCCAAATCTTTAATACTGGTCTTAGCTTTTTCCAACTCAGTTTCCAAATCAGTTTTGTCCAATTCTAACTTCCGACATTGTTCCTGAATATTTTCATATTCTTTAGTCAAAGTGGCAATATTGTCTTCCAAAAGAAGAGCACTTTCCTTAGCAGTTTGCAGTTCAACACTCTTTCCAGCATGCTCTGTTTGGAGCTGATTTGCATTTTCTTTCAAGGCCACAAGTTCTGCTTGAAGCTGGTTTATCTGGGAAGTCAATTCCTCTTTTTCTGCTTCCAACTCCTGTTTCAGCTGAGAGACAGTAGAAAGTCTGGTTGTCAGTGTTTCCTTCTCTTCCTCAGACTTTCCTAAGGAAGATGTGAGTTGGTCAATAGAATGCTGCAGATTGACCTGTGAAGCCTCTAAATCCTGTATCTGTTGACATTGCTTTGCCACATCTACAGAGTTTGATGAAACATCATCGAATTGTTCCTTCAGTGTGCGGTACTTCTTCTTCCATTCAGAGAGTGAGTTCGATAATTCAAGCACCTGAAAAATAAAAGGGAATAAAAAAAAAATGAAAAGACCACAAGTAAAGAGATTTGTTTTAGGTGGCTCAAATATGATATGATTCAACTATAGTCATGACAAAACTCAAATATAACAAAGAAAAAAAAACCTGACTATTAGTTTTTTTTTAAAAAGTCTTTGTCATGGTTGCACCACATTCACACGATCTGTGATGATTTGAAAAAAAAAAAAGAATGTTCTAAAATATTCTTTTTCCTGTCTTTTATTATCAACTTTAGATTTTCTATGTCCATTATGCATGTAAATTAAACGCTTAAAAATGCTTTTCCACTCCATTTGAAACAGCAATTAATCAAAATAGAACTATAATTGCCTTTCAAGTATATAGTTTAACCTCACATATGCAACCAATAGCAGTGGTCAACTTTCCTCACAAAAAGAACTCAATTAACATTTTTCTGACAACTCATTCTGAGTCTATATTCCTGAGCCAGGCATGAAACATGTTATTTAAAATCAAAAACATAATTTTTTCTTTTCTATTCAAATGCATGACTAGATTTCTGTTATTTTTAATCCACCTGCATGCTCTGAAAGAGTAGATTATCTCTATAGATCTTATAGTTATACTAATAAGAATGATTAGCTAAATTTGTAAGATTCCGCACCATTAATGGGTCTTTCAAAATGCTCTTTATCATGTCACTGCACGTAAATTCTTGCAAGGCAGAGAAAAACTCTTTCATTCATATATCCATAGCTTTATGATGGCTGTATAAAATAATATTTATATAGAATAGAAAAGTACAAAACTAATTCTTTTCCAGAATTATTTTGCTGACAGTTACTTTGTCTATAGGGAACTTCTTGTGCTCAGATGGAATTTTCATTCGATCATCCTCCATTGCCTATCATGATGCAATATTCATTTAAAAATAAAACTTATAAAACAATTCCTACAGCTGAATCAAGATTTGTGTGGTGTCTACATATATTGAACTGCACATTATTTTGTTGAAGAGATCAGGGCACTATGTTATATAAAATAATATATTAATTGCTGGACTCCAGAACCTTGAGATAATGCCATATCCTTTTCAGAACAAAATTAAGAATAGACCTACATGTAGCAGCCCACTTATAGAAGCTCTTGATGAATAGTTTACAAGATTACTTTCCAATTTATTGCTTTCAGTTTTCTTTGATGGTATCAAGATTAAAAAAGGCCGTTATCTTAAAAGTTAACTCCTTGAGAGAAAGATTTAGATTTGGGGATCACTTTTGTTAAAAGACTTAAAAAAAACAGATAAAGGAAAAAGACACTTTGTAGGGTGTATCCAGCACATCTTTTACGAAAATCTTAGGTTCATAATTTTCTTTATTCTCTATATGAAGTAAAGCTTGTTTCATGATTGATTATTATTCTATAAGAATTTCAAAGTTGTAAGAAGTTATGACTCTTTTTCCTAGCATGTCCAAGGTGGAATGATGTCTTGGGAACGGCACCAAGGCAAAGATCTAGAAATGTATATGTTAATATTTTCACCTGGGAACTAACTGACGATCACATGGTGGAAATATAATCTTACCTGATTTTCAAGATCTATGGCATAGCTCTTTCTTTCCTCTGCACAATCTTCAGCAGCCTTTATCTTGGGGCCAGTTTCCTCTAAAGATTCCTGAAGCTTACAAATCTCTGCTTGGGTGTTTTGCAGCTGACTTCTGGTGTCTTCCACAACTTTTTCCATTTTTGTCACTTTAGCAGCAGCTGCATCAGACTCTGCACTTGCCTGTTTCTCATTGTTTTCAGCCAGATGGAATCGCACCAGCAAAGCGTCTTTCTCACGTTCAATATCCTCTCGTTCTCTTCGTGCCTCCTCCAACTCACGTTTTAGCCCTTCCTGGGTTATGGCAGCATCTGCTTTAACACCATGCGATGCGTCTAGTTCAGCTTGAAGTCTATTTCGTTCTGAGATTATATCTTCTATCCTTGCTTTCATTTCCCTGACATCTCCATGAGCAGAGTCTTCCTCACTGATACTCCCATCTCCTTTGAGTTTAAAAACCTCATCCTGTAGGGTATCTCTTTCTGTGATTGCCTCATTTAGCGAGGATAGCAAGAATTCAAGCTCCTTCCGCAGGGCGGAATCTTTTGAGCCTTGCTCATCTAGCTCATGGGCCAGACTGTCACGCTCCCCTTTCAGGAGAGCCATCATACCATCCCACTCCTGGAGCTGTGTCTGTAAGCTGTCACGCTCTGTCTGAACTTCTTCTAACTCAAACACGAGTGTCTCAAGTTTCTCAGCCATCACCGCCTGCTTCTCCTCTAGGTGCCTGTTTTTCCCGCTTAGCTCAGCCAGTTCTGTGCTAGAGTGATGTTCCGCTTCACTGCTATTACCCACTACCTTGCTCGATGATGATGAAGAGAGATCATTTGAGGTAAGATGCTCCTCTAACTGGGTGACCTTCACCTGGAGATCATCTCTCTCCTTCTCAAGCTGAGACACTAGCAGTTGCAGAGAGTTCCCTTCCCCTCCATGGTCTCCCATCCCTATTTGAGCAGATGCATTGATAACCTTGCTCAGCTTCTCTGTGTCCTCAGCCCTGTTGTCATTATCATCTTTGTCATCTGAACAACATTCCTTTCCACTAACCTGATCAGAAAAATTATGAGTCTCAGCATGTGGTTGTGCTTGATCTTCTGATGCTGGGACATCCATCTGTGCCTCACTGTGGGCTGAAGCCTCTAGCTCAGACAGCCTGATCTTAGTTTCTGCCAACTCTTGTTGGAGATTCTGGATAAGGTCAATACTGAACTTTTCACCTAAGCTGCTTTCATAATCTGACAGTTTAGATCGCATCTGTGTCAATTCATCCTCCAACTTATCAACTTCAGTGCATTTTGTTTTATATAGAATGGTTTGATCATCAGTTTTTTCCTCCAATCTCTCTGATTGTAGTTTTTCGATTTCTTTTTCTAAGCCTTGTGTCATTTCCTCATACTCTTTTCTTGATTTCTCAGCATCCACCCTGTTTGACTCTATTTCAGTGAGCAGCACCTTGATTTTCTCTTCTGCTTGTTCTAATTTTCCATCTGTTTGCTCAGCTTTGCTCTCACTCTCTCTCAATGCTTGCTGTGTCTGAGCTACTTGTTCATTCAACTCTGAATTTTGCCTCTCCACATCTTGAAGTCTTGAAATTTCTGCCTGAAGCAACTCAATCTGCTCTTGACGTTGTTCTTGCGTCTGCTCCAATTTCTCCAATTTCTCTCTCAAACTTTTGTTATCTGTGTTAAGAGCTTCTACTTTATCTGCAAGGGCCTCTTTTTCTTCAATCAATTTGGTAGATTGGTCTTGAATGCTTTCAGTGCCTGAAAGCTCAACAAGCAGAGATTCCTTCTCAGATTTCCACGCCAGAGCCTCTTCCTCCAAATCCTCAATTTTGATCTGTAGAGATGACTTCTCTGATATCAAAAGCTGGTGATGAAGAGAAAAAAGATGACAAATTGTTTTCATTATGCCAAAAGAAACTGTCTTGACTGGAGTCCATTCATAAAAAAAATGGATCTGTGATTTTCCCCCCCTCAAAGTCAGATTTTTTTTCCTTTATTAAAACGTTATAAATAATTTAAAGCTTTTAACAACCCAAATATAGGACAATTTTTTTTCACCATCACAGGTAATTTTTTTTTTTTCAAATACTCAGCCTTTGAGTAGTTGATTCCTTGAGGCATAAAAAGTGTCTCTGAATTTTTCAACTACTTCACTTAAAAATTACACATGATAAAAAAGAGAGGAAGGGGTTAAAATAGGGCTAAAATTTGGCTTGGTTTCACTTAATAAGGAAGAAATACCATTAAGTGTTCACTTGTTCACTTAAAACCTTGTTTAAAAGTGATATGTTTAAATTGTTAAATCATTATAAATAAAAACAAAACCTTGCAATGATTCTTGGCAATCCATCTCCACTATACTTCTCACCCACTGTCTAATCCACTCATGCATCCATTCTTGTATCAGGATTAGACTTGTTTTGACTACTGATAGAAGTATTCTATTCTAGAAATCGTACCTTATTGTTTTCAGATAAAGTTATCTGCTCCTGTTGTAAGCACTGTAATGAAGAAGTAAGTGTTTCATCTTTCATCTTCAGACACTCCACCTCCTCAGCCAAAGCCTGATGCAAACATAAATTGAAAAATGCATTTCATAAATCAATACAGGAACAAGCAAGTCCTTGTCAGTGAAGAATTTAACGCAATTTTTTATTTCACTAAAGAGCCGGTTGTTGGGTTGCTTGATAATAACACATTTACTGCATAGCAATCTTATCCACAGACATCAAGTATCAAACCCAATCTAAAAATATCCCTTTCTTAGGGAGTCTACTCTGTTTCACCAACACTCCTGCTTCCATGTTGATACAGAGAAATATAAAATTAGACTAGGAAAATCCAGGGAAGACAAGTTATATGCGAATTTTCCTAAAAACTCAGGAAGGCAGAGACATTTATAAATGGCATATAATTCCTAAATTCATAAGAGAAATACCAAAAATAAGTGACATTTAATCTGTTACACCAGATTATGATCCTTAATTGCTTGGTATTATGAATTAAAACACTATTTACTTAGCATTTTGTCAAGGGAAATTTGTCAGTTCATAAAAAGTCTTTACAATAACAAAATCTAATTAGCATCAGAGAACCCTAAGCCTACAACAATTTCTACCTTATTGTGCTTTTCAAACTTGACAAATTTCCCACTCAAAGCTTCCTTCTCTTGCTCCAATTGCTGACACTTTGTGTCGAGGGCCTGAAAAAAGTATACAGATGACCATGTTGTTTTGCTTTTAAAACATGTAAAACACACAGAAATCTTTGCAAATCTCAAACTTAATAACACCCTGCAATCCCCTTTTATTGTGAACCCAAACGATCAATGGCACCATTTTCTTCTTTTTTTGGTTACAGTGATTAAGATCAGAGCTGTATCATTCTTGAAAAAATATTGTTTTAGCTTTTGGAATTAATTGAAAAATGAGCAAGGTAGAGCATGTATTGAAATGAGGATGAAAAAAAAAAGCAACTGTGATGGAATTATAAAAAGAGATAGATAGAGACTAGGATATCTAAGAAGAAAGAGAGAAACAGAGAGAGCATAATGGGGTATGAATCTAAGATTTTACAGACATAATGACAGGTGTGTTTTATGTGTTGGAATTATGGAGACTGTGTGTTTAGGTTTGATAGAGTGAGTGTGTGTAATGGAATAAGATGGAGAAGGATTTCTAAAGAGAGATCAAGAAAATATGAGTTAGAGTTAGGTAAAGAAATGTTTGCTGTTAAAATGAAGAAAAAAGGAAAAAAAAATAGGCGCAAAATTTTTACTTAGCTGCAGCACTGACAAAATTCACAATCAATAAATGAAGAAAAATATAAGTTTTGGACACTTTGATTGATTAACAGATAAGACTCTTTTATTACTGGTACACTCTGATTTTAAAGTATTCTCAATTCTCCAAAAATAGTAGAGTATCTCTCTTTCAAAGTTGTTAATACAGTTGACACTGCTTAAGTCGATCTCCAGGGGACATAAGTAAAAAGATCGACTTATGTGAAAAATCGAGTTATGTGATTATTGAATTACCTCTCCTGTTGGAAAAAAATTGCTTAGCACCTCCCCCATATCAGATTGTGTACACGTATGTACTACGTGTATTATTATGAGTCTTTTTCTTTTGTTGTTTTATCTTGTTAGTTTGTTTTGTTCTTCGTTTCATCTTTATTATTAGCATGATGTTATATGATTTAATTAATTTCATTTTCCCCAGAATAATAATAAAAATACAAAGAAAGATTTAAATACAATTCCAACATAAGCGTAAATGAGGAATCAGTCTGACCAGAAAAGTATAGGTCCCGATAATGGTCCTTCTTTTTCATAATGGTGGAGACAGTGTTAGCCGGCACATCAAATTCAGCTGCAACATCTTTCTGTTTCTTAGTTTTCTTTTCAACTTCGTCGATAAGTTCAATCTTGTGTTTTAAAGTGAGGGTGGTCAGTTTTCTAGTCGTTATCTTGTAAATTTGTAGTACGGCTGGGCTAAATTAAAAATAATAAACGAGCGGCCTGATGGGACTCTAGGTTTCTGATGCCTATAATGCAGGAAAATGATCTAGTGTAGTTGGTATGTTACCGTAGATCTAGACAATGCGAGCGCAAGTTAGAGACTGAAGCTGGTGAAATTGGAAGTTGTGAAAGCGTTCTAATCGAAGCGAGTGCTGTACACACTAGATCTACTAAGACACAGTGACTAAGTATCGCTAAAGTGCGATTGGTTACTTTCGATTATGCATTCCAATACAAGTTGGGCTTTTCTTTTTCTTAGCCACTCTGAAACATCTGGGGAAGGGGGAAGTGAGGATGGAAGAGCGAAACCAGGCAGACCGGTGAACACTGGCCCATCCCACTCAGTGCAAAGAGATAATGTAGATCTACAATGAAATATTTCATTGTCAGCCAATCAGCCCCTGTGATGGGGTGGGGCGCGGGGGATGAGCTCATTGCCTCAAAGCGAATGGACCGCTCTGTGTGTGTGTTCGCGTCCGACACGCGCGTAGATTGATTGGCACACACAGGGTCCAGAACCAGTGACACTTGAAAGGTAGAGAGAGAGAGAGAGAGAGAGAGAGAGAGAGAGAGCGGTCCCGTTGAGTTTACATTGATGATGCAATCATCACATCTGGACTGAGGCTTCTTTCTAATGCCACATTGGAACTGTTGTAACTAGTTAAGGAGGTATAGGGGCGTATATAGAGTGTGTGCACAGATTGTGTAGATTGATTGGCACACACAGGGTCCAGAACCAGTGACACTTGAAAGGTAGAGAGAGACTCAGAGAGAGAGAGAGAGAGAGAGAGAGCGGTCCCGTTGAGTTTACATTGATGATGCAATCATCACATCTGGACTGAGGCTTCTTTCTAATGCCACATTGGAACTGTTGTAACTAGTTAAGGAGGTATAGGGGCGTATATAGAGTGTGTGCACAAAGCCAAGTGCTGACAACACACACTGACCACATCGAGTTGTTGCAAAATCGGCTGGAGTGAACAAAAACGTTGATTTCTTTATGTGGCGCCGGGCAGTCGAAGATCGACTTATGTAAAAATCGAGTTAAGCGTTGGCCTCTATTACTTGCTATTGGAAGGGGGCGGGCCCGACCAAAAAAGTCGACTTGAATAAAAATCCACTTATGCGGCATCGACTTATGCAGTGTCGACTGTAGAACGCTTCACATGAAAAAAATTTACATGTTAAGGTTATTTTTCTTAGGTGTTATCAATATTTATTATTATATGTCATAAAGATGTAATAAAAATACAATACTTTCAAATGAAATTTATGAAAGAATACTTTTAATTGTGATAGAACTTGAAAGCTCAAGTGACCAAATAATATAAAAAAAAAAAACAGAAAACAAAAATTCTTAGAGTAAGAATATTTTGGGTTCAGCTGAAAAATTTATAAAAGGAAAGATCATCCAAGAATCAGCATGCCTTATCATTTCTGCGGTGCAGTTTCTAGTCTAAATGGTTTTTTTACTGTATAATTTGCATTTATAATCATATATTTTGAACAAATGGAAATTTCTTGACAAAAGCCTCCCGGAAATTGTTGACTACAAAAAACAGATCTCAGTAACTCCACAATGTGAGGCTATGAGACAATACCTTGAGCTGGTCCGCCACTTGCTCCTGACTCGCTTGGACTGCATTATAAGCTTGCAAGGATTCCTCCTTCTCCTCTGTCACAACCTTCAGTTGAATCTCCAGATCCTTAACAAGAGATGCACGAGACAAAATGAAATAGAAAGATAGTTAATAGCAACAAATATTGTAAATTACAACCTTTAATAGTTAATTTTCATCTCACAAAGGAGTTATTTTATTTCCTTTTTTTTAATTCAAATTCTAAATTTATATGTGCTTGCTGGTCAGAGCAGTCATTTAAGAGGCTAAATAAAAAATCCACATGTATGTTCTGTTGAAGTTAAGTCTTTTAACAGTAGTTAATATCATGCAATCAATTCAACCAAACTCATCTAGCTGAGAGTTTCTTTTTGATCTTTGATTGGGTTATCTTAAAATGGTATTTGTTATCTTGAAAAAATTGTATAAAAAATGTTTAATGCATCTTGTAAAGATCAGTATGCAAGAGAAAGGCATTGAAATCTTATCCTCACATAAAAAAAAACCACTTTACAAAAACAAAACTACTTGCAAAAAAAATAAATAAATAAATAAATAAACACATTTCACAGAGAAGTTATGAGAGGCATATAGTTTGTACTATCATGAAGATAAAGTTAAAAAAAAAAAGACAATGAATAGGTGAAGTTTGACATATGCATACAACTCTAGCCTTTTCAATGACAGGTTAGAAAAAGAAATTTTTATTTTAAAGATGTGTCAACTTACAGCTATTTTTGCAGATGCTTCATTGTCTGCTGCTCCACTTGTTTTGCTTGATTCAAGTTCTGCTCAGAATGTTAAAAAAAACAAATAAATATATAAAATAAACCATATCAAGTAATAATCATTAAAATAGTAAAAGAACAAATAAGTTGGTGAAAGGCATAAAAAAAAAATCAGAACTGAATTGCATGACAAATACACAAGGCTGACAATGGAAACAGATCACATCAAAGTACAATGACAAGGAGTCAAATAAACTGATAATTCTTGTGAGAGACTCTTTTTATATAATAGAAAAAAAAAATCTAAAAAAAAAAAAAAGCAAAACCATTCTCTCAAGCGAATTGGCACTTTGAATTTTAAACTGATCACATTTGTAAAAACAAAAGCAAATAAAAAAATGGAATTTTGTTTCAAAAATTTATAAAGCACTGACTAATACACTTGACTTGGTTCAATTGAGTGTAAAAGTTACAGGTCTGCTGAAAATAACTTAAAGTTAAATACTATAAAAGTTAGCCTAATATTTCTTATTATTTTCTTTTCCTCACCTGCATTTTTTGCCTTTATCTTTTGAAGAAGAATTGTTTGCCTTTTGACAAACTTGACCAAGTCTTCTCTTGACAAAGAATCCAACTGAAGGAGAAGAAAAGAGGACAAAAGCTTTAAAATAAATAAATAAATATAAGCACAATGGACAGCGCATTTATTACAACTAAATGGCCTAGTTCCCTTTGTGAAAGAACTATATAGAAAAAAGATATATTTGGAGGCCAAGGAGCCAAATGGAGCCTAAGCTCATGCCAGTTTTGGGTAGTGCTCTTAGCGGACACATGACTTGTCAATTATGCTTTGGACAGGAAGTTGTTGTTTCACAGTATAACCTGGTAGTGAGGAAAACCATAAAAAAGTGCCTTTTCCAGGCAATATCAGATTTAGCCATTTGTGTGTGAAAATGCTAAGTGGCAACTGCTGTACCAAATCTTATTCTAAATGCATATTTATCTCTTTCTCCAAAGAGCAAAACTTTTACTTTGTCAAAAGATCTGTTATGCATTCCGTTGAAATTTGGAGTATATTGGTATCTCATTCTTAAAAATGGAAAAAAAATTCTTCTTGTCAGTTTCAGAGATTTTAGACAATCTTTTTCACATACTAGGTTAACTCCCATAGCTTAGGCTGTGTCACCTGCGAGTTTAGTGCTAGATTCTGCTGTTGCCTTGATGAGATGTTTAATTAACTGTGGGGCTGGCAAAGCATTGTGGGGGGAAACTGACAAGTTGAAGAAATGTGACCATCGTGGATCATAAAACAAAGTGAATGCCCCTCAAAGTATATATTTTTGGAAGCTAATAAATTAAACTACAGACTTAAATTTATTTTACACTGTCTCTGATTATTTATGATCCCCTCTCCTCGCCACCACCCCCCCCTGCCCCCCCGAGATATGTGACTCTGAAGTACAGTGCTAGACTCTGTAGTTACCTGGGCTGACAGATTCATATGAAGGAAAATTGATACAATTTTGAAATTGGCTATTCTTCCTTGTGAAAAATAAGTTGTTGATCAAACGCAGATGTTGAGACAATGGTAACAATAGAGAGACTGAGCACCTAACACAGAGCTAACGTTGGCATTCAACAACAAACATTCTCAGCATCACATTTTTCCCCCTATAACATAAGGTGGGACTGAGGGGATGAAAAACAATTCTGAATATGACTTAGGAGACAAATCTAACCAAAATAAGTACAATCAGTATGGTTCAAGGCGCAAATACTGATTGGACTGTAAACTTACATAATGGACAACACAGACTCAGACAAAGTCAAACAGAATCAAAAGAAGTGGGGGGAGGGCAGTACAATAGACAAGACACAAGGCATAACCAGACACTACATGGCTGAAGAACAAAAATTAAACTGGCAAAAAACTCAGTATCATCACATTTTACCATCCCAAACCCAGGTTTGAGACACCAACAGGCCACACCCCTTGCTGTGCCTGATCAATGATAAAAGCAACACACACGATATTGTCTTTTGTTTTATTTATTCACTAAAATAATAATGTAGGAACATCATAGAGTCTCAAAATAAACTGCAATTTCAGTGGTAGTTATTATTGGAAACATCCAATGAAATAAAGTTTCACATTCCCAATTAGAAACAATAGAATGTTTGAGAGAAAGGGGCCTATGCTAATAAACCGACACCATACTCCCCATAGGGACTAGCTGAGGGGTAAACAAACTGATGTCCTGCTACCCACCCCACATCCGCCTGTAGGTTTATGAACCGGCACAAACAGACTTGAGGTATATGGATTTTGAGTTTGAACTTTTTGTAGCAGGAGATGATTGAAGACTCATATTAAACCAGTAACTTATAACTTAAATTTTGAGCTTTAAGGGCTTCAAAATTTTCAAGCATAAATGATTTTTATTGCCTTTTTTTAATGGGTTTACTGATGCCATGACCTCTTCAACTTTTATTTCTGATTTAATTTTAAATTATAATTGTAGTTTTTTATGTCATTACCTTGCCCTTTGGGGTAGCTGTGCCTGAAGGTGGTTGACTTGCCTCTCCTTTGTCATCTGCCATTTTACAGTTGTTGGTCCAATATCATGTCTTGATCTGGTGTTTAAAACAATATCAATGCAGTCTAAAAAATATGCTAACACAGGTAATATTTTAAGAATGACGAATTCCTATGCTTATGACTTTTGTAGCAATAGAGCTAAGAAAAAAAAGATCTCACCTATAGTCTTCAGTCACCTAAATGGAAGGGAGTCAATAAACCTCTGCTAAAAAACTGTGGTGTAAAAAAAAAAACAACAACCAGATGATTTGTACAGAAACAAAGGAAGAAAACAAAGAACCCAGATAGCTTCATTAATAAGCTGGCTAAAAATTTCCAACATCAAAGATCAAATCACAGAGTTACATGCAAACTTAAAAAAAAAACTATTGTGAGTGGGACCAGCTTGAAATATAAACCCTATTCGGCTATTGGGCCAGAGACTTCAAAAACTGCAGCAAATCAAGACAAGATGTAAAAAGTAACAACAGTGTGGATAACAAGACATTAAGATTACCAAGTCTTAATTGAAAATTCAAGAAAAGAGTGCAATTGGGTAGAAAAAATGGGAAAGGAATATGGAGCCACTCAGTCAGGCAAAATTCTTGAGCAAAGGAAACAAAAAATCATCTAAACAGCATGATTTTCAGCTTTCTTAAAACTGTTCATTGTAACAAACTTTGAATTTAACCATTCCATTGAAAAGACACACTATTTTGAAGTAGCTTTTTAATCATACCAAACTTTGAATTTAACCATTCAAAAGTCACACTACTTTGAAGAATACTTTTCATTCAACATGAACTGAGAGTACTTATTGTCTTTAAATAGTTTCATTGGAACTAGAATTTAACATTATTTAGCAACAGATTAGTCCATGTTTTAGGCAAAGCAACACTGAAAGATCTTTCACCAAATTTTTTCAAGGAAGGCTCTTCTCATTGAAGTGGAGCAGCTGGGATGATGTGAATAAGAGTTCAAGATACAAAAGGTACAGTCCAACAATATGCTGTACACATATCTCTTGAAATTAAAATTCCAACAGACACAGAACTGCTTTTTCCTATCACTTTTCTCTTCGTATCTTAAAGCAAAAAAAAAAAATAAATAAATCAGGTTTTTAAAAAGAGAAATGAGTCAGAGTATGGCTTTACATAACATACATACATGTTAATTGTTATATGCCATTTGTAGAACTAACAACAGCTGCTGTGCTCAGTGATAACATCTCTTCATCTGCTCACCTCTAATCTATTCTCTGTCTATGATACTGGTGACAAGCCAGAATGACACCGTCTCCTCTCTTACCCCACCTCTTTGCCTCATCATCTGTACCTAGCACTTATTAGCAACTGCTAAGTCTATGCATAACTTCGTCTTCAAATGGGTTAATTGCAAACAATTACAGAGCCAAAAATCAGGGGCTTATACTCATAATACTGCCTCCAATGGCAAATTGAGGTATTTGTAGATTTTGTGTTTTTAAGAAAATCCAAACAAATATTCAATGGTCAACATAAAAACTACAGATACGTCGATTTGACATGTAAAAAACTTAGAGCATCGATGAAAATACTTCGCTCTGCCATTTATTCAAGTTAGATAATTAATACTTTAAATAGAAATAGTCAGTTTTCACAAACAAATAAGAAAACAGGTTTTTATCACATATGTAGGTCTGCCATTGGGGGGCAATATAGAGTCTAGTTAGATGTAGATTAGATCTATTCCAATGTGTATGAGCCTTGAAATACTATTTGCATTTACTTCCATTCACAATAAATGGAATTTTTTTTTTTAATCTTCAAAAAATTACAAAGATAATTTCAAAAACTATGACAAAAAGAAAATTTACTGCCTTGAAGTGATAGATTTAATAGCCTACAAAATGTATTGCAAATGATGTATTAATACCATGGTTTCTAAGGATCTGAATTAAGATGTTTTAATCTCTATGGATAACTTCATAGACCTGTAATATGTGTAGGCTACAATCAGATCTAGATATGCCTTGGCTTAGATTTTAACAAGCTTCTGTTTTATGTCTAGATTAAATCTGATTTTTTTAAGTGCGATTAGTGCCATTTTTATAGATTTAGAGTAGATCTAGATCTAGATCTTCAGAACTACTCACTAGAGTGGCTCAACATCAGTAATCTTTGAGAACCAAATTTAATTTTTTTTTGTTTTAAATTAAATAATGTTTCGAGATATTTTTATCAAAACTTGATGAAGATCTAGATCTAGATGCATAAATTATACCCTCTCACCATCTCAACTTCAACCCTCTTGATTTACACAGGTAGATCAAAATCTAGATTCTAAATTTTCTAGATCAGACTAACGAAGGCCTACACAGACGTTTGTTTACAGCGTGTCACTTGCCAGATATACGTCTGCTATCGTTGTTTCACATCAAAATACTGAAAAAATTAAGATATGCACGAAAAACCTAAAGCATGAAACATATGGATGAACATT
>JAWDGP010005946.1:247500-310000 GCA_033675545.1 Elysia crispata
TTATTTGAACAGTCACAGTTCTAATTTTTACTATGCAAAAATTTTATTTTGTTTATGTTCTATTTTCCTTAATATTTAAATTGTGAATGGAGTGAATTTGGACTGCTGTTTAAATTTCAGTAATTCTTTGTATCTTAACTTTATTTTCTCTGTCAACGGGCTTGGAGTGACTAAAATTGAGATGTGATTTATGCTGATCAAATACTTTGGATAAGTTTTTGCTGTTTTGTTTTTTTTTTTTAATTTTAAAAGAAATTTGTGCACATCTCTAAATTATTTTGATATTGAAATTATTTCATAATGAAATATTTTAACTACTGTTTTAATTCCAAATATGGTTTGAAATTGATCATATTTTTTATTTTCTTTTTCTATTCTATTGCAGAGACATGTTCCAACGTGTTGGCAAATACATTCCTTGGTATGGACTTGGATTGGGATTTTCCAGTGCTACCTTTGCCTGTTTATCTGTGATACTTGTGAGGAAAATTGAACCAATTAATGCATTATTGATTTTAAAAGGGCATTTGAAATTTTCTCTGATGGCAGTGTAGGAAAAACCATATAGTGCTGAAGTGATCAGAAGTTAGCAAATTTAGACATCTTTATTTGTTTGTTATCCATATCATTGTGATTTACACCTTGAACCATTTGCCTTTACTGAGTACACAATTAATAAATTTACAGAGAGATCTTCTGTGCATGCATTTTTATTGCAGAATATGTGGCAGTACCTCTGCATTTTGTGTGCAAATTCGGCATGCTGGCCTGTTTATACATGATGTAAACATTTAAGAGCCAATCAGATAAAGTTTATTTGATCAAAGGTATCCTGAGTCACTTTTGAAGATTTGATGGTGTTAGTGTTTTTGTATCAAAATCATAGGACAGAAATATCCTACAAAATTATTAACTGCATTGATAAAGCAACTCTTTGTTTTACCTAACTAGTAACTACTACTTTACATATGAAATCTTTGAACTTTTTTTTTTACTCTGCTGCAGGTACTTTGTATTCTCCATGTTATACATGGACACCAGCTGTACATACATCTCTCGCATGTGATCTTCTGTGTCCTCACCCTCATAGCCTGTGTATTTGTATCCATACTAATTGATCTGCAGTGGCCACACATGTGGTCTCTCATGTACATATCGCTCAAGGTGAGTTTGATAAGAGAGAGAGTTAGTAACTTACTGCTACAAATTTCAATTTTTTACTTCAATTCCACCTATATCGCCCGCCGTTGCCCGTATGGACCACTATATTGTGTACCTATATCACCCGTCATCGCCTGTTCACTTTCACTTTCTGAGTGTCTATTTTCTTTCGTTATAACTACCGGAAATCTCGTGTAAACCTCATTTACATTAAGAGGACACTTTAGACTTTGTTTCGGTTAGTTTCGTTTTTGGACTAAATTTAGATCTAAAAATCGGGTTCGAACTTTATTGTTTTTGTCCGTGATTTCAAGGCCTAGGCTAGATCTAAACTTTGAGTTAGGATGGATGATCACTTGAATCATATCAGGGATGCCATAGAAACCATTTATTTTGGTTTACTTTATTGTTTTTGTCCGTGATTTCAAGGCCTAGGCTAGATCTAAACCTTGAGTTAGGATGGATGATCACTTGAATCATATCAGGGATGCCATAGGAACCATTTATTTTGGTTATCTGCATGGTAATCCCTACAATCAGCAGAAAATAAAGACCATTGTTCATTTGACATCGGGAGTCAGATTGTGATGTTGAGATGGTGGAGGAATGGGATGTTGATGGTAAAAAAATGAAATGGTGGTGGAGTGAGCCTGAAGTGAAGGAGAATTCTTAAAAAATTGGTTTACTATCATGAAACCTTGTTTTATTAAAAATTCCTCTAGTTCTTTTTTACAATTTATTTCATAATTTTATCTTGTTTTGTTTGATAGTACATGATATTTTTTTTATTGTATAGATCTATTTTTTGTACGGAGTTAAGTCCCTTCTCTTAGGGTCAGGGCTTTACCTAAGCTGGAGTTATTTAGGGGAGATTGAGTTAAGACTTTGACTTAGCAACTGTGTAAAACCCAATGGGAGATGGTGCGATGTAGTCCATCGTATCCAACTGCAGCAGGATACAATATAGTCCCAATTTATGCAACAGAATGAGTCTCGTAGCCCCTCCTTACTTATAAATGCAGATTCATATCATTTGACAAATTTCTGTCCTTATAAAGAAAACAGTGAAGTTGGAGATAACTGTCTTTCAATCCATAGCTTTATTCATGATCATCATGGCCTTTCCAATTCTTGTAATTGATGATAATTTAGTATGAACTTGTGTTTAAACCATTTGTATTTTGTGGAAGGTTATCAAATATATTAATAAAGAATATTAGAAGAAGGATCAAATAAAAAAAAGATGGAAAATTAAGTTAATTACCCATGAGAATTATTCCTTTGCTTTTGACTCTTGGCTTAGTAAGCAAGACACCCTCTACAGTCTAGTCTGGTTATTTCAAAGTCATTGGGATAAAAAAAAGGACTTCAAATTATCCGAAATTCGAATTATCAGGATACATGGAAAAAGAGAGTAAAATAAAATGTGGGTGACATCAGTAATGTTATTCTAGGGTGTGTTGGGATTGACACCTGGTCCCTGGGCTTAACGACTTTCCCTTTCCAAGTCTTAGTGCAGACTCTTGTCTGTAACATAGGTGGGTGGAACATACACATATATACACATGAGAATCGGTGCACGAATAAAGTACTACTTTCTTTGTTTTTCATTCTAAGAAAACTGCTTTCAGAATAAAAAAAAAAAAAACAACACTAAGGTGTCTTCGAAATAACCGGACCCTTTTTTCCAACTTTGAACTATCCAATATTTTTTAATATAGCTTATAAAGAGAAATATTTGGTAAAATTAATCAACTTCGAAATATCCAAGAATTCAAACTATCCAGCTTCGAATTATTTGGACTTGACTGTATTTATTTAATACACCATTAAGTTAGAAAGATTTGGCAAAAAAAAATAAAAATGAGAAGTTTCACCAACAATAAAAGTTTCACTCTTTGTGATAAGTTACAAATATGAAAGAGCAATGTTTAAATTTTTCAATATTAAAATTAGTGTTTAGGTTCTAATTGAGCAGAAGGTTCTATCTGAGGTATGTCATGGATGACTACTAACGCGTTTTTGAAAATTAATTTTACTAAGCTGAAGGAAGGCTAGAGCTCTAGTCAGTAAAATTCAAAATTGCATCACTGGCCAAGTATGTCTGTTAAGTGTCATTTTTGAGTTGACACATGGACTGACACTAGAATCTATTTCATGTCAGTAGAAAGTCTGTCTTTCAAGAATCTTGTTTCCCCTGTGATTTTGCATTTTCAGTATTATACCCATAAAAGAGAGTTAACTCTGCTTTTTTCTATGATTATTGTTGTGACAGATATCTCATGTATCTGGAGCTTTGGGGTTGATAGCGTGGGTTATTTATGAAACATTGTAAACTGGTCTATTGATGTTATCTTAAGAATAAGTAAATATTGATTTGCACATTTGACTTTTTATCTGTTGATTATTACACCTTTTGATTGCGATCCTTTCATTTTGTGCCATTATTGGCTTTATTGGTAGTTGTTTTTTTTTTATTTTTGATCCAAGGCTCAGGTGAAATTCTCAACAAGTATAAAAATAACATTGAAGTAATGATAAAGATAACAGTGTTGGTTAAATTTTTTTGTCTCAACCTTTGATTTTTTTTTTCTGCATTTTGTGACCTTTTTTTTGTCCATTGCATGTCTTAAGTATACTGTCCTATTTTTGCAATTAAAGTATTGTTTTTTTTTTGTTAATGGTGTACAACTTGAGAGAAGGATTTTATTTTTCAAGCATCACTTGCATTCCCCCTCCCCCCTTTTTTTTTCTTCAGGTTTTTGGACCTTTCATACATGTTACAGCTGTGATCCTCTTGACTGGTCTATCATGGTTATTGATCCGTCAGTGGTTCAGATTGATGTCAAAAAGTAAGATACTTGGTTTGTCCACTCTGACCTTTCCAATACTTCCTCAACCAAACCTAACAAATAATATTCTAAATACATCGTAAAGCTTAACTATTTTAATTATGGGTGAGGAAGACAGGAGAATCAAAATTGTAACTTTATTTTGAGTTATCAGTTCAATTTGTCTTTTTGCCACGAACTGGGTGAAAGAATTGTAATCGCTGTTATTGTATCCGTTGAGATATTTCGTTCAAAGAAGATTTAAAAAAACTACTTTAATTTTTAAATGGTTTGTGCCATGGCTTAAAACTAAAATTGTATTGAAGACAAACGTAAGCGATACAATTTTTTTTGGGTGGGGCGGGGGAGTTATTTTTGCAAACTTTTTTTATTTTCTCAGCTCTAGATTGTTTTTGTGTAGCCATTTAAAAAAATATAATCCCTTTTGTTCTTTTAGCTGATAATTTTGTATTTTCTTTTTAAACACTTTAATCTTTTGCTTTTGTCCCACTTTAGTTGCAAAATTTATACCACAAGATTTTTTTTATTTTACATTTTTGGCTAATTCTTGCTTTCTTTGTTTCACCCTTACTAATAGCCACCAAAGCCATCTGGGTGTCGGTGTTCATGCTAGGGATGTTGCTACTTTACTTGTGTCCTCTCACCATAAAGACACCAGTGTTTCGACCTGACACACCAGCCAAGCCTCAAACAGTAGCCATAGGGGGCGCCTCAGATGTAAGCATTTGAAAACTATAACTGTAAATAGCGGTTCATCTTTTTATGGAAAAGAAAGTAGATTAACTCTGAAAACAAATGAATCTTACTCAAGCATGGATACTATGTTTATTTAGGAATCATAATATAAGGTACATTGTGCAAAGGAGTATGGATTTCATCATTATTGTTGGTGTACACATAATATAAAAATACTTTTCAGAATTGTATTATCTTGTTGGATATAAAATAGTCAATATATGGAAATGAGTGCAATTTGGTAACCGCTTTTCCTCAAATAAAAATTTTAAGATATCAATTTACCTGAGCATAGTTTTAGGCTGAATGTGAAGCAAGCACATATTTTTTCTACAATAAAGTTGCAATTGTTTTTTTGAAGACAGTTAAATGCATCTAGCTTTATAATATCACATGTACCTTGTAGATGTGTAAATTTCATACTTGTTTCTCATCTTGGTAAACTTTCCTGATAAAATGACGTACATTCAAGCTAAATATGGTAACCAAAGGCTTTTTTAACTTCATGTTAACTCAAATATCTGTAAATGATTTAAGTCCCACACCTTTTCTCAATACTAGACATGATAAAGAACCACTGCAATAAAAAAAACAACAACTCTATCCTTCGCATCACAGATGCTTTTAAAAATTGAAGTCCTAGTGATAATTCTCATTATCAGGCTTTTCACCTTGCACATGTAAACACTTTCTGAAGAAAGACTACACTTTTTGTATCAGCCCGAGCAAGACTTGCCTACACATAATTCCCCTTCATAAGCCTGATATTATCACATATCTCTTTGCTACAGTGCGCAGAGTGTCTTCATGAATATCTAGACAAATGAATGCATCATTTTTTACATATCTCTCCTTTCCAAACAAATCATTCACTTGTGTTAAGATTATGCTGGTTTAACATGATGGGCTAGCAAGACTTGAGTTTAGACTTTGTTCCACATACAAAATCTGGGCAAAAGACTGAGAAAATGTGCACTGTCTGTTTTCTAACCAAAGTACGCTCCTTTAATCTTTCTACTATTTTAAGGGGTTCCTCCCTACCCACATTCATGACAACACATGCAGGTTGGAGCAGCTTTCAAAAAATATGTTTTGAAAGGATTCATTCATTATCATTTAATTAATTTTCTACTTGCCAGATATGTAGGATAACTAACTTAATCAAAGATAAAGTTTATGAAATACAACTTTGCAGTATTCGGAGATGCCACTTTTCCAGTAATTTTAAAATTTCTGGTGTCAGGTAATTCTAAAGTTTCTGGTAAACTTAATCTGAAGTGGAAAAAAATGGATGTGAGAAAAGATTATAAACTTGCTTTTAAATAGAATGAAGTACGATCTTACTCAAACAGATTGGTTTAGAAGAAAACTTCCCCTGATAATTCTATTGAAGCGTGCGCAAACAAAGATTTAATAAACATCCGGCATAGGTCTATTTTCAAACAAGCGCAGACAGAACAGAATTAGTAAACATCTGGCATACCTTGCAGTACAAATCTAGCATTCAAGCGAATGTCAGGCATGGCTTTAATTTTCATTTCTTGAGAAACTGAGTGTCGTAGAAATAACTTTGCCTGATTTTAAAAAATTGAGATCGGAATATAGATCTAGAATTTGGATCTACTGTTAACTTTCAGTTTGTATTAAATATTGCTTAGGAATCTAACATGAGTTTCAGAGTTGACCTTGGTCTAGACTTATAATTTAGAAATCCAGAAAGGTGAGTTGAACTAGACTCTAAATATAGATATAGATCTAACAGACTTAATCCTGTCAAAATGGATCTGAAGTTTGTTGAAAGGAATAGAAGGCAGGATGTGAAAGAAATTAACAAAACCGTTGAGAACAAATTTAACTGGTCTTGATTTAAGGAAAGAGATACCAATGGTGACTTTTTCACTGATTATGTCAGGAAAATGTGAGAACCTGGATTAGCCTGGTGCATATCTTGTAATTATTAATTGTTGTTTTTATAGTCATATGGGTCTACCTTTTTTTTTTCTTTGCTTTTGACACTTTTTTTTTGACAGGTCATTGAAAAAGTTCTTGAAATTTAAGAGTAAGAGTCAATAAAGTGATTGATTTGAATTGAATATGCGTGAAGGTATGGGTTTGCGTGTATTTTTATGGGTTTGTAGTGGGGGTGAAAAAAGTTCAGACAAAATTTTCAGACTTGGGTGGCATCTCTGAGTATTGAGAGAGAGAGAGATTATTCAATTTGAATTAAAAAAAAGTAGTGCCAAGTAAGTCAAAGAAACATATGTCTGAGAAACAAGTATTAACAGCAAACAGTAAGAATGCAGAAAGAATAAAAATTATGGAGATTATTTTCCCTCAAAATTTTTACCTTTTGTTCTTGACTATGATGTTCAGGTATCACCTGAGAACACCATGTTTGCCTTTAAAAAAGCTGTGAATCTTGGCGCCAACAAGCTATACAGCACTGTACAGATCAGGTACTGATTTTTACATATTATATATATATATACATATACACCTGTGTGTGTTCATGTGTGTTATTGAAAATCTCCAATATGACTTTGACTATGTAACTAAGTTAAAAAAAATATGTTGTGAATAAAAAAGGCTCTGTATTATCTACTCTAGGCATTGACTTTTTGCTAGTTTTTTTGTTATTATTTATTTAGGATTAGGGTTTTTCAAACTTAAAAAAAATGTTGGTTTTGTTTTAATTAAGCTGTAGGTTTCAAATTGCATATTACACATTTTCAAACATGAATCTACAATTGGGAGAAAATTTAATTTTTTTACTTAATTTTTTATGTGAGTCATGTTAGTTTTCCAAAAATTTTAGTCTAGATCTTGTCATAGTGTGGATTTATATATCTAATTTGTAAAAAGATGTTTTAACCTATGAAACTAAAAAGCAGAGATATCAAATATCAATAATGAAATCGATCCCCAACATAATTGTGACCAGCTGCCCATACAATTAAACGTGTGGCAGGCAAGTGTTGAGTAATTTGTTTCATAGCATTTTTTGTTAGTCGTCACATGTTAAGGGATGCATGTCAAGTACGACAATCAGTCAGAAGACCATTTCCACGCTCATCAATGCCTTTTAGAATTGAGAAGATTTTAATGTTGTGCCTAGGGATCATAATTATATTTTACATTTTTCTTCAGAATTTATTGTACACTGAAACCAGGGAAAACAATGATGTCTTGAGATCAATTCTAAAGCCACAATATCTCATCTTACTTCTGAAAATTTTTTTCTATCCTAGTTATGATGGAGTACCATTCTTGATGTTTGATCGCTCGTTATTACGCACTACAAATGTTGACAGTGTCTTTTCTAATGGGACGTCCGATGATCCTGTCCAACACACTATGGCAGATCTTTTGATGCTTAGTGCTGGAAGTTGGTTTTTGGAGGTAATCTATCTTCAAGTTGCCTAGTTCCATTAAGAAATAGGATTTAACTTTTTCCCTGTACATTATGATACAATGTCAAGAACAGAAATGCAAGATTTACAAGATCCCAAATGTTCGTATAAAGCAGTTTGTTTAATGAACAATTTTAAGCTATCTCAAAGGAAAAAGAAAAATCCAAAGAAAAACATTCCAATATTCTTTTTTTTTTGGTTTGTTTCTGTCATCCAATCTTATTTACTTGTGTCTTATTTACCTTCTATTTATTTAACACACTGCCAAGTCTCATGATCTCATCCTGAAACTAGTAACTAGTAACTTTAAAACTCTCATTCTCTCAGCGCCATTCATTTACACTGTGTCTTTTAAAGTGCATTCATGAATATGTCAAAGAATTGGCATGGCAAACCAAAAGCCAAATGAATTGCGGATGTAAACAGACTTGATACAAACTCTTTGCTCTAACTTTTCAATCTTTGTGTTGAGATGTAGATAATGTATTTTTAAGAAATTTTACTGACAGGTTTAATGGAAATGTCTACATTGGTAAACAACAGAATCTAATCTGTATTTATTGCTTTGTTTTATTTGATGGTTTAACATTTTGAATGGGTAAAATCTCTGTTTAACAAGCTATTTAAAGATCTGGTCAATTCAGTAAGACTTGAGGTCCACTAACCTTATAGTTTATTTCATTATTATTGTTTTTAAATCCCTTCATCGCATTTGTGAATTTAGAAGACTATAAAATGTTTCTTTTCTTTGAAGTGCTATCAGTATCAGGGCTTTCTTGCCATATGATAGCATAAATGTATTGATATATATATATATGTATATTACATTTGTTGTGCTTCCTTTGTATATGAGTGTAAATTTTTACACATTTCAAATTTGCTAATATAGCAATATAAGAGGCCATCATGTTATGTCATTATGTGAAGAGAGAGCAGGTAAAAGCCTCGTACATATGGAAGTATTTAGACAAAGTTGTTTTTTTTTAATGAAAGCCTGAAAATTCTAAAGATGGAAAAGGCCCTGAATGTGAGTGTGATTAGACTGATATAAAATTTCTTTGGATGTTTCTCAAAGTGGGAAGTGAGATCCCACTTAAGAACTTACTCATTCTCAGCTCACTACTTGCTGCATCTGGAAATTTTCAGGTCTGAATTTCAGCTTTGATCATTTAGAGGCCTTTCTTTTATCATTTTATCTATGATGAATACGAATTGTACGTAAAAAAAAATGGCACACAGTTTGGACTACTGTGTAACATAAAAAGAAACTACATTCCAATGGGGATCATGTCATATTTGATAGAAAAAAGAAAGAAGTAAATCCTCTTGGCTTTGTAGGTTCTGTCCTATCCTTTTTAAGAAATTTTATGGATATTTCAAATAAATAGGTTTAATGGTAGTTTATTGTACGAGGTGGGATACAAACACAAAATTTATTTGTTTGCCAATTCTAGGAGGACCCTTGGAGCACAAGTGAAAATCTCTCAAACAGTGAAAAGCAGCAGCTGGCTAAAGAGAAGATTCCAACTCTTGCCAACTTAGTGCATAAAGTAGCTATAGGGAGTATACCTGTTCAGCTTTACCTCACTGTTCGTGACCTGCCCTCATCGCATCCCTACAGAGAGGACCGATTTCATAGGATCATGGATGTTCTGGCTAATGAAACAACTTTGAAGCATTCTGATGTAAGAGATTGGACTTTTCTTTCTCTTTCAATTGTCTTGTGATCATTACTGATAATTTAGTTTGTTCTGAAAGGAAAAGAATCCTGCTTGTTTTCAGTACTATTTAACCTATTTGTGTAGAAATAAAAAAAATTCATTTACACCAAGGACATCAATACAAAACATAGCGGGAGTTAAGATGTACTCACAAGCATTGTGCTATCAATATTGAATTATTGACATTTTGCATTTCAAAAGTCTCATGGTTAAACTCAAAGGAAACATAAATAATTTTATCAGCTCTAAGTGAGGTATTCTACACTTTTTAATTAAATTGGAATCAGTAAAGAACTTTTGAAAATGATTATTATATTACTGACCATAAGACTAAGAGTTAGCCTTTAACTCACTTGAAGTAATTTAAAATGATGTCTCTTGGGATATGTAGTGGAACCTGAATACACATAATTTTTAGGGATTACATATGTACTTTTTCAATAAGTTGAATGATTAAGAAACTTGTATTTATTTTTGTGTTGACAGTGAATTTAAGTGAGTCTACTTTAACTTTGTTTTAGTATAGTTTCTTAAATGTGCCATGACACAAGAGAATTGACATAGGCAATCTGTGGGCAATAAAAAAGAATAAAACCCACATACTATTTGTTATAAACTTTTCAGGTGTTTGTGCCACCTGAAATCTTCAGATTGGACCAAAGTTTTGGACTTCTTGCCCCACCTTCATCCTCTGTGTGGGATGATATGAACATCGGTGACACCAATTGGACAGATAATTCTGTCGTTTATATGTCAGTGAGGACTGATTTGGAGGACGTCATAGAGTAAGTGCTCAGCAGAATTGTCACTAATCTGCTCTTAGAATAAAAATGTTTTTATCATGGCCGGTAAGCTAGCTTGAATCTGTTTTAAAAAAAAAGATAAAAAACAGGTCTTGCAATTTTCCTTGCATCAGCGGTAATCCATGGTTGAGAAAACAAGTTTTCAGTGGTAATCCGCGTTTAAGAAATTAAAAAAAAAATGAATTTTGGATGTTCAGCACAAATTTGCCTCCATCAATCTGTGATCGCTATTCGTATAAACTCTTAGTTTGTGGAATGGTGGTAAACTCGGCATTTTCCGTAAGTGTCTGTGTGTCCATTGGCTTTTACTTTTTTCCAATGTTCAGTGCAACACTGCATGTATCCGGCTAAACATGAAGTCTGCAGAATGATAAACTCAACTCTTTCTGTAAGAGTAGACTCACTTCATGATATTGCTGTCTTCGACATTTACTTGAAGCTTTCTATCTTCACTAAATTTTAGAAAGATCTTAAATAGTTCTGAGCCGCATTTCTTATCTTGGCAAAGTTCATTGTTTTGTTTACACTTGCGACTTAATTTGATGTCGCAGCATAGACCTAGAGATCAAGAGGGTGGGGGAAAAATCTGTTGCGCCTTTATAGGTAATATGCTGGAACCAACCATAGGCATAAGCGGTAGAATAAACATAATATTATATCAGATCTAGTTCTAGTTTTAGCTCAAACCCTACCTTTTTCAATGCTTACGGTAGGCCCAAATTATTGGGGTTTTTATTTCTCCTCCCCCCCCCTCCATATCGCCCAAGTCTAGCGCAAAGAGGTGCAAAACTTTGATGAGATGGAATGGATTGGCAGTCTCTGTATAACACAAGAAACATAGGAGATGTTGGACTTGTTACATAGAACAGACATGGTTAATGCCTAAGCACGAATAAAATCATGTTACAGCTGGTAACTAACCGAGTGTTTTTGGCCTTACATTGGATCTGACACACATGCGTGCAAGCCATTAATTGTCTCTGATAATTATTAAACAAACAAAAACATTAAATATCACCATGATCAGTGCCAATCAGTTAACTATGAGCAAAGTAGGAGTGGGCTTTCTAGCATCAAATATTTTGAAAGACAAAACTCCCTTACAGACCCTTGGTCATCTTTCATGAAGAAACATAAGAAGATATTCACATGCCCTTTCCAAAAAGAAAAATTTAACACAGAAAGTGAAAGTGAAACAAACTCTTACCTCAGCAGCTACGAAACAATTCTCGATTAAAACCAAGAAACAAAATCTGGCCAAGCACACCATTGCTCATGAAAAAGTGACTTGAGAGGGAAAAAAGAAAAGTGAAATAGCACTTTGTCAAATCCAAAAACATAAGTCAAAGAAGGGGTAGCATCATAAAAGTACTTCATATAGTTGTGAACTTAGTGTCTCTTTGAACATACCAACCCCAGTTGTCGTTCAAGACAATCAAATAGAGACGATTGCAGCAGCAAAGGAAACTAACACTTATTCATTTGGTAGTAGTACTAGTACAGTAAAAATTCATGGAGGTGACACAAGGAAGGCTCAGAAATGCTTTTGATGAAGCGGCAATTGTTGCCTTTTTTTTTTTAATTGAGTTTCAAAGCTTTCACCAATCCCTGGCTCTGAAAGTGAGAGGGACACTGACGTGAACAAGGAGAATGAGGTTCTCTGCCTTAAGCCCCAGAATGAAATAGTCCAAGCAGAAGTGAAACGTTCATGACTTTGACAATTACAATGCATAGCCAATTTCATTTTAAATAGGAATTTTTTTAAAACTAAGTAGTTTGAATTCTTTGTCTCAGGAATATGTGTATGTTACCCAAATCTGTTTATTTTGTTTTTAACTCAAATCTGTCTTTTTATTTTAACTCTAAACTTGTTTGAAAAAAATTGATTTCATCGCAGCGCCAATGAATTTCAGTGGTTGGGAACTTTGTCTGCTGGGACTCCTAAAAAAGAAGATTTGTTGAACAAAGGGTGTTAGAGAATACAATTTGAACCGCTAAAAAAACAAACAAACATCGTTGAAGACTATCACAAATAAAATTGCAGAATCAATAATATAATCTTTTCATTTGTATTTTTCTTGCAGTAACAAGGACTGACTAATATAATCAGTTTATCCATGTATACGTTTTTGCTGATTTGCTGAATAAGCAAGAATTTTTTAAATAGATATTTCATCCAAACAATTTGTTCCTGTATTTTTTTTACAGCCGATTTCATGTATTCAACGTCTCCACTTTGGTGCTAGGAGTCAAGAGTGCATGGTTTTTGTCCTATCTATGGTGTGCTGATTCAGATTTGGTGGCCACCTACCATATTGAACAAGTGAAAGATGTCGACAGTCCCATTATTCATATGGTAATGCATATTCAACTTTTTTTTTTATTTTGAATTTAGAAGTCATGTTTTTAGATAATCAAAACAAAACATTTCTAGTTCTTTATTTATTTTGTTTTTCAAGTTATTTTTCATAAACAAACTAGGGGAGAATTATGCTAGCAGATCATAAAATGTCTTCTTTATAAGTTACTTTTCTGTAAGTTTAATTGCAAAAATATTTAGATGTGTGAAGAAGTCAATTATTTTTGTGGATTCTGTTTTGTTTTTGTTTTTAATAAATGCTTGACAATTAGCTCTCCAATGATGAAGTACACCCAAAAATGAATTGATTTGAGGGGGGGGGCAGTTGATCAAGAGGATCTGTGAAATGATTGTGGTTTTTTTTAATAAAGTATTATATGCTCATATCATTCATATCGTAATGTAATAAAAATTCAAGTTTCCCAATCATCCTTTCGTTCTTTTTAATGCAACATTCTTCTCCCATCAGAATGAAGATGGATATCTTGCAATGTGGGTGACAACAGATGTTCTTTCAGTGGCTGCTATTTTGGTCATGTTCATAGTGCAAAGGTAAGAGGGAAAGGGTACAAGAAAAAAATGATGTGCTACAAAGAATAAAGCTCTAAATATTTTGCAGTTTTATTAAATATTATATAATTAAAAAAAAAGATTCATAGAACAACTTTTGATCACTTCATTGTCATCTTTTAAAAAAGGGTACCCCCCCCCCCCTTCCCACAAATTATTCCGCCATAAATTAATCTAATTTAGAATTCTTTATACATATATATATATAGCCTTTCGCTAGATGTGAATAAGGGATGGCCAAACAGGCATCTGTCTTAAGTTTTGTGTAAATGGGGCTAATTGGTTTGATTAGATGTTACTTGTCTTATTTTAAGGTTTGAACTGGACGAGAAAATCAATTGTGAAATGGCATTAAGTTTAAGCCATATCAAGGGAAACAACGAAGCATATGAAGATTTTCTTAGGGGGTTCAAAGTCAAGCTTTGATTTTCCTAATTTGATTCAATTGCATACCAAATATCGTTAGAACATATAAATAATATCTGTAATAAATCATTGTTTCAGGATCATAACTGTAAGAAATTTGAACTATATGTAAAGTGATTCTTGAAACATGAGGTACCTAAACCATGAATTGCAGTGTCTTTGTGCATGAGTAATGATAGTTTAGCTCTAGCTTGTCTCAAAATCAAATAAAAGGACCTATATAAAAGTAAAAGTCAAAGCAAGATACTGAAAATGAGCATTGGTGAATGACTTTTCATCTTCCAGAATATCTTTATTTAGAGAGCTGAGATTGTTCAAGCTATTCATTCAAGAGTTTTTTCAATTGATGCTTCATATTTTTTATTTTTTTTTTTTTGTTTTGTTTGTTTGTTTGATGAAGTTCATCACTGCAATTATTATTAACATCAAATAGCTCCACAAATATGTGCAACATTTGGTCTCTTTCATCCTTAGAGCCTCGATTCCTTGCTTTATATACTTTTCAAATATGCTGTTTGTTTATTGCCTGTGATCTTTTTATTTGTTTTTTTTTTTTTAAACGAAGCCCTAAATTTTTTTAATAATTGACTGACTATGCTGAGACATTAACCCATGTATTGGAATCAACTAATTTATATTCATTTGAAGGGTGCAATTGTATGGAACAAACTTCAGCCCTGAAGCCATTTCCCTGAGTACAGGAAGAGTGAGAACTTCACACCGCTCCCGTACTATGAAGGAGAAACTGCTAAGAGAGGGTGCCATCATGGATTCCCTTGACGATGCAGATGTGTCGGGGAGCGGAGGGGCAGGAGGACCGGCTGCGATGGATCACGGAGAGGTTGGTGGTGAGTCTGGCCCAGCATACTCTACGACATCTAGTCAGCAAACATATTCTCTTACCACCCTGCCGCATCCTGTGAACTCAACCCATGCTGGCCATGTTACGCATCCACATCAGATAACAGTGTCTGTCAGTGACGGTGATGTAGGTCTTTCACCGCAAATGACAACTTTGGATAGATACAGTGTTTGACCTTTAGTACTCAACAGGGCTTGCAGCAATATTAAACATCCATCCCATAATTTCTTGTTTTGCAATGTTAGTCTTTCGGAGAGATAATGGGCTTCCAAAGGTGTCCCTGCCCATTGTTTCTGAAAATGGCTTCTTATGGCATGCCTGCTTGGAACTCCCTGTTCAAGTAAGCATTTATATGTCTTTTTCAAATGTCTTTGGAATGCATCAGGCAAACTTTATTTTGCCTGTAGTTGTTTGCTAAGCTTATTAAATTCATAAGAAATGCCATCTTTATCAGAACATTATGATATGATGACAGGAATGGGTTGCAGCTTTACAGAGTCTTTCAGATTTCACACCTATGTGCAAACACAATTTGGAATGTCTAGATTCATCAAAAAGTTCACTTAAAATGGAAACAGTCTTGTTTATTGTAAGCTGATATAATTTATCCTGAGTGAAAAAGATGCTATATGCATTCATAGATGGTCAAATTTAAAGAGAGAGTCAGGCTTATGAGGCTTCGTCAAAAAGAAGTTACAAATAGTATTTTCCCTTGAAGATTAAGGACTTAATAAGCCTCAGTATATTGTTTATCTATCATTGTAATTTGATTATGTAAAGGGCTAAAAAAGGGTTCCAATGATAATATTTATGCTTATAGGATATGAACATGAGCGATTGATGAAACAATTATATTGATCATTTTTCTTTGGAATGGCATGCCTAAGAAAGGTTATACCAATATATATTATATGCTTGCTAAGTTTGTCATGTGTAACTTTGCCAGTAAATGTAGAAAATCTTAAGGTGTTTTTAATTGGACAGGAAGCACCTGTTGTCTGAAATGATTTAGAATGGAACTGATAATGCATAGTTATGGCAGTTTAAATGGAAGCCTTAACACCTCTGTGACACTAGATATTGCAGTATTAGTGTAAAAAGCCATAGGCTCTGGGTTTTAAAAAAAAAACAAGAAACCAGTAGAAATACCCGATTTTGCACCCTATTTGCAGTACTAAAAGGCTACCCACCTTAAAAGCCTGTAGGTTCATTTTTAAAATAAGCTTAAATTCCTTTTTTATCTGTGATAAATATGGATAATGTATATATATGCTTTTTTTTAAAGACTTGTCTTGCAAAAAAGTTTTGAAAACTGTCATATTCAGCTTCTAGAAAGCTGTCATGAAAGTTACAATTAGTAGGATTATGTTTTTTGCTTGAAATTCTGTGCAAAGATTAACTGATAAGTTCTCCAGTTTTGGAAATTAATTATACATATTCAGTTGACTTCACACATATTTTACATTTATATAAATCATGGATGTTATATTTGCTGAAATTCGGAAAAATAGTACCTTGCAATATTATTTTATATAGTGTTATTTTTGCTTAAATTCAGAATTTCATTTTTTTTCTGTTTTGTATCTACTCGTAGATTGAAAATAATGGTATAAGTAAGTGCATACAATCTGGAGATACAGTGGTTACTTTTCAATGAAAAAGATGAAAAAAAAAAAAGGTGGGCTGCTTTTTATAATTTTGTTGGAAGCATGCTTAAGTGTCTGTGTGTCAAGGAGAAAAAATCTTTCTAGGTGCTGAAAAGGAGGGCAGTTTATCATTTTTGATAAAATTCCCATCCATTTTAATTGTCAGTAAGCTTCTCCTGGTGAGGCTTCTGTCTTTGAGAGTCATTCTCACCATTAAGGAGGCGTAAATTGTCATTGAGTTTCATTCTTATCCAGCCATTGTCCTTGAGAGGTGTTCTCTCTCTTGGTGAGACTTACATTGTCATTTTTAGCATACTGATCAATCATGAGGCAGACATTGTCTATGCAAAAATAATCCAGAACAGACATTTTAAACACCGGAGTGACATTTATTTCCCCATTAACCAAAGAAAAAAGAGACAAAATTAATATAGTACCTGCAATGCTTCACCAATAAATGAAATATTGGTTGGCAATGTCCATACTCTACTAAACTATTTCAAAGCAACTTTTATCAAATAATACCACCAAATTTGTGTGGTTTGAAGTACCAGAATTGACTTTCAGTGTCATCACATTCCACAAAAGTTCATAGACAACTGTTCAAGTGTTGCCATGTACTCAGGAATTTTTTGTTTTGTTTTTTTTTTTTTTTTTGGTGAAAATTTGAAGTTTTTACTTTAAGTATTTTTTCTTATTTATTCATGCCCAACTTCAAAAGGTGCAGCACTCTATGAGTGCATTGCAAAGCTACACAATTTCTTCCCAAAATATTTGAAATGCACTGATGTCTAAGATAATCAGATAATTCAAATGCTTGCTGATTTATCCTTATTTCATCTTTTAATAGTGTAGATTTTCACTTTGTTTTGCCCGTAGTCAATTTCTTTTACGTTTCTTTGCAATCATATTTGTATGAGACTGTTTGAAAAATATGAAATAGCACGTTCTAATCTGGTTTTCATATTATGATTGTATTAAGCATGAGGGGAAAAAATGTTTGCGGTGACTTTTTTCTCAAAAATGAGTTTCTTTTGAAACTCGATATTGAGGTCTGTAAATTCATTTCATAGGCTCAAATTTTATTTCCTATTTATTTATTTTTTTCGCCTTATAAATAGAAGAAATAGCCGTCTTCATTGAAAGAGAGAAACTTTATGAGAGTAACTTTATTTTCTGCATTTATGCTAAAATTACTTTAGCAGCCCAATACAGTGTAGCAAGATTAAAAGAAATTGATCAAATCAACTTTAATATTTATGATGATTGGGTTGGTAAAAATTATCATCTTGCAATTTTTTTTACTCGAAATTTGGTTACAACTAATCTAGTCCCACATTTGCAAATATGTATTGATTTCAGGAAAATGTCCAATTTTATTTCATATGTGTATCAGCAATTCTATTTAATTGATTATAGAATAGAAAAATTCTGAGTACTTTTCCAAATTCCTCAGAAACATATTTAAAAAAAAAAAGCTAGATTTGTTGCATTTTGTAAGAATAGATGCTGCACCATTGCAAGCACATGTAAGCGAGTGTGTCTAGAGTTAAAATAGCCTCCTAGTCCTTTAATACCCCTGTGCTAGTTAGTAAGAGAAATGATGAAACTAATGTGCAGAGCCAGCCAATAAAATTATATCAATTGTGATCAGGCATGGGGCGGAGATAAGGGGAGAACATGAAGATCTTGATATGTCGCTGCTGACATGAATGAGAATATTATCATGGAGAATTGGAAAAAAAATCTAGCCTGAGGAAATTTTTTTGATATGAAAAGCATGCGAATAAGACTATTTGTCACTAAGCATTGAGAGGAAACAAAGAATTAGTTTTGTTTTAGAGTTTTGTTACATTTGTTACTTTCATCAAAAACATCTTTTCTTGACCTCAAGGTCAGGATGTCTGAAGGCTTTGAGTCGTATAATTATTGAACTTCATGATATCACAATCAAAATATTATCACCTATTATCGATAACTGCCAATCAGAACAGGTAGCACCCCCTCCTCCTATACTGGATTTTGAGTTTATAATTGTGCAATTCCCATAAGTAGCTAGCAAAATGATTCCAGTTTTTTAAATCAAAATCTCCTGATCCTAACTGATACATAAAAAGTTTTGTTCATTCTTTTTGAAAAGCCAATCGTGGCCAAATTTTATCTACAAAGATTTTTCTTTTCATAACTTTAGGTTAGCTGAGAATACAACAACATTCATGAGTAATGTTAGCTGAATCAGCACTCATTCTTACCTTCCCTCTGAGCCTCACGACAAAATAAACAGTTATCTGATATTTTTAAGCAGCAGAAAATGTGTCCGATTTTAACACCTTTTTGACACCAAACTGTGTTTAATTTGAGCAGAACTTGGTTTTTGTTTTTTGATTTTTTTTTGTTTGTTTTTTCATGCATTATATCATCATGAAATATTTTTACACTGTTTTTAGGGGTTTTGATTATATGTTAGCTATGTCTGTACAGATAGCAGTTTAACCAAAGAGAATATCCCTTGTGATATATGACAGCATAGATTTGAGCAGCTGGTGTTAAAAAGTACAATGATGCTGTGGTTCATACACACTTCTTTCTCATCAACAGCTCAAAGGGCCCAGCTTATGGCAGGTGTTTCTCTATTCTCTGCTTGGAAATACAGGTGCATTAAATCACTCATGGCCAATACCGAGAAGAACTTTACCCTGATCAAATCTCACAAATGATACACACACACAAAAAAAAAGAAAACAATTTTTTTTTGTTTTATTTTTATTTTTTTCTTCAGTCAAGAGAATATTGAAACGTTTGAGCTGGAAAAATAATTACCCTTAACAGTAGCACTTTTTGCCCTCTTACCTATTATTGCTTTTTTTTTCTCCTGCTTGTTACAGTATATTAATACTTCATAACAATTGTTTAACTTGTTATCCTAATTTGCAGCTTACACATTCAAATACTTTGCTTGCTAAAGCGCATAAAAATAAATTATGTCTTCTTAAAAGTCAAGCTATTTCAAGACATCTCTCTTTAATGATCTAAAGATGCCAAATCAGCTCTCTCAAATGCTGCTCTTGAAAGGCTACTTCGTGAAATAAGGCGACAGTTTCTCTCAATCTTGTATCATAAATATCAAGGAGGTGGAAGATACATTTGAATTAAAGCAAGATAATCTGCTTTTTTTTCTAAGCTTTTGAATCATCTGTCATAAGTATTAAGGAAGCATAATAATAACCTAACTACTGGACCAAAGACTTTCAAATTATCAAGAAATTCTGTCCCTGCAATGATATTTGCCTATTTTCAGGGAGTTGGGTGAATAATCTGTCAAGTAAGGAGTATTTTATGGGAATCCAATGAAAATGTGAAAATACCTTGAAAACCCTTTTTTTTTTTTTTACTGTCATAGCTCATGTATTATATCTGAATAGCTTTTATCAGGATATTTATCATGCTCATAGCAATTTTTTTTTCTTTTCACCTTTCATTTTTTTAAGGATTAGTAAATAAATGAGTTTGCAGACTGCTATGTTACAGCTTATTACCATCTAAGTATCAGCCTCTTTATGATAGACTGTGTGTTGGAATGTTCCTGATAACAAATGGGGAAAGCAAATTTCCATTAAAACTCACCTTCTTTCTCTAATCTAATTGTGGAATCACTCTCAAACTTTTTGCCAGGTGGTCTAATCTACAATGCATTGAAAAAAGTTGATATCTTTGTAATTTTTAACTTCAATACTCTGTAATACATGTATGGATTTTTCAGTTTGGAGTTTGTTTTGTTTATTGAATGCAACAGTATGATTGTGGCATTGGGCACATGTGTATTACAAAGTACAACAGCCAACTTGATTGGAAAATAGGAACTCCAATATTGTTATAACTAGTTTGATGGAACTAATTGACATATGCTATATGCTTATAGATAAGAAGTTTACGTTAAAAATTATGTATATTTACCATGTGATCTCATTATTCATACATTTGAGCTTTATATTGCTTTAAAGTTCTTTTGTAATCCTATTCTGTGAATCATCTTCATGTTGCTGTCTTTATGATTGCAGAGAATGAAAGCATTTAAAATAAAATGTGTATTTATGACAGTTATATTGGAGATTTGAGTAAACTCTCCTTTTTGGATATTTCTCCGCTGGGTTGAAATGTTCAGTGCTTTGTGAGTAAATAGGAACTTAAAGGATATTGATTTTTTTTTGGTTTGTTTTCTGTTTGTAACTTCACACCTGTACAAATGACCTAACTATCGCAAATTGCACCAAAAAGTGCTAATATTAAAAACAATGCTTTTAATATTAGTGCACAATATATGAAATAATTTTAATTTTTTTAGAGAAAACGAAAATTTTAAGCCCTGGTTTGAAATTTAAAATAGTTTGTCCGATTCATTAGAGCTCACTTGTTTTGCGAACTGAGTATACATTCTCCACATGAAGTGATCATGAAAATCAACTTAAAACTTTTCTGTTTGTAACTTTTCAAGCTGATGTTGGTAAATGCCAACTAATGGGAAGCGCAAATATAATCAAGTGATATAGCTGCTTTTTTTTCTCCTTTGCAATAAAAAGAGGGATTTCTATTATTCAAACAAGTTCACATCAGGGTTTAAAAATATATTTTATAATTGATGTGGTAAACTTTGAAAATACAACAACCTTCCTTTTCAAAACTGATGTAATGTGCAGGCTTATATTTTGAAAGAAATTAGAAAATCAGAGAGAGGCAAGGAAGTTCATGAAAATCTTTTCCCATTACAATTGGAATTGGAAAATTTTGTACACATTTCTCTTGCTAAACAAATTAACGCATGAAGCATTTGAATATCAATATTTTCTTGAGTGGGCATAGAAAAAAATCAGTGTTAGTGTACATAGATGCCTAAGCAGCTTTCATTGTTGAGACACATATTTTTATGACTCAAAGCATGTAAGTTTGTTACATATTGTTACTATTACTAGCCAAACCCTTTGCATGCATAAAGGAATATTTGTTGAACAAAATGTTGCTTTCATTTTAGCAGTATATTATCATGTTGTTCTGAGCTGATATATTTAAGGATCATCTAGAACTGTTTGTGGTGGAACTTGTATCGAAATGCATTCATCTTCACATTATCACTAAAGTTTAAAAAGGCTTTGTGAGGCAAGCTATGACTGTGGTTATTGTTTTTGTAGGCTAAAGAGGACGCAAATTATATGATGGTGGGCTAAGAGCTTTACCTTTTATGTTCAGAAATGAAGCAATTTCAATATTTTGAGACTCTTTATATTTTTTTTTTCAATCATATTACGTGTGAAATAAAAATACTAGGTTTGTCAAGTTTCAAAGTATGATCAAGTTCAATTAGTTTCCACTTCCTAATTACTTTCCCGATTTTATAATTGAACTTAAGCTAGAATCTCTCGTGGCAATTTGATATCAAGCATATATGGCATATCTTGCTGAGATTTGTTTATATGTATTAAAGAATTAATATATTTATAGAATTTAACTTAACTCCTTTGAATGTAAACATTGATTGATGAAGTGTTTACAGGCATGAAAATGAATGTTGTGTCAGAAGTTGTGCCAGTGGACCTGCAATTTAATAATCTAATAATCCAGCTTTTTTAGATTGCTTACAGGAGGAAAAGAATATTTATTATTGGTTTTCTTTTGTTCATCTTTGTATCACCTAGCAGGATATTGTGTACATCAATTAATATCAATATGAGTCTTTTTCTACAGAATTTTCTCCCTTTCTTGTAACTCTTGAATTCTGCTCTGATATTCTAGAATAATTTTTTTTTTCTTCTAAAGATTATACAGCTCATGCAATAGGGAGCGAAGGGAAAATAGAATTTTCACTTGTGTGCATAATACGCAATTATACAATTATGTATAATTATAGTTTTTCTGAGTGCCAGTGAACCTCAGTTGGTTGAATAAGACTAAGGAGATCATGAGTTGATCGTAAGTAAAGAGTCCTTTATTTGGCTTGATGGAAAATTTTCTTTAGGCTTCGTAGGATGTGTAATATAGAATCAATGAACATTACATTTCAGCTATCAAATTACTGTTTACGTCTAATTTCTTAAAATTCTATGAACTAAGATTCCTCAAGCTGATTTAATCATTACTTCTTGTGTGTGCATTTGATAGAAATATTTCATATTGAGAAAAGAATTGTAAGGACAAGAGGACATTCCTTTTTCTTTCTTGTTTGAATACTAAGTCTCTCATTTTTTTCACTTGCCAATAATCTAGATAAATCAGTAAATGTACACCAATATGGATTCATCATAGCTGATTTTCTGATACTGATCTTTCATTTATGACCTATCTGATCTTGCATAAGATTTATTACTTCAGCTGGATCTTTTTGAAATGGGGGTCTGGTATATGATACAGCAGCAGTGACATAAAGCATGAGAGAGATCCTTTTTTTATCAGAGATATAAAAAAAATTGATAATTGCAATCTATGCCTTATATTATTTAGTTTCGGTAAAAGGTACTTTTAAATTTAAATTACATGATGGCATAGAAAAACTAACAACAGACAGTTCTCAACCAAAGCATATTGTGATGGTGTTATGCTGAGGCATGATTGATGGCAACATGTCTGATGGCAGCATTGTCGAACCCTCAGACCCAAACTCTTCCAAGGACAAGCAATAATATCTTCAAAAGGGGTTAGACAACTTTTTAGAGGACTCCTTCACTTTAGAGGTTCTTGCATGCGCATGCACAATTTGTCTTTGAAGTAAATACATTATTTTACTACTTCCATTCATTATCACATAATCCGGAACAGCAGTGAATAAATTATTATTATTATTATTATAATAATCATCATCATTATTCTTATTACCTTTATTACTTGGATTGTAACTCTTAAGAGTTTTTAACTAAATATAACTTAAAGCTATGCTCCTGCTATCATTGTTTTGATATAGTTCGTGCAAAGTGGAGCTACCAGGCTTAAGGGACATAGTCAGAATACACAGATAACAGTGTTCTTGGTGATTTTTTTATCCTAAGGTAGAAATCTCCTCACTATTGTTTTTGCATCTGCATTTGTTTGATGTGTGCCCTATTATTGATCCATGATGTTATGTAGTAAAGTTGATTGGTTATACCCTCAAATGTATTTTTGTTTTCTTTTGCTAAAATTTTACTTAATGAATGTATATTTTATAAAATATTGTTATCCATTTTGAACTCTCTCTCTCTCTCTCTCTCTCTCTCTCTCTCTCTCTCTCTCTCTCTCTCTCTCTCTCTCTCTCTCTCTCTCTCTCTCTCTCTGTATATATATATATATAAACTTTTGTCTCCTTATTATTTTTCCTACTTTCGTTCCTATAGATTCTCACCCTTCTCTTACCCCATTCTCTTTCTCCCAACATATCTTTTCTTCATCTTTACTTCCTTCCTTCTCTTCTTTCATTTTCTTCTATCTTTGTAATTTCTATTAGATTTATTTCTTCGTTCCTACACATGGATATTTTGAGACTATAAAAAGATGTGTGAGACATATTGAGTGACAAGTACAATAGTGTCAAACACTATTGGGCACTATTGGCTTTTCAAAAAAGAGAAGAGTGATACAGCAGTATGGTTATTATTCTCCAGCAAATTACATTTACAAGAACGAATTCATTTGTTTTGGGTTTTTTTTATGTTAATACACGATACTGCCTTAAATGACAAATCAGTACGGAATCATACTTCTCTCAATATTTGTCTCGAGGATTATGCGAAGATGATAGGGGGGGGGGGGGGGGGAGAGAGAGAGAGAGAGAGAGAGAGAGAGAGAGAGAGAGAGAGAGAGAGTATATATACAGTGACCATGAGATATGAATAATAGTTCGCCACGGCTATTATACGTCCATTAGCGGTGCTGATTTGCACGGATCGAATATAATTTTTTATGATGTTCCTGTAAACAAAAACTAGATCAGCGAGAGTTGCCCGACTTGATTTTTTCACATGCTTAGAGACCTTATAAGCTTAGGGAGATATGGGACTAGATCAAAGATTATAAATGACTAAATCTATTAACCTCGTTTAAACTGAGAATTTGAAAAAAAAAAAACAAAAAAAAAACCTGTACAAATGAACGTAGTTTAAAAAAAAAATCTAGACTGTTGGAAAAAAAATAACTTGCATCCTGAAAAATTCGAAGTTGTAAAATTGTATGGGTATTGAGATCTTGACGACTTCACGAAAATATAACTATGTAGTAATAGATAACGGCTCTTATTGTGAAGCGTTCAAGCCCGCATACATATCACGGTGAAGCCAACAACCTGCCGACGGTATCGTAAGATCATGCTGGGGCTACGATGTATATCAAAGTTTCTACGCACTAAATGATATTAATCAATATTGTTATGGTTAGTCCGTTCAAAAATAGGCGCTCAAACCAAGCCGCTAAATCACTGTCTTATAAACATTCGCATGAAGGATCTATTAAGAAATAGGCATACAACTTTATAATTACGGGACAAAAAAATATACCAAAACTATTATCAATTCAACATTTAAACAATTCACATTGTAAGCTAATTAATTATAAAGTTGTGTGCCTGTTTCCTTTTAGACCTTGTAATATACTATTTATAGACTCACACGCGTCCTTTTGGATCCTTTGTAAGTACCAAGTTATCCTCCAAGTGTGGTGTTTTTGCTTTCTATTTGGATTGAACACTCGCATAAAAGTCAACTAAGTTTTGTTTGTACTTAATCTGTCATTTATTTTTACAAAGAAGACTTCGCAACGTCATCGGGTGCAAAACAAACAATTTTGCTGCTTCATCATAGAATGTATGTGTGTGTATATTATGTGTGTGTATGTTTATTTTAAAAAACAAAACAAAAAACATAACACTAAAGAACTGACGTTTTAGAGCTTTGCCGTGTTTTTTTTTTCCTTTCTACAAAGTCTGATGCAAAACATTACTGTAATTTTGTTTCACTGCAACGGCTTTGTGTATAAACATCAAAATCAATACCAGATTGTGACACATTTCGGAACGGCAGAGAAAACAAACACAATCTTCAATAATCACGTGAGTACCGGAGATCTAATTTGGCCTACATGTACTTTTTTTTTTTTTTTTGTTCAATATATCAATACCGTTATTATATGAAATATTATAGGATTTTGATAAAAACGTGTATACATTCCTGTAGGCTTATGTATTAAATTATCTGTGACTGGTTTACTTAAAGCAGTTGGGACTAGGGTACAGGTAGTTTTTAACACCCAAGGTGTGAGTTCTAACATCAAAACCTCGGCTTAGGCTACATAGTGATAATAAAAAAAAATGTTGTTTTGTTTTTTGTTAATACCCTCCCTTACTTCAATTAGACCTATAAAACACAATAAAAACAACAACAACAGCAACAACAACAACAACAACAACAATGAATAAATGAATAAATAATAATAATAATAATAATAATAATAATAATAATAATAATAATAATAATAATAATAATCATGAAAAATTGCGAATCAATAACTTGAATCTACTAGTCTTTATGTGCCACTGCTTGGAATAACGATGAGTCTTCTAAATATACCTACAATTGAGGTCTCCTAGATTTTGACTTTCACACAGCTTTATTCTATATATTCACTTGTGCAATTACACTTACCAAGCCTATGTTGGAAAGCTTTCCAAGATCTTTCTTTGTCAACAAAACTGATTTCTTAATTTCCAACCCGTGAATGGAATAGGACTTGTAGTCCTATAAACAGTGCGATTTTCAGAATGACGAGAGACATTATCCATATCTGCGTATGTGGTTAATTAGCATCTTATTTTTTTTTAGTCTCTGGCTAGTTTTGCTTAGCTTCGATAGTTTCCAACATGCGACATGCTCAGTAGACACCACAGGTTAATAAGAACGTTCCTTAATCTGTGGTAGTCCTTAATTTGCGGTAGACACAGCTGTCATCGAAAGAGGAGAGAGAGGCGAGCTTGTGTCGGAACGCTGAAAAATTGAAACAGTCCATCTTATGATCTTAGTCCTAAGGATCTGTATCGATCTTTCAGTTGTGATTGCTCTGTCGCAAATTAGTATTCATACTCGAGAATTACATTATCTTCCTTATTTATATTCTGTTATCCTTGGTTTAGTCTATGGTAATCATGGAGCTGTAATTAACTAATAGTTTAGGTATCAATCCCATACCGAATCGCTGTCTAGCTCTTTTAAAGTAAAAGATAGCAAAGCCCAGTCAACAAAAGCTATTCTAATGCAAAACGCATGACAGGCATCTGAATCAAGAAAATTCACCAGTCTATTCACCCAGGCGTCCAGCTACAGCTTTACCTAACACCTTCTGACGTTTTCTTTTGACTGATCCAAAATATTATCTAAGGTAAGAGCTAGATCCATGAAATGTACAAAATTGTATTATTCTATCACCAGATCAAAATAAATCTAGATCTTGAAACTAGATTATATTGGAAACCAGGAACATTCACTGAGTCAAAAATTCAATCAAGATTTAAAGTGAATCTACGCTTTTAGATCTAGATCTAGATCTGGATTCTAGAAGTCTAGGTTTTTTAATTTAGATTCTAAACTAAATCAGATATGGATTACAAAGCTCTTGATTTCGAGATGTAGAGATATGTCACTGAATATTGATCTGTGGAGTCTAGATCTCTAGATCTAGACTCTAGAATCTAGATCTAGTACTGTAGATATCAAATCTTAGAAATTGCCAAAAAATCGCTTTTAGTCCACCAAGAAATCAATTAAAACTTTTTTTTTACTATAGATGATCAGTCCAATTTTCTAACGAAATGTGAAACGGGGTTTTACTTATAACTTTTTAAACTCATTACATATCCCTTTACAAAGGGATGGAGTTAAACTTTCAAGGTTTGAAATGCTGTACAATCAATATGCCGCAAAAGAGATTACTAATTTTGTCCTGAACATCACAAATGTTTATTAAAAGACTTTTGATGTGGGATCCATAGTATTTAAGAAGAAAAAGGCTGCTCCCTTTTACACTGCTTTTGAGAAGTGCTTAAAAATCAGCATCCTTTTAGTTTTATACCACTTGTGGAAGGTGCCCAAAAAAAAAACCTGGCATCCTTTTACACTGTCCATTTGTAGGAGATGCATTAAAACCGAAGTTCTTTTACACTGTATGATGAAAAAAATTTTTATCTTTTGTAAGGGAAGATGCAATAATGAATAATTGTATCTTATTTAGTAATTACGTGTGTTTAAAAAAAGTTATGGCCAGAAATGCTATCAAGTAAAGTTGAATATGATTTTTTGGACGAGTTAATTTTACTGTAAATAATAAACTTGATACATATATGCACGTTCATTTACATAAGTGTATCCCATTAGCACAAGCAGGCCATTTATATTTTTATAAAATTTCTTTCGGAAAGAGTTCCTTTTAGGTATGGGCGGTTTTTTACAAAGAAGAAACAGTAGCAAAGACTGTCTGTCTGTCTCTCTCTCCCATTCTCTTTTCCTCTAAAATTAAGTGGTGCGCTTTCTTGTTAAACAGTGTTGTGTTAATTTCAAGAGATGTGGGACAAAATTTACAGCTCTAAATTTTTATAGTTTTTTTTTTAAATTAAAATCTAGGCTTGTTAACTGAAAAAAAACCCAAAACAAAACAGATATTTATAATTATTATCTATATGACTAATGTAAGTGAGATAAAAAAAAAAGTAGTATTAGTAGAAGAAGATCCAGACTCTACTCATTATGATTTAATGAAGTATAAAACTTTGTCTAGATTTTTTTTTATATCAAGGCTAGGCAGAAAATTAGAATTTCCATTTATAAATCATATAGAATCTTAGATGAGAATATTTAATTTCCTCCATAACTTTAGAGCAAATTAGACCCTAAGATTTCAATTCTATCTTCTCTAGGAAGTCAAAATTCTACCTTGACCTTGATAGGGATCTCCAACCCTAATCATCTACAATGACAACTGCAGCCAGGCCTACATGGGAAACTGCAAAGGGAGGGAGAGGTAAAGGGGAAGGTGATCTAAGTGCCCTTTCCAAACAGTACTCAAGCAGAGATCTTCCTTCTCACACCAAATCCAAATACAGGTGAGTATTATTGCATAGAATTGCAGAGATATCATGCTAGAAACAAAATCTGTTTGTACTTTGAGCATGACATAAATTTTAATCATTAATGAGTAAAGATTCAATTTGAATTGGAATAAAAGCAATTTGAAAAAGTGAAACAAAAATTGACAGAGTGCCTGGTATTCAAGGAATGGTTTTCAAGGAGGGCATTCCTAATGTCTGTGACATCTTTGTTGTAGTGGATGAATAGAAAAAAAATCAAAGCTTAACTCTGAAACAGTAACTCAATCAACACAGCTTATATTTACCATCGCTCAAGCTAAGCTAAAGAGCACACTGGGAAAGTCTGTCCTTCAATTGACAACATAAGTTTAAACTATAGCACATTTTCCTCCAAAATTTTTTTTTTAATGTTATTTTTCAAATATGTAGGCTACAATTTATTAAAAGCTCATTGGCGTAAAAATTATGTTTATATTGATTTTGAAATGCTAACTCTCTCTCTTTCTCTCTCTCTCTCTCTCTCTCTCTCTCTCTCTCTCTCTCTCTCTCTCTCTCTCTCTCTCTCTCTCTCTCTCTCTCTCTCTCTCTCTCTCTCTCTCTCTCTCTCTCTCTCTCTCTCTCTCTCTCTCTCTCTCTCTCTCTCTCAAAACCCACAAACCTATCTTTTTCAATTACACATAAATCTTATTTTCTATGTAAGTTGAGATTGGATTTTATATGACTCTTATCATGATTGGTGGTACTTGCACAATTTAGATCCACAAGTACTGTTTCTCTGGTATTGCTAGTTTTAGCACAAAGATAACAATGTCTAAAATGAAAAGTGACATTTTGTTTTGATGCATACTGTAGGCTCCTATGTCAAAGCTTTCATTTACTTTAGCATAAAAAGCTACACAATGCTATTAAATCACATGTGAAAGTTTTTTTTTCCTTTTTATTGTTTCTCATTCAAATTTTGTTCAGATTATATTTAATTCAAGTCAGTTAAGATGGTTAATTATGGATACTTAACATTTGCTTTCATCTTGCTTTACACCTTTGTATTATAGCCCTTAATGAAATCTGTAAAAGTGCTATAAAACAACAGTGTTTTTTTTCTTAATATATATGTTACTTTAGCAGTAAAACAGAAGGAATAATGTAAGAGAAGTTTTTAAATCTTCAGTACACTTCTTCAAGTGTTATAAAATTCCAGATATATGATAATTTTATCAAGTGCAGTTTATAAAGGTAAAATATATTTTTACACTTCACTAATAGCCTTACAACTTTGCAGGCAAAATCTTAATCCACAGTTGATTACCTTACAAATGTTTGAACGTTTTAAACCATGGAAGCAAAGAGGAAACTTTTTTTTTTATTAAAGATACTCAATATAGCTAAAACTGTGCATTTTACAACAGACAAGAGAAAACGGTCTCTGGTCTTATTCATCAGTCATTGTCAAATGGTAGGCTTCATGACAAGACAAATTTATTTCTTTCCCTTCTAATTCTTATCTTTTTACAGACAAGAAGGTCAGAATACTCAGGATGAGCTGAGGGGCCGTGACTTCCGCAGAGATCTTGAGGAGCGAGAGAGATCTGCAAGGGAGAAGAGAGGAGATCGTAACAGAGGCAAGCACCTTGTTTAAAGTCAAGTCTGTATTTTATTAGTTGTTTTGTGACAAGCAAACCCTTTGCTTAATCTTAAATCTGGTCTCTGCATATTTGTTTTGTTGACATCCAACTTTTTTGTGGCAAATAAATTATATTCCTGTCGATAGTTTTCAGTTTTAATTGCATGAAAAAAGAGTGAAGAAAAAATGAAAGATAAAAATGAGAAAGTCCAATGAATTTTTCTCCATTGGGAGTTTTTAAAAATGAAAGTTCTCAGACTTGTTAAAATGCGTGATGAAAAAAGTAATCAGTATGGAACAATATCATCTAAAGGTTCTCTAAAACATTAATAAGTTTAACATTAAGTGTTTTCAAAAGACATTTTATTCTTTGCAGTGAAAATTGGACCCTCCCCCCACCCCAAAAAAAAAAAAATTGAAGTACTAACAGGGGTAAGAAGAATATGCCATAAAATGCTTTAAGCTGCTTTAATTAATAAATTCATTGACTTTTATCTTTATTCAACTTAAATAAGAATACTTATTTCTATTTGTTTCAGATTCTGGAAGTAACAGCAGCAGCAAGCGACCACGCATTGAACAGATTCCGGCAGCAAACTTAGATGCTGATGATCCAGTAGACGATGAGGTAAATTATGGTTTCTGCCTGTGCTGCCTTAGATTTTATGAAAAAAAGTAAAATTTCTTAGAATGATAAACAAATATTAAAAAAAATTAGAGTCTAAGATGACATAGATTTTTACTGGAGACTGACTTTTCTTTATATTTTTTGCTTGCTGATTGCTATAAGTAAGAGTACACTTCATTAGAATCCAATGGCAAGATAGGTCTAGCATCAGAACCCACTACTAGTTCTATAATCCAGACGCTCAAACGGATAATTGAACTAATTGGACTGTAGGGAAGAGTAAAGATCAATGCCGAAACAGGCTACAATGAAGACAAAGAAAGGGAGAAAAAAAATTTTTAATTAACCAAAAAAAACATAACAAACAAAATTAATAGTCTGCATGAAGTGGCATAAGTTTACGATCATTTGTATAGGACCTTTATATACATCTATAGATAGGAGAGACCAATCATTGATTCACTTAACTCTATTTTTTCAAATAAGTCAATCTTATTAGTTATGTCCCCTGAAGATCAAGTTAAGCAGTGTTGTCTGTATCTTTACTCATGCTTGCCCTGTTACTTCTCTTTCCCAATATTCTTCCTTGTTATTCTCCTTCTACTATCTCTTCACCATAAGAGTTTAAGACAATCATTTTTCTCCATTGGGCATTTCATTTCTTCTTCCTCTTTGTTCTAGCCCAGGCCACATTCCTTCCCTGCTCTCCACCTCAGCAAATCTCCTCCCCATGCTATTCTCCCTCTCCTTTTCCTTGCTAAGGTAACTCTCCTCTACTCTTGTCTTTCTTATCCTTGCTCATATCACCCTTTTTTTCTGTACTCATGGCTTTTTACATCACAATAAAAAATGTGAAAGGAGAGTTAAAGGTAAAGGCAATTGAAAAAATATACAGTGCACTAGGTGATACATGTACTAATTTTGTTGAGGAAAACAAATGGTCTTGAGAGGAACGGTTAGTGGACTTCATTTTTTTTCGCTTTTGCTTTTGTGGCTCTCTAAGATTTAACATATCACTTTACTGATATTTTTCCAGGAAGAAGAGGATGATTCTGATGATGAGGACGACACAGCTGAGCTTTTGGCTGAACTGCAAAGAATAAAAAAAGAAAGAATTGAGGAGAAAGCCAAAATGGTAGGTAGAAGTCCAATACTTTTTTCCAATAAATACTGTGGTTACTTCCTTTAGTTGAGCTTGAAAATTAATATTGTCCGTGCTATGCGTCTACAAAGGACAGACAGCAAAAAGCAGAAGAGGCTTACTCAAGGGGATACTAAAAACAGACTCAGGGCAAAAGATGTCACTTTGGTAATGAATGACCTTCAAACAAAGTTATGACCCAACAAACATACATTTGATGCAGATTGATTTTTTTTGGCAATGTTTGTTTCAAGATTCAAAGTACAAACATTGCTGATTCTTATGATGGTAAAATTGCTCTGGAATGTTGGTTTGGAGAGCAGCTACTGAGCATTATTTCTGCCCTACTAGAGGTAGTTTTGTTATACAAAGAGTCTAAAAGATTTGGAGTGAAGATAATTCTATCAAGTTACCCCCTAAACTGCTCGAGGATAATAAATCTTTCTCCCCATTCAACTTCCCAAAACAATAATTAGGGTTTTGGCTGGTGATTTAGAATTCAGATACAGACACGAGATGAAACACACTCTACTTTCTAATGCCTTTCATTGTAACAATTCACCCAGCATTCACATACTTTTTGAGCCAGGGACCATACAAAGTTTGTCTGAATTTAAAGCTCTCCACATGGGACATAGATATATTTGGCTCTAGACCTCTTTATTTCAGGCTAAATTGTCAAGTGACTTATATCTTGTCAGTAAACAGTGAAGGGTTGGAAAGACTTGGGAAAAACATTATCACTTTGAACCTGTCCTCTGCTTTTCTGGTGCCTTTATGCTTGATTTTCTAGTGTCTTTATGAAAGAATGCACTGGCGCTGCTCCCTGCTGCCTGTGGAGACCCATTCCGAAGACCTACCTTAAAACCCACTGGTTAAAGTGAGGTTCAAGAAAATATAATTTTGGAAACAAATTCTTGCTAACATTGACTGTAAAAGTTCATATGCTCATCATTTCTTGCAGTGTTCCTCCTTTATTCTTATCAATGGGTCTACTGTGTGAAATGGCTTTGTAGATATTGAGTGGGATGTATGTGTGTCTCTTGCCACGTGAATATGAAAAAAGTTCAGAATTGCTGCTTTGCAAACGGTGCCCCCCCCCCTTGAGTCTATCTGAGCAACACTGTCTGAACCCCTAATCTACATACTCAACAGTGAATAAATTTGATGTTATATTATCCTCCATTTAGTTAGTTGCTAACAAGAAGGTGCCCGTAAAAGCAGAGCCACTGTTAAAAATATATTGCCTGGTTGTAAAGTTAGTTACAAAAGTAAACTTCATCACTTTGTATTTAAAATTCATATCTTCAAGCCTTGACATCAGGTAAAAACAGAGCTGATTAAGTCACTGCTCAAGACTGAGCTTTTATAAACTTACACAGAACACAAAGATGTCAACATTCCAGCATAATTTTTTTTTACCAGAGAAAGATTTAAAGATGCACTTTATGGTGATATGCTTCATTTATCTGTAAAAATCCAGTAAAATGGTTAATTAGGCATTTAATTGGCAATTAAGACTAATTCCTAAAGAATTGCACAGACCTTATTTTAGCTAGCCAAAGATTGACATCTCAGGTAATGATGTTACAAGGTTTACAGCACTGTACAGATCGAATCTGTGTTGTCAGTTTAATACCAAACATGACTCAATACTAATTTTTAGGAGTGAAGAAAAGTATGCTTAGAAACGAGCTTTTTAGTTAAATTTAGAGAAATAAGTATGCCAGAAGGGTTAGGCAGCCAATTATCTCGCTTCCATGAGGGTAAAGTCACTGAAGTGTGGGGTATCAATTTCACTTGGAGGGCTGAAACTAAGTGTCCACATTTTGGGGACTTTAAACAGCCGTGAACAGCTTCCTTTTACCAAATATGCTGAGAGAAAATTTGTTGTCGTTAGAGTGATGCAAAAATCACCCACAGCTCACTTTTAAGTCTCCAAAAATCAGATTAACCATATTTGCATCTATGCAAATTCAGATCACTGACAGCTAAAACTGAGATGGATAAAGAATAAGCCTGCTAGGTAAAAGCGCATTGGAACAAATTCTATGCTTGAAAGGTTAGGCAAAAGTTGAGAAAACTTCAAGGTTTTACTCATAAACAAGTTTGAAATTTTACAAACTACATTAGAAAAGGTTCAAACACTGAAACTTCTTAATGGAGCTTTTGAGCATGTCAGTAGGAAAATTGACTAAGGTAACCAAGGGAGTGTAAGAATAAGGTTGAGCAAGAAATCGATTTTATTGGCCTTTCTAAGACTATCCTAAAAAAGTTCAATTTAAGGTGATTTTTTTACAGGCCATATTAAAGAAGATTGTATTTATGATTTTACCACTCAGACATAAAATAAGTGTGCCTAGAAACAAAATTTAATATAATTCAAGTGGGTATGAGATATATGATATGATAAAAAATGTGTAATATGTGGGGAAGAATTTCATACAGTTATGTTTCTAGATGTAAATCCTAGACATAAATCACTTTCTGCTATTCTATTTGTTTTCTGTTCATTTTACTTTAACTCACTCAACCCCAGACTATTTTTAGGTTTACAAGAGTTAAAGACCAGATAAATCAATTTACATGAAATTTGACCATGCAAATTAAAGAAAAAATAAACATCTAAATTAAAACAAATTTGAATACTACATATTAAATGCTTTTTTTTTTAATGATTTTGTGAATGTAGATAATTTTTATATCACTAAAAAAAAATGAATCCATTACGTAATTTGCCTGCATGTGAAATTTTATTAGATCTAAATTTAGTGTGGCTGTGCCTTGTAGAAGTGACCTCAGGAAAAAAATTAATGAAAGAGAGTATTGGCTCTTTTCCACTCCCGTTTATACAAATTCGAAACTAAGATGCTGTGCTTTCATGTATGGTATTCACTTAAGTGATAGACACAATAGCGGACGAGAAAAAAATTATTAAACTTAAAGGCCATCCCGTGTGCTGCACTGGATTGGCCCCACGAGAAATTCGCTGATTCCGTGTAATGCACGGGAAAGTCATCCAGTGAATTAAAGTCAGTGTCACAATTTTCTTCTATATTCATCATGAAATTCTCACTCTCTTTATGCAAGGAGAAATTATACAAAAAAAAAAACCAAATTCAATACCATTTCAAAAAATGGTCTTTATGGAATTCCCCCATATTTTTGGATGCCAGCTGAAGTTCTAAAATGTGAGCTGAAAGCAGATCTAACAATAATTGAAACATGATATACATTGTTCAGAGACATTTGGGACCATGGAAAGGATTAGTCAGATCAGAAGAAGTTTGAAAGTTGGTAATTTGTAGTCCATAAATAATAAACATCAACTATTGTTGCTTTTTTTTTTAGAATAATTTTTAACTCACAGATAATAATTCTTTTAAGTATAAAATCCCTAACTGTTTTCATAGTCAGCAAAATCAACATGATATAGGTATTTCAAATTGTTTAATATTGTGTTTTCAGGAAGCTGAAAGAAAAGCAGAGGAGGAAAGGATTAGAACAGAAAATATTTTAATGGGCAATCCATTGATGCAACCAGAAAGGCAAACAGTAACAGACTTTAAAGTCAAGCGCAGGTATGTGGCTTTTTTTGTTTTGTTTTTTGTTGTTTAATCCAGTGTCACAGTTTAAAATTCTAAGAGAGGGTAATGCGTGAACTTGTTTTCTACTGAGCTCAAATTGACCAGGATGAGTCAAAAGTCTGTTCAAAAACGTGTATCAACCAATCCTAGAGTCTGTCGTCAGAATTTTACATTTGGAAAAACAGCTCTTGAAAGTAAATATATTCCTCTTCTTCCTACATGTATTATATTGTGCAAGTTCTAAAACAATCTATCACCTATGATAATTTTTCAATTGACCGTCCTAGTCATTCCTTACAATCAGGGTAGGGTTGGCTCTGCTGTGCTGGAAGTCAACCATTCTCTACGGAAGTGCAAGGTTGACTTCATTTAGACTCTTTCTGAAGTTGGTTATACAGAAGTAACTAATATCTCATTTATTACTATCTCTCATATTTTTTTTTACCAGATGGGACGATGATGTTGTCTTCAAAAACTGTGCAAAGGGAGACGAATCAGGAACATCCAGAGGATTTATCAATGACACATTACGCTCAGAATTTCACAAGAAATTCATGGAAAAATATGTTAAATAAATCTTTCAATTGGTCTGCTTTTGAATATGTTTAGTCATTAAAGAAATTTATGTTAGAATGTAAATACTTTTCCACCAGACTATTATAGTGTTCCAATAAATATTTGAAAAACATTACATGCAGCAAATAAAATCTAAAACTGAATTTTTGCTGATTTAAAAGATCTTCAACATTTTGTAAAGAAGACCTCTAAGGATGTGCTGCCTATTGCCTCAGTTGTAGATTTAAGTTCATATTGATTTTCATTTCCTTGTATCAACATGTAAAATATACCAGATCCCATTTTTATAGTATGGCACCTGGTAAAGGAACTGCAATATGTTTCTCAAATTGTACCACCACATTAAGGATACATTAATATATCTGGAAACAAGGAGGAAAGATGTAGTCTTGGGGTTATTTAGCTTGTCTATTGAAAGGTGCGCATGAATATTGTGAGTAGAAAATGGTTTTCTATTTGAACTTCCTTTTTTTTCTTCAGTGGCTGTGCCTCACAGCAGAACATCTCATTTTTCCTGTACATGTATTTCATATTTCATAATAAAATATATTTCATTTTAAATACCATGACTGCTGACCTTTTATTAAATTGCTAGAACAATATAATCATCAACACTTTAAACCTCTACCCATATTTGCCGCTTCTCTCATGTGGATAAGCTTAAAAATCTAAGTCTCAATCTTAAGCAAATGGAGCAAATACTTAGAATTCAACAATAAGTATATATACATGTCAGAATCTCTTCAGGGTCAAGCTAGAGTCCTAGTATGGTCATAATTAAGTAGATTTAACTACATTTCAGAGTCGTCATCTCTTTTTAAACTTCACAAATTATAATAAATTCCAAGAAATTGTAAATCTATGGACATTTCAAACAAATGAGAGCAACCATCGTGGCCCTGATGCTTCAGAAAATTCGTTTTGTTTAGATCGTTTGTCGTAGATGAAAATGTGGACTAATTTAAGTGATGGGAACTCTAAAGGTTGATTCGAGCCAAAAAGCTGGTAAGGGCTACTGTGACAGCAAGTAATCTGTCTGCTGAAAAAATTTGATTGCAAAACACCAAATTCTGCAGCCACACCGATTGCACTTTTCTGTGGGAACAGAATTTATTGGGTCTAAAGCTCATGTTTACAAACTTAAAAATGCAAATTGTGTTGGGGGGAAAAAGTAATTGCAGATTTAGAGCTACTGTATTTAACAAAAATTAAAAATGTAGATAATTTTTTTAAACATATGTGATAGTCAATCACTTGTAAAATAGTTTACCTTTTGTCTCTCCTAGCTAATAGAAACAGGCTCTTTCTGTTTTGTGTTTTCTCACCCTATTGTCTCCATTTTAAGAATCTTCAGGAACTTAGGGATCTTAAACTTCTCAAAGAAAACATAAAGTGCCAGATAGCTCAGCTGACAGAGTAATTCTAACCAATTGCTATGAGGTCCAAACTTGTATCGCATCTGTAAGATTTTTTTTTAAATTGTTTCTTTGTCAAAAATCAAAATTTTAAGTAGCATGGATTCTTCTAAGGTCCTATCATCTGTATTAAGCTCTATCCAGAACCTCTCAGCCTTTTTTCTTTTCTTTACCAATTTTGAGGCACTTTCAGGTGCTTCCAGGCTCTAGCTTATGTTTGTGAGGCTCTTTCCTCTGATTTTAAGGCATACAGTATTTTGACTTCTTTAAATAGTTTTCTGCTTAAATTCTAGTGTAAGAAATTTCTCAAAATATTTTTTATTAAGGAAATAAAGTCTAAAGTTACTCCAGTTTTGTATAAAACCTTACTCTGGTGTAAAGTTAACTCAAGCATGAGTTTGTAATACTGATAGAAAAAGTTTGATATTATATGTAATTTGATGCAGATTTGATATAATTTATTGCATTACGGATAAATCATAAACACATGTGCATGGCAGGAAAGTCAAATCCCTCCAATATCAGCTTATTAAGAAGTAAGATTTTCATTCTTTAATTTAGAATTAAGAACAAAGACAGAAGAAAAAAAAACTATCAGCTTTATTGCTTCACAATTCTTTTCAACATAAAGTTTTCAATGTATCTTGAATTTGTATGAAAAATTTTTAACAGATAGAAGCAAAATTTATGCTCCTTTAAAAAATCGCTCTCAGTATAAGGTGACAGTAAATAAAAATTTTTTAAAAAGTGATAGGCCTATATTCCACTCCATATTTTGTAATATAAAATTATTATCCAAAAAAAAAAAGAGTGAAGAAAAATACTACTTTCACAAAATCAAAGAAAGAAAAATTTCTCACAAACTCTCTAAATGTAAAAAGATATTTGCATGAAATCACCAGGAAAGAAATTCATAAAGTCTGCTCTTTAAGAGTGGTAATCCAAAAAGGAGTTGCTCCAAAGATGCCAACCCAACACAAAAACTTTTAGTGAGATCCCTGTTAATTTTTAGTGAGATTTGGCTTTTTTTAGTGAGACTTACCGATGAGATAGTAAAACTTGCAATATGACGTACAAGCACCACAATCACAGCCAGACAGATAGGCAGATGGGTGAATAAAAAAAATAAAGTTTGGCTTAAAAATAGGGGCCTTGAATAACACGGAAAAATATGAGGCCAAACAGATGTTGGCGATTCAGGCATTTACCAAACGGCATTTCAAAATGGAGGTAGAGTCGGCTTGGAAAGGGAGCCTACTCTTGGAAAATAAAAGCAATGAGCAGTGACCAGGGAAAATTACTACTAGTCACGCAAATTCTTGAGTTTACATAGAAAATTGTTGTGGCTTTTTTTGTGAGTCTCACGCTAAAATTGTGAGGGTTGGCATCTGTGTTGCTCTATTTACACATTACAGATCCTCTCATCTGATTCATGAGGACAGGTTGTAAAAAAGTACACATGCACTTGATCAGTTCCATCTCAAAACCAATGCTAGGCTCTTTTTATTTTCAAATCATTCATACGATTGATTTAAACAAATCGTATTTTACTATATACCAGTATGCCATACAAATCTCAAAACCCCAAAATATATATACACATTAAGTTTCTTTAAAATGCCAGCAAATTATTTGAACATAAATACAAAGACCAGTGGGCACTCTTCTGATTGCCCTTCCCCTAATCATTACACAAATGACTGGTGAACTGCAAACAATGTCCAATCAGATGATCGCGCAAGTTGTCCTTAGACAATTATGCACATGTACATGTACTAGATTCTTCTATCATACAATATAAAGGGCCTCTTCTCATCAAATTCATTCACACAACTGAATACAACATATACATGTATCTTCACATAGTATCAACTTACATCATATTGGCTAATACTGCCAAATCTCACTATTACTCTCACCATCAGAACAAAAAAAACAAGAACAAAAACAGCAAAACCATTCATCATTTTATATTTCTGGCTATTCTACGACAGTATCCAGATTTCATCTCTTGCAGAGCAGTCTCTAGAACTCTCGTCATATGAACCAGGTTCACTGGATCTGTCTCCATCATTGTCGTACTCCTCTCCCCCTCATCCTCTGTCACCAACCGTAACAAGATGGAGGGCACCATTTGATGCCTCAAAGACCGTGATGACAGCTGGCAAAATAATGGTATTGTTAAGTGCCTTGTGGAAAGCATCACGATCAAGACCAAAAAAAGTAAAGGTTCAAGTCTGTTTAAACATATGCCACTCTGCTCATTATGTAAAACAATTTCACAAGCAAAACCCAGATCCTAACTTAAATATTTTGGCTGTTTAAAATGAAATATTTCTGACACCGCTGCTTTTTTTTTAAACTTCTCATTCTTGTGAAGACGAGCAATAGGTTACAGAGCTGCCATCCCAACTAACCAAAAAAGTGTAAGATTTCCAAAAAAGGTGCAATCACAAAACCTAAAGTGCAGGAATATATAAGCCTATATGGTACCTAAATGTATAATCCAGAGAAGGATCTTTATCTCAATCCTACTAAGTAGAAAGAGGCATAGATTTAGACCCTAGAAATCTAGTTAGATCTATAAATAATCAGATCCCTAGGTCTAGTATCTCCTGGTCTTAAGTTGATAAAAAACTCTTTATACATGTGCTACATTTATCGAGTACTTATGACTATATTAGACAAAACTTTTTAGGTCTTCAATTTTCACACTTTGGATAGTACAAATTCAAAAAAGCCTCGGTCACATCCCATTATGTCAATTTCAAATCCAGGGAGTTATTAGTACCAGCCTAACTTTCCAGTGAAAAAGGTGACTCTCAAATTGATGCTTTGGTCTTACCCTAAGGTTGCCTATTATAGCTTCGAGAAATGGTATTTAAATGATTTCGTGATTTTGTTCACTATGAAAACAGACAAAGCCAAGAATTTGTCAAAATTGTTATGTTGTATCACAAGTAAATCAGTGATGAAAAACTTCCTATTGATTTGTCTGCAAACTAAGGTTCTGAAAATGGATATAGAATTCATGACAAAAGGAGAAGCCTGAGTATCATCACTCATGGTTAACATAACAAAGCCTATCAAAGTGAAGGGAAAACAATCAGCCGAAAGAACAGCATACCTGCATATCAAACCTCCATTCAAGGTCTCGGTAATGGGGAAGGTCCATACTCATCTCCTGCAGAATATCTCTTATTTCCCTCTGGTTCTCCAGGTAAAGTGCCAATAGAGTTGCTCGTGTTTCCTCACTACACCCCAAGGTCATGACTGAATCCTGGAAGTCGATATCGCTCAGCTTGGAGAGGAAACCAGAGATTATCAGAGTAGTTGATTGCGCTCTCATTTAAAAGAAATATGATTGACAAATTACTTTCAATGGAAAAGCAGCTAATACAATAAGAGGTGGAGAACTTACTAAGGGTGAGAAGAGCAAGACTTAAAGATATTATCTCTGAGTATTCCTGTTTAAACAATATTTGTGCTTATTGATATTCTTGTAAGTACTGATTGATAGGAAGTCAATCAAACCACGTCCCTTTTTGTGATACCCCACTTGTCCCACAACCAGACACCGGGGAGTTCAAAGAGACATATTGCAAATTTCCCATCAAAAAAAAAAATCACGTTTCAAAAACAGCATTGGTGACATAGTTATAATTATATCCAGCAAAGAGTTACAGATTATGTCATTTATGAAAAAAAAAAGGTGCAGGTTTTATGCTCTGCCTTCGTTCATTTAGCTCCAACTCTAGATCTAGCTAAAATGAGGCCAAAAAAAAAAAAATTGGGGCAAGGGGAAACAATAAATAAAAATAACTCACAGATAGTAAATGTGCAACATTGTTATGAAAAGAAATTCGAAGAACCCCAAAGATTATTTACATTTGACTGGTTTCTGCATGCATTCTGACTTTTAAAAGGGGAATAACTGTAGATTTCATGATGACAACTTGGATTTTAAGTCCAATAAAAAATACTTTTCAAGGAATAAAGAAATAATGCATGAAATCAAATGAAATTTTACCATATACTTGCAGCTTTCAGTCAACAGAAACATCAAACCCTCAACTCCATGCTGAACTGTCTCCACAGGCACGCCTAATTTCTCTGAATAAAAAATTATTTGTGAAAATGGCTGGGAACATCAGACTATTTTGAAACAAGGAAGCAGATGTATCAGCAAAAACTAATATTGTCAATCATGCTCGAACAATTCTAATGCTCAAAGTAAATCAATAAGGATGTATTTGTAATAAATCTAACTCAGATAACTTGTACATGTAATTACTTTTACCTGCATGCTTATGCTTAATTAGTGATAATTTTCAGATTAATAGGTGTACCTATATTTGAGTATAAAAGCAGAAAAATCGTGGGCTTCATAAGGCTTCAATTGTTCATAAATGCGACTTCTCAGGTTCTAAGGTTTGGATGCATAATTTTCAGAACCAAGCAATAAATGAGACCATGTTATGCATAATATTCTTTATATTTAAATTTTAATTTTCATTTTCAGCAAATTAGATGTCACACTTGAGCTATATATTACCATATAATCCATAGCATGCAAAACAAAACCAGTTAGGCGCAGCCACCTTCCAAATGTTTTATGGCATAAATGAAAATCAATCAAATGTTTAAATTTGATTAATTTAATGATGGTAACAGTTCCTGTGTTTATAAGTTATACCAGGACAAATCTAATGTGCTCGTATCAAAGTCATACTTAGTAAAGATGAGACCTTAACAATCACACACCCAGTATACAACTGTAGAGAATCGCTCTACTATTTCAAAAACTTACGAGCTGCTCCTTGAAAGACCTTTGGATTGGTTCCTTTGCGGATGAAGTTCATAGATATTCGTCCAAATTCATTCAAGACTGTTGAAAAAAATTACAATAACTTAATAGAGCTGTGTACACAGTATGGCAGCCTCTTGTAACTGAGAGTAATATTACCGAAAACCTTTAAGCTAGCATGGCCAGTTTGACACCAACAAAACAATCAAAATTAAGTTATTTCAGAGGGAACCTACAAATTTGCTATGTGTGTTTTAAATTAATATACCCAGGGTATTATCTGATTTTATGTGAGACCTCTGAAAGCTGAATTCAGGTTGAATGAGACTTGAGAGAAACACTCTCAATTTTAAACATAGACTCTTCACTAAGTTGGAAAGAAATGGCAAACCAGAACACCACATGACTTTGCAATTTTGTTAGGTACTTCTTAAAAGATTTATAGAATTGTATCCCTCGATGACTTATTCTTAATGGGGAAAGATCTAGCTCTTCCTATTTCTTGTCCACATCCTTAACTACATAGAAAAACCAATTCTGCTTTAGTTCTACTTTACTTAAATTCATTATGGAACAATTTTTAAAAGAGAGTTGGAGAGCAAGAGAGAAATATTGGCAAAAGGGAAACTGACATAAACGATAGATAAGGAGAGAAGCGAGAGGTGTGGAGGAACTAAGAGAAAGAAAGATTGAACAGACAAGAGAGCCTTGCAAGTGAAAGAAAAGAGATGAGAGAGATTGACTTGTAAGCAACTCGTTAAAAATCCCTTTTTGCAAAAGTAGGAGAATGCATATTAAGTTTAGTCTGATTACCTTCTGGGTCTAAATCTACAAGGAAGGAGAGGTGCTCCTTGTGTGAATCGTCGAACGCCAAAAGCATGGTTGCTGGTACAAAAGGTATCTGATAGATTTAAAAAGAATCTTATAATTCTAGTCTAGATCTAGGTCTAGAATATCTTGTTAGATAGATCTCTAAAGATCCAAAGAATATTGGATATCTAGATTTGATGTAAAGATAATAAGTCTAGGATCTAGTTTTTCATGCCTGAAAACCTCATAACTAAATCTAGCATAATTTAACAGTTCCAAAAGTAACGATAAGTGTAATCTGGATCTCTGGATCAAAACCACTACTAGTGGGTGTGTCTAAAAACAGAAGACAAGTATTAAGGGTTATCGTTCTTCGTTGCCATCGTATCTTTTTTCCATCGCAAACAATCTCCTCTTCTTATTCAAGACAAGAAGGGAAGACAGGAAAGAAAATACCGTAATGTTGGCTTCAAATAATCCAGAACAGATAAAATCGCAGTATTTAAAATTTTTCTAAATATTCATAAAGAGAACATTACCTAGATTTGCATCATTTAAGTCCTGTACACTGTAAGAACCTGTCGAGGTTTTTTTTAATCCGACGCAAAGAGAAATTGGATTCAGGCCAGCGGAAGCAAAGATAGTTAAAATTAATATAAATCACTAATCTATTTTACATTTTGCGTTTTCCTTTAATACACCCATAATAAATGTTGCTCAATCTCAATGCGAGCTATTCTTTCTGCCTTCTCTTGTCTCCCCTTTCTGTATACGCTTTTCGTTTCAAGTCAACCACTTAAGCATTCTGAAATTGTGACGAATGGTACGAAATTGTCCCCTTCCCCAATCTCCACCTCCCCCCAAAATGTATATATTTTAAAGAAAAAACAAATCCTCACACCAAAAAAAAAAAAAAAACTATCTCTTATTCCTCATAATTTGCCTGCATCAGATTTCATTATCTCACGCCACGCCTGTGGATTACAAATAAGATTTACACACCTGCCATCCCCACATCTCCCCTCCACCAATCATATTAGATGATATGAAGAAAAAAAATTCTACATTAAAATATGGGTACCATATTAGCCAGATGAACTTTATATTTTAGGTCTACTTTTTCATTATTTCTATTTCTCTCTCCCTTTTTTGCCACCCTCGTTCATAACACATTGCAACAGGGTGAATGTTTTGTCACTGTAACAAAGTGAATGGAATTTCTGTGTAAGAAATAAGTTTTCAAATTGTATTGCGCTAGTTTCATCCTGCAGTAAAAAAAAATAATAGCAGGTTACACACGCAATTATATATATATATATATATATATATATATATATATATATATATATATATATATATATATATATATGAACCATTAAAAAAATGCACCATAACATGCGTATTTTAAAATTGTATAAGTCTGAATCTGTTCTTTGGTGTTTCGCTGTTTGTTAAGAGGACACTTGGAAGAGACTTCAACTATTATTTTTTTAACTTTTTGCGTTAAGTAGGCCTATTATATGCATATGAAGTTCGAGAAAATGTTTGGTTTTTTTTTTCCACGCTTTTTTTCTCTTATAAAATTGATTTCCTACAGTTATCATCGTGCTGTGACAAAAAAAAAACAAAAAAAACAAAAAACAAAAAAAACAAACAAACAAACAAAACAAAACAAAAACAAAAGAAAACAAAACACACACAGCTTCGAATCTTCTGGCCAATAAATGAGTACAATCATCTGGAACAAGAAAACCCGTACTCGATAACCATTAGCTCTCTAGTTTGAGTTAAAACACGCCCCCTAAAAGTATAGGCTATAACGGGCGTAATTTCGCTTTGGAAAAAGCAAATACTTATGAAAAATACCCACCAAATACATGTTTAGGTAGGTTCCAGGATCTGGAGAGTGGTCAACAAAGCTCAATATCTCCTCGTCGGTTTCCTTCATCGGGATAATTGTCGAACGGCATGTTTGATAAACATCTAGTCTCTTTAAGGAACAAATGCGTTTTGAGTCACTGGCAAATCATTCGGAAAATTAGATGGAACTGGGAGTGTGGGTCGTCTGCTACTGCCATTTCCATATCCCGTCTCTCAGTCTCAGCTCACTGCTGACCACGGGTGTCTTGATTGGTTGGCAGTAGTTTTAGACCCAATTGATTATTGATCTCTATGGCGTGGGATGGGAGCGGCGGCTTAGGGTGCTTAGGTTCTTGAATATCCCCCCCCCCCCTTTCCCCCCCCCAAAAAAAAAATCACGCACAAAATTCAGCAAAATGCGCAGATTTGTACCACTTTTTCAAAATTTTCTGGGAAGTGGGGGGAGGGAGCAGGGCATGCCCCAAGACCACCCAAGAAAGTATCTAAAACAGCTGTAGCTACAAAATTTTCTCGCTATATGTTTATTTTAAGGCTCATGTTTTTGCGAAATCTTCCCCAAACCTTTCGAAAATGAGAAGTCAGTAAAATGCTGATTATGCTCAATAAACCTTGTCAATGCAATATTTCTCTGGTAGATTATCGATTTCAAAGAAAAAAGCAAACCAATTAATTCTTAACAAATCCCACTATGTCCTGAAACGTTTCATAACATAATGTGGATAATATTGACGCGTTTAATGGTGCTTGGCTCTTTAAAAATAAATGAGCGGCCTTTTTTCCACCCTGTGAATGATACAGGCCCGCTAACTCTAGCCCCTGTCCCACAGCTAAGTTTACATTATGGCGGTGAGTTTAATTTTCCCCCTCGCCTGCACATAGCTGAATCATCTTAAATCAATTCAATAGGGTCTAGAGAATGATTCATTATTTTCTATAAACTGCCAGGGTGATTAAAGTAGGATGACTGAAAAATAAGAAAGCCACATGGAATAAAAACCAAACAAGTAATGCGTAGCAGATTCCAATAAGGCCAGGTTTCTCGATAATTTCAAACATTATAGACAATAATACATTTCTGTTACTGAACACGTTCTTTAAAAATATGGATTAGATATAGATATAAAAAATAAAAAAAATTAAATAACAGCCTTCGACTAGTTTCTACACATAATTAACATTTTTAAGATATTTGGGCCTTCTGTTATGTGAAGAAAGAGAGCAAAGACAGTCAAGCGTCCAAATTAGTTCTACTCACTTTATAGGCTTTAAGCAAAAACAAAAGGGCAGTTTTTGTGCAATGAATTCTTGCCTCCCATAAAACACGCAGGAGATGAAACCAGTGATATCAGCATAAATGTGCCGAGATAAAACCACCAGCCTCAATTGTCAAAATGGTCAATCTCAGCCATTATAAAGGCATAACCCTTTAGAGAAAAAAAATGTTTTGTCAGCCTCAATTGCTTGGAATGTCAATTTCCATTGCCAATATCATCAGACTCATTATTTTGCCAGGATAAGGTCGCCAGCTTTAATTACCGAAAGACAAACGTCAGCCATATCTGCCAAGACGGTCAGCCGAAATCTTATCGCGAGGATTATCAGAATCAGTTACCAAGACTATATCAACTCAGACTGCCGTATAAAATCGTCGGTATAAATAATTTATTTCCAAGCAAACATCGGGGAAACTCTTCAGAATCACTTCCCAAAATCTTCAGCGTTAATACTGTAGCTGTATGTGAGGCAGCCATCGGTGGCCGAGTATATTAGTTACATTAATTTTCTTTTCGTCGATGAGATAATTGTTGCCAAATAGGGTAAAATTCCCACTTTCTACTGACTTGTGGAGACCTTTTTGACTTGTGTACGCCCTCATGTATGACTGTGAAAAGTGTTGTTAACGAGTCAAACTATGACTATGACTGGTAGAGTTAATGAATTCTTCCATTATTATTTTCCTCTGTTATTAACGCCACAATACCATCCTTTTCATTTGAGATATTGTCAAAACTTATTGTTTTATATCCAGCGTGCGACAAAATCAGGATTTTTCTAGATCATTTAGTTCATGGAACAATCTCTGTAGAACGTTGGAGTGGGGCCATAATCTCATCCACCATCCACACCCAAAGCCTGCAGATCTTCGTACACTGCCGTGTTAAAATTAAATACAATATATCTTCTTTTTACATTGCATTAGAGCTGTAAGCATGATAATGTGCTCTATTATTATTTTGAAAATGTCAATAAAATTAATAAGTTGTAGCTCTTGTACATGTACTTGTGTGGCGTTTTGCTGGAGGTATTTCGGTCGCCTTCCCGCAGCAAGAAGCTAAAGTTGTCTCATTTCACTTCTAGAAGTTGCAACTTTTGGTGATTATCCTTAAACATCATTCGCACCTCCCTAAGTTTCCATACTGTCTTATACGAACACACCGAGTTTTCAACACGTCAGCGATTCAGCACACTAAATGGAATCCGACCCCTCAGCAGCAGATGCCAAGAACCGAACCAAGGATCTCGTATTGTTTGTGGGTTTGTGACTTGGTTTATCTTGCTCCAGATCAATTCTGTAACTGCTGGATATTGAGCCGGAGGCTCTTTAGATACCTGGAATTGATTTTAAATTCATGATCCTGAATGTTTAAAAACGACACGGCGATTGACTACTTTGTTTCCTTGTCTCTTACAAAGCAGTTTAGCGACAATTCATGATGATAACGTGGAGTCGGGAAGACACTCGGGCTGTCACTATCAATTTTTAAACTGCTAAGCCTGTAGGATTCTGTGCTCTCTGATAGAAAGGGCCCCTCCACTGTTACTATGGCTACAACAAGACACACTCATTCAGTGAGAATGAAAAGATGCTCGTGAAGAGATCGAGATAGAAACTGTTCTCCTGAAGATTCAAAATCATTTGCAAATTTTTTTTTTACTTTCCTATTATTTCCAAAGCACATTCCAAAATTGCTGTAGTAAATCACATTACTTTTTAGACTGAATACTGACTGCAATATTTCAGAATTAACTTTTGAAATCATAATATTTCATTTAGAATAACCTGTCAGGCAACACAAGGTAGAGCCCCCTCCCACACACACACACACACACACACACACATACAAACCATCCCCTAGCGATAGTACATTTTGTAAAACAATAGAGTAATTGTTTCTTTACTTTGTATGCATATGGACTACATGATATAAAAAATCTTATTCTGTCTAGCGATTGCTTTCCATTCATCACTTTTCTCCCCAGGCGCTCATTGGAAAACAGTTGACAACTAACATGAATGTAGGGTATTGGTCACACACCCGGCCGGATCTAGCTGGCACAGGAGCTTGTATTATTTGGAAGCAGGGAAAAGGAATTTTAGGAACACTAGACAGTCTGTGGGATATTTTATAATAAATTTAATATGGAAAAAGAGGGAATAAAGAGAGAGCTTAAACCGTTATATACAAAATAGATTATTATGAGACTTCATGTCTTCTGACGAGGAAATAATAACTTATCTGGTTAAAAAATATTTAACCTAAAGGTGGTTTATTGTTTGACATAGCACGTTCATAACAAGCTGATCTGAAAAGTATTTTTTTTTCAAATATCAACATATTAAGCCTTCGTTGGGGAGGACGGAATTCAAAAAGTGAGGCCCTAAACTCATCTACTGAAGGTCCGTACGGGTATCATCGTTGACGCTCTAACGTCGCAGCAACCGAAGCTTCAAGATTAATTTAATGATGACGATAATGATGGTGATAGTGATGGAGGTGCTAATTATGAACATGGTGACGACAATGGGATTCTATTAATAATTTCACCAGGAGAAAGGTGTAGAGCGGAAAATTCCCATGACGGAGAAAGCTGGGTTAAAGTGTGTGGTTATTGACGTAGCCCGGTATGAAGTACACAATGCCAAGATATAAGCACAAAGTCTGTTATCACACACATATTCCCATTTGGGATACACTCTCAGGAATCTATGGAGCTTAAGCCATAATTTAACCTTGAAACAGCGATCGCTGAGGGTCTGCACTTGATACAATTACGTGAGTGGCTATAGTGGCTTAGTCCCAAGAATAATCTATCACTTAAGCTTACATGTAATTCTGTGGTGCAAAAAGTTTCCTAGATTTTTATATTTTTCTTCTTGGTGATTATTATTTTGGCACTTTTTGCGCTCTATCCAGTAACTTGTTTGGTAACCAATTTCTCTTTGGGTTAATGAAAATCATATAAGATATTTGACCAAGAGGTAACTTCTTAATTTATATTTCATCATGAGTTTACATTTGACATCAATGGATATTCCGGATTACTTTTATATTTGTCAAGAAATGTGCCCTTTTCTACAGATTAAACTGAAATTTTTGTGGAACAGTGCTAGAGCAGAGAAGAGGAGAGAAGAGAAGAAGAAAGAGAGAGAGAGAGAGAGAGAGAGAGAGAGAGAGAGAGAGAGAGAGAGAGAGAGAGAGAGAGAGAGAGAGAGAGAGAGAGAGAGAGAGAGAGAGAGAGAGAGAGAGAGAGAGAGAGAGAGAGAGAGAGAGAGAGAGAGAGAGGGTATGTAGATAAAGAAAAAGAGTCATAAAAACGAAAATCGATACACATGCAGGCGCACAGGAGATATGTCGGTAGGGTGAACAATGGAAAAAAAGATGGAACAGAATGAACTTTCCTCTTCCCCATCACCTTGCTTTCCCCACCTATTCCCTATGCTCTCTCTAGTTTTCGAAATGGGCAAGGTTGAATTAAGGTCAGAACTGACTTGGCTAACCTCACAATGGACTCTATGGAGCAAGGGACCATGGCCATTAAGGTCGGACATCAATAAGTTATAGACCTTCTTTGGCGACTGGGTGACGCTATTTTGTACTTTTTTGGGTTGAGAGAGTGGTTGCAAGGGCATGGGAAGACAGATAGACAAACAGCCAGTCAGCCAGACAAATAGACCTATCTCTTGTTGGCAACGTTTTAGAAAAACAAGGAGGTTGATTTACGCGCGAATATGAAATATAGTATAATATATATATGCATATGCATACATACATATATATTTATATGTATATATATATATATATATATATATATATATATATATATAGAGAGAGAGAGAGAGAGAGAGAGAGAGAGAGAGAGAGAGAGAGAGAGAGAGAGAGAGAGAGAACGGATAAAATAGAATGACAGAAGAAAAATATCAGTACAATTAATAAAAAAAGATAAAATAGAGGGTAAAATAGAATAAGGGATGCCAACGTAACCGTGAAGGTAGTGTGTGTGTGCGTGTATGTGAGAAACAGAAAGGCAAAGAAAGAGAGATAAAGAGGGATAAAGATACACTGTGATAGAGAGACCAGATGCAGAAAAAATAACAGAGACAGAAACAGACTTAACAGAGATAGAGAGAAAAGCGAAGTAATTGATAAGTTTTTAATGGGTTAAAATGAAATTTCTAGGCCATTTCTCGATTACATCAAGTGAACGATATACAGATAAAGTGACATAGATAATGTTTGAAGAAAAATTTAAGTAAATCATAGAAACAGCTTGAAAATCTTAGCACTCTTCTTCATTTAGCTTGAAGATCTTAAAGTTATATTAATACTTCGACCTGGTCTAGAAGGCTAGATCTGATTTTGGCTTGGTACAGATTTTGTATAAGGTTACAATGTAAGCTTAGATGAAGGTCGAGATCTAGATCTAGATCTAGATATGTTCTAGAAATCTAGAGTATTTGTCTAGGTTGTTGATTTATTTAGCTATTTACAGATTAATTCCAGGTAAAGGGCTGTATTTTCTTATGCTTCACCTTTAGGACAAATAATATTTTTTATACTCCGACATATCACTTGATATCGTGAACTAACTAATTATATGTTTATGATGTACACTCAACACTGTATAGACGAAACTCTGATGGCAAATAGCCAATTCCACTTTTTCAAATAATTGGTTTTAAGAATAAAAGTAATTTTTTTTACAGGTTTTTGTTTTTTAATGTTTACTATCCACAGAGCTGGGAACAATGTTGAACAGGATTTGATATGATCTCACAGCAAAAATATCTCCATCAGATTGAGCAGTTTGAAACAGTGGCGTCCACCAAAGATGTGTCAAGCGCGGATTACTGAAGGCTTTGTTCAAACAAAATATACATTATATTATAAGAATGCATGGTATTGAATGAAATATCATAGGCAAAACGGTAGAACAAAAGATGGTGTGATAACTGAATCAAAATGTAAAGAAATGAACGAATACAAATGAAGAGGGAGGGGTAGTCCTGATGGTAGAGTGAAATTTCGTAGGTGCCCCTTAAGGACAGTGTAACTGTAAGCTTAAGTTGCCATTGCACTGGTTCGCCAAGATAGTGGCGCCAGATAAATCGGTCCTTAGAGTGTTGGGCAAACGATAAGAAGGTCCTGGATAGGAACCTCATCTGAGAACTCCATTTTTGGCATGAACCTACCCCCCCCCCCCCCCCCAAAAAAAAAAAAAAACAAAAAAAAACTGCACCTTTTTATGAAACTAAATATCATGAAACAACATTAAAGGTCAATATTGGTGATTTTTGAGAGTGATGCTCATGAGGATGATTATGATACTAATCATCATGATGATGACGATGATATATAAAAATGGTAACGAGGACAATGAGATCATATATTGAAAAATGTGATGTTGATGAGGGTTGTGAAGGTTATAATGTTCTTAATGATGATCATGGAGGTAATGGTGATGATGATAATGATAATGATGATGTTGATGAAGTTGATGGTGGTGGTGGTGGAGGTGGTGATTAAGATGATAATGATACTAAGACAGATGATGTACAAAATCTATCCCTTCTTACACGCTATCTATAAACATCATTTTATCAAGGATAGATAATTAATACGCGTCTTGGATCTTAATAAATTTAGAAAGTGTTGAAAACCATGAAGAATTCGAAGGCGGACGGATAAAGACTAAAACTAAAGTATTAATAAAAAAATTCTTTAGAAGTTATCGAAGGATCGATGCCTATTTTGTCTATAGAACCTTTTCCCTTAATTAGGCATTCCAGGCATGAAACATAGTCCACTAAATAAGTTAAAAAGGTGACAATATGAATAAAGCTCGAGGTATTTGTACTGCCTTTGTTCAGTAATCGTCAGGTTGTCGACACAGCTCTTCTTATAACCGACATGGTATTTTGAGGACTACTTGTAGGAACGTTAACAAAAGTACAATACCACAAATGAATCAATATTTTGTATTGTTCGTTGATTATTCTACGTCTGTGCGAACAAAACGAACCGATTGAAAACACCACACGCCTGCTTCCGCTTCGCTCAGCAACGCGGTGTGATTGGCAGCAAAAGAGCGCGGAGGGATACATCAGCCAAGAGGACTAAAGACGTATTGAGGGGATGATACTCCATAGGATGCCATATAGGATAGACAATCTGATGGTTGGCTTTTGTTGCTCTTTAAATACTAACATTCTTGGACTTGTATCATTTTACAGCTCTAAAGAATCGTTACGATGTTTTATCAAATTTATTTATATAACCTATGGTAGATTTCAGTAACCGATGCCAGAAAAAGTTACTATTTTGGAACAAAATGAAACGTGATGTGTGTTAGGAAGATTCTCCTGGACTGAAATTTTACAACAGCATAAGTGCACTGTAATACTTTGTAGGTTACAAACCTTCATTATTATTAACCTTTTCAGATAAGATAACCTGTTCAGATTTTTTATGACAAAACTTCCATGAAATAAATCAAAATTCATTTCTTAAAAACAACTGTAGTTTACAGACACAAGATTAAACAAATAAATGGATTTTTCAATTAATTTAGTTTTCTTTTTTTAAGCGCTGTGAATTAACAAAATGGAAGATTAGTATATGATCAGACATAGAAATTTCATTGATTAAAGATCAATTCACATTTTATTCTTTCACCTATGGCGACATTATATTACGTCAACTTTTAAACATTTTTAGATCATTCTAATAAACTTTTTTGTGTACACTTATGGTCTGAATAATAATGTAGGTTAATGATTTAGGATAAATATATACCTCAAGAAATACATTTAAACTCCATTTCCTATTAAAAAAATCCTCGACTGTACCAGTAAAGTTTAAACCGATATGACAGTATGAAGAAGTATTTTACATTTAACCAATTCGAAACAAAGGAAACGCTGATAAATGTTTGAACAACTTTATATATTCCAACAAAAAATTATTCCACACTGTCCGTTGGGTTGAGCAAATTCCATATTGAATAATTCAATAGTGAGATATATTGTCCAATCTCTATTTTATGAGACGCTTTAAATATCGGTGACCATTCATTCGACTAGGAATAGTTTTGTAATTATAATTGGATATTAAGAATAATAGATTCTTCTAATCATGCCATATTGTAGTTTCCTAATATTTGAGAACAAAAATATATTACATTTGCTTTGGATTTGTTTTTGTATAATCATATATCTTTCAGAGTGAATAGAGTAAATAAATCTAGATCTTTTTCTTATTATGAAAGTGCAAATTCTAGGAATAGTTATTTATGATCAAATAAACCTATACGTCGTGTTGTCCTGATCTTACCTAAGATAATCTGGATACTTCAGCTAGTGGCCTATAAAATAATGTGGACAATTCCCGATGATAGGGTGATAATATTTTCATGCGGATAACTCACTCGACTTAGTTGCTGTCATCCGCAAAGTATGAGAACCAAATCAAGATTCGCTTAGATCGAACACCTGATTAATTCATATTATGTTTTTATGTAAATAAAGTGAAGATCTTTTATGTTCATTGTATTGTTGAAGAGACCGTTTTCATTTCAACAGTTGTGATAAGTTGACAACTCCCTTTGATATCGTCTGTCATTAATACCCATAGATTCAACATTATTTTCATGTTGGTTATATCAATTTTTCAGATGCTATAAGTCTATGGATAACATTATTTCAATGTGCTATATTTGTGTATGTTTGCATGATCTTCTAGATTCTGTATGAAAGAAATTGTCTACATTTTTAAGTTGCTCCATTTCGATGGTTATGACAGTTTTATCAATATTATCAATATTTTCTCATACTTTGCGGATGACAGTAAAACTAATAGTCATCATTCTCATTGAGGTGTCTTACATGTGTCTTACATTTCTTCTTGTTTTTTTTCCACTCCATGAAGGGTTTTAACTCCAGCGTACTAAACCTGGAAACAAGATTTACTTAACATCACGTACCTAGGAGCCCATGTTTTGCTCTGTAAAGTGGGAGATTTAGAGTAGTAAAGATAGAAGATTGGATGGACAACGCTTGTTCTAAGAATACATGCGATGGATAGTGACAATTAAAGAAAAACAAAAGCAATCACAAACCTCTATCTTGTCCAAGACCTATAAACAAGACGAAAGTCGGAGACACAACGAAGATAACAAATCAATAAATGGCAGGCCTCTATCTGGACTCGAACCCGCGCTTTTTCACGTCATCTGTTGCCTCGCCGAGTCTAATCGAAAACCAGATCTCTAAATTTATGCTTCATCTCAGATAGTCATAGTTTCGAGACGTAATCTCTGACGCTGCATCGTCATTCAAAATTTTAAGGGAATAAAATCATAGCTTTAAAACTTATGACTAATGCAATCATTATGATGGCCAAGATGCGATTTTTTCAATCAAGATTGCAAGTCATTCAGGGAGGCTTAGTAAAATACCTTCGCCATGAACCTCTCGTAGTGGTGTATTGGTATAAGCTAATTTTCTTTGAGTGGCAAGACGATGGGTGCCGAAGCTTCTATAAGTCGATGATTCTAATCCCACAAATTCAAGCATTTTCCGGTCATTTTCACTTAAAGCCTTATCCTAAACACTGCTGAGCATTAACTAAAATTATAGCTCTTATAATTCTTGCTTATAATTAACCCAGTGGTCTGCCTGCTCTAGATCTAGTAGTAGTAGTAGTAGTAGTAGTAGTAGTAGTAGTAGTAGTAGTAGTAGTAGTAGTAGTAGTAGTAGTAGTAGTAGTAGTAGTAGTAGTAGTAGTAGTAGTAGTAGAGGAATAATAATAATAATAATAATAATAATAATAATAATAATAATAATAATAATAATAATAATAATAATAATAATAATAATAATAATAATAATAATAATAATAATAATAATAATAATAATAATAATAATAATAATAATAATAATAATAATAATAATAATAATAATAATAATAATAACAACAACAACAACAACAATAATAATAACAATAATAATAATAATAATAATAATAATAATAATAATAATAATAATAATAATAATAATAATAATAACAACAACAACAACAACAACAACAATAACAATAACAATAATAATAATAATAATAATAATAATAATAATAATAATAATAATAATAATAATAATAATAATAATAATAATAATAATAAAGAAGAAGAAGAAGAAGAAGAAGAAGAAGAAGAAGAAGAAGAAGAAGAAAAATATAGTAGTAGTAGCACCAGTAGCGGCAGCAGTAACAATGGTAGTAGTAGTAGTAGTAGTAGTAGTAGTAGTAGTAGTAGTAGTAGTAGTAGTAGTAGTAGTAGTAGTAGTAGTAGTAGTAGTAGTAGTAGTAGTAGTAGTAGTAGTAGTAGTAGTAGTAGTAGTAGTAGTAGTAGTAGTAGAGGAATAATAATAATAATAATAATAATAATAATAATAATAATAATAATAATAATAATAATAATAATAATAATAATAATAATAATAATAAATAATAATAATAATAATAATAATAATAATAATAATAATAATAATAATAATAATAATAATAATAATAATAATAATAATAATAATAATAATAATAATAAGAAGAAGAAGAAGAAGAAGAAGAAGAAGAAGAAGAAGAAGAAGAAAGATGTAGTGGTAGTAGTAGTAGTAGTAGTAGTAGTAGTAGTAGTAGTAGTAGTAGTAGTAGTAGTAGTAGTAGTAGTAGTAGTAGTAGTAGTAGTAGTAGTAGTAGTAGTAGTAGTAGTAGTAGTAGTAGTAGTAGTAGTAGTAGTAGTAGTACTAGTGATTGTAAAAGGAGGAGGAGGATGAAGGGGGTAGTGACGGTAATAGTTTTAACTATAGCAGCATTAGTAGCAGTAGAATACGTTACAGCAACCTTACTCTTCTTATTTTTTTCACTTCAGAGTACTGAATAACACGCTAGTGCTCATACAAGCTCTCAAGATGGGTCTGACAGGAGTGAGAAAGTTACACCACAATGGAAAACTGGGCGGTAAGTTGGACGAAACAACAAACTAGATTAAAAATCCTTGTTCAAGGAATTGACCCGCCTTACTAACTGCAGGAGCATCATGTTTGTGTATTGAGGTTGGTCTCTCGTCGCTTACTAGACCTATTCCCCTCGCTTACTAGACTTATTCCCCTAACTTACTAGACCTATTCCCCTAGATTACTAGACCTATTCCCCTAGCTTACTAGACCTATTCCTCTCGCTTACTAGAACTATTCCCCTCGCTTACTAGACCTATTCCCCTCGCTTACTAGACCTATTCCCCTCGCTTACTAGACCTATTCCCCTCGCTTACTAGACCTATTCCCCTAACTTACTAGACCTATTCCCCTCGCTTACTAGACCTATTCCCCTCGCTTACTAGACCTATTCCCCTAGCTTACTAGATCTATTCCCCTCGCTTACTATACCTATTCCCCTCGCTTACTAGACCTATTCCCCTAGCTTACTAGATCTATTCCCCTCGCTTACTATACCTATTCCCCTCGCTTACTAGACCTATTCCCTTCGCTTACTAGACTTATTCCCCTCGCTTACTAGACCTATTCCCCTCGCTTACTAGACCTATTCCCCTCGCTTACTAGACTTATTCCCCTCGCTTACTAGACCTATTCCGTTGTCTAACTTACTAGACCTATTCCCCTCCCTTACTAGACCTAATTCCCCTGGCTGTGCTACTGGGCGCGGAAGACACGTCCATTAATGAATAACTATTGGCATCACATACAAGGGGGTAAACAATTTAGAAGAATTCGGTGAAAATTGAAAAGAAATTAATACAAGCAAAATCTCCCTCGATTTCAAACTGATTAAACAAAGAGTGTAACAATAAGTTGGTGAAACTAACGACAATACAAGTAAAAGAAGCATGTGAGAAAGCTAAGTACCTTTACTTTCTTTACTGCGTATACAAAATAAAGGCAAAATGGCGACACAAAAAGGATCAAACGTATTGATGGTTTGGTGTGCCGTTGGACTTGTTATGTATTTATCTGTTTCGGAAGCCTCTGATCCACAACGATAACATATAGGGCGATAATCGCCATTATCATTTGGTTGCAGAATTCTCTCGGTGTTTGAACAGTTTTTCTGACTTCAATTTGCTTAATCCGTAGCATTTAAAACTAGCATAAGCCTTAGAATGGTTTCAAGTATGAGCTCTATCGAGAGATGTTTGCCCTAGCAGCATAATACTGAATGGTTTTTTTTTTTTTTTATTATTTTAAGAAATTGTCAAGACTTAAAGAAGAGGCAATACCTTGGTCTCCTGTTAATCGTTATTCTGTTGCTTAAATTCTGCTAGATGCAATGAAAGGATGGTAGGGAATATTAAAGTCGATACAATTTTTGACATCTTGGCTGTATTTCTGTTCTATAGTTTGTATCTCACACCAAATTATTATCTCGTGGGAAAAAACTATTGAATTTTGTGTGCCATTTCATATATTGTATTTCACACGGGAGTAAGGGAGAAAAATATGAATGAGATATAGTTATGTTCATTGAAAAACTGCTCCTCCTTTACCACCACCTCCCTTTTTTCTATTTCATACCACAGCTTCCCCTCTTTTTTACATCCTGTGGACTATGCTGACAAACATGGTAACTGGTCAGCTTAACCCTTCCACCGCGCCTACCACCACACCCGACGACGGCGATTTTTTCGATGACGACAACAACAAGGCCATGTATCTTGTACTTCCGGCCATGGTGCTCATCTACGGCGGCTGCGCGTTTATATACTGCGCACATCGTTGCAGACGATACTGCGTCCAAAAGTCAAAGGCTAAGCTGAAAGAGGAGAAAAAGCGTGCGAAGCAAAAAGAAAGGTAATGGTTTAGATAGTATGATCCTGTACATTCTGCTTCAAACATTTCATAAAATTTTGCAAACAGCCAATATTAATGAAAATGCACGATCTCGATTCAGGAAAACAGCATTGTCGATTTACATTCTTGCCACAGAAATGTTATGTGTAGCAGTTAATGAATTTAATTTTTGTTTTTAATTGAAAAGCTGGCCGTTTTTCAACTAACAAACTTAAAAACGATTTCAAATCAAAGTTAGGTATTTGTTTTGTACGGAAGATCGCATTCAAACAAATAAAAATTGTAAACTGATATACGTTATTAATACATTAGAGAACATGAAATTTATCGCAAACATTATCTTTTATTAAACATTATTACTTTTTCTTCCTTTGATTTTTATACAAGTTTTTTTTCATTTATACAGTTTCTTTTTTTCCTTTTTCTTAATCTTTCTTTTTGTTTTCTTTTTTTTTTTTTATTTTAGGTTCAGCTTTTCCAACCCAATGGTTTCCGGTAATAGTTCAGAGGCACCGTCCAGTTCCCGCCAAGGGGTTACGGTTCTTGACATGCAGGGTCAGAGCAGCATGCAGCTTCAGTCCATTGAAGATGACGTCGAGGAAATGAGCCTCGTTTTCAAGAAAGGGAGGAGCTTAAGAATACAGGTGGGTAGGCAGTCTTTACTGCCAACTTCCGCATATAAACTCAATGGATACTCTCTACAAGTTAAATGATATGCTTACAACATCACAGCAACGTCTTTATCCGAAGTTTTACCATTTGAGAACCAGCGGATTTCAAACATTCCCATTCTCCCAAAGTATTTTCCAGCGCAGGAAAAAATTGCGGAATATGATTAAATCTAAGTCTATCGAGCGCTTTTAATCTTTCTGTTCATACCAAGTTGTTTCCACGCTTAAAAAAATAAAAAAATAAAACGTCATCCTGAGAGTCCCTTTGAGTAAAATAATAGTAACGTTTTTCTCCCGTTGAGCGACGAGATAAAGTTGAGCTATATGTCATTCTTTCATATTTTTTTTGTGCTTTAAATTGACGGTAATCTAATTCTATCGAAACTTGTACTTGTCCGTTGACTGAGGGGGATGTTTAATACTCGAAGGGCTGAAAAAAAAAAAAACATAATGCTTAGTACTTTTTCTTCTTGTTCTTGTTTTTGTTCTTCTTGTTTTGTTTTTTTTTGTTCTTGTTCTTCTTGTTCTTCTTGTTCTTCTTGTTCTTGTTCTTGTTCTTGTTCTTGTTCTTCTTGTTCTTGTTCTTGTTCTTGTTCTTGTTCTTCTTGTTCTTGTTCTTCTTGTTCTTCTTCTTCTTCTTCCTCTTCTTCTTCCCCCTCCTCCTCCTCTTCTTCTTCTTTGTCCCTTTATTTTTTTAAAGCCGACATGTTTCCAACATACGTTACGTACGTTAACAACAATTACAGACCTACCATACGGTTACGTGAAATAAGCTTAAGTGAAATATCACTCACTCAGTCGGCCACGATAGAGCACTGGTGCGAAATACAGGGATTACCCGTTTTAAATGGAGATTAAACTACATCATTCTATGGTCTATTTTTAGCTACTTTTATTTATCAATTAAGGATTCATCTACCTAAACTTATCATCTTTATGTCTCATGTTTGTTGAGATGTCAGTTAACCACCCTGCCTTAACAATATTTTTTGCTAAAAAAAAAATTACGTTTTCATTCATCTTACAAAGGCAATACACTATGGATATTTAAGTAAAGCTAGCATGATCATTCATATAGACCAACTGAAAAAAAAAATCCTTTCACTTGCCCCACACAATAAATATCGGAGCTATTCCGAAAAGGCGAACGATTCATTTATAATTGAAACCTTAATAATAAAAAAACCTCCTTGTGGCTGATATCAAGTGCACACTCCCCTCTCCACCAGGAGACGAACGTGGACTCTATCGAAGATTGCCTTCAGGCAGACAACCAACACATGAACGCTGTGGCACCAGGTTAGTGAGTCCAGACATGCTCATATGTCGAACCTTTCTACGGGTTTGTTTCACTGTTTCATTCCCAAAGGCCTGACGGGGTCTGAATCCAATATGGTTGAGTATCCTTGGCGAGATATCTCCTGAGCTGCATGTTGGACTCGAAACCGAAAGCTGGCCATATTTTTTTTAGTTGTTACATCCCGGGTAAAAATAACATAAGAAAACAATAAATTTTTCTTTTTCATAGCCTGATAAGTATCCCTCTTTTAACCATAGTGAGCCATTTAATCCAGATTAATGTAAATTGATACTGAAGTTAGATAAAACAGTTCCCACAGAGACGGAAGTCCTGTGATCACCGTTAACGGTGGACTGGGATTGTACAAATCTGCATTCATTTAATTAAGTCTTATTCTCATAACCTAGTAACGTTTATTTTTGCGATAGATGTATCGCAGCAGCACTTTCGTTGTGGACATGCAGCGAGGGGGGAAAGGGTGGGGAGAAAAAAGGGGAGGGGGGCGGGGAGGCAGTATCGACTGCATTATGGAATTCACTGGAACACTGTTTTAAATAATCTCTCTTCATCTTATTCAATTAAAGCAAACAACTTTGTTGCTCTAAAACCAACGTATATACTAGGTAAGTAACGATTAGCTCTAATGCGATTTTATAACCTATCAACGTCGGACTCCTCCTATTTGATCTCAAGAACTTCCCAAAAGAATTACCACTTAACCTGAAGTATACTTCCGACTCCCCTCGGGATAAAATAGCTGTTTCAAAGCTATATATTGGAAGACATTAGGGGCCCTGTCAAAAAGAAGCGCTTTCTGCATCATTTTTTTCTAAAGTCTTGATATTTCTCCTAGAATAGCAACTTAATTTAGATTAGCTGTCTATAGTTTTTAACTTGTATTAATCTGTTACCTTGTAGTTAATGCATTCTCAACTGGATATATTAGGGCGTGTTGGACGCCATCCACCTTAGAGGAGTTTAAGTTTTCAACTTGTCTAGCTGTTATTTGTTTGTTTGCCAGAAAGAGAATAAGATACACAAAAAAACAAAAAAAAAAAAAACCAAACCCCCCCCCCCAAAAAAAAAAAAAAACAAAAAAAAAAAACGCAATTATAATTATTTCAAGCTGTAGCGTAATAAGTGAAAAATGACTGGAAAGACTTAGTCTGATTCGAAATGGCAAAAAAAAATATATATATAGCCGAACCCTTCATGCTATGAGCCACAAGACGGACTTCTAATAAGGAAGCGCTAGATAGCTCATTCAATGGAGCGTTTGACGGACAAGCAGAAAAATCGTGGGTTTGAGTCCAGGCTGGATCACCTAATGGAGGAATCGGATCCCATCTCCGCAAAAGATTCTTTGGTAAACTTATGAGACGTGACTTAGTGTAACAACATCTGTCACTGTAATCAATGCAAGTAGCAGATCTACCATAAGTGTGAGCAGCCATAATAAAGAGCTCTCTCTCCCTCTCTCCCTCCCAGGTTATGTTGACGGCAACCTGAGCCAAGAGATGATGCACCTGGATAACCAGTTGAAGGCAGCCTTCAGGTAACAGTGTGATTTAGCAGTGGTTATTTATTGCATAACTCTGGCTTTTTTCTGTCATGTTGCTCGGCAAACACACCTTTTTCCGAAGGAATTAAACATACTGCGGCCTTTTGTCTCCACTTACATAGTATGTTTCAGCGGTGCATTCATAATAATGATCAATATTTTCACACCTATTAAGTGCGGTATAATAACTGATAAAAAGTAGGAAACACAATATATTTCTATTGTTTTCTTTTGATGTGTTTGTTATTCATTTCATCGTTTGCTTCATTATTCATTCAGATTTCGTAAATTCAGCCATCTTTCTTGTTAGTATACGGAATCACAGCCTGGGGCAATGCAGCCAAGTCTAACTTTGACAAAATAAATAAAGTCCAGAATCAGACAGCTAGAATAATCACTGGTGCCATGCGCTCCACGCCAATACAAGCACTGGAGACAAGAACAGGGCTAGAATCCATGGACAGAGGAACAGACACAAAAGTCCTCATACAATCAGCCAAGAGACTGCATAATCACCCTATGAATGGAAGAATGGTGCAACCCAACAGAACTAGATTCAAAAGAGACAGCTTTCTTCACCAAACAAGGGTACTAAAGAGAGAATATAAAAAGCTAAATTGTCAAAAAATACAGCCAATACCTAGTTATTACAAACCCAATTTGGCTCTCTAAAAGGCCAAATTTATAATGTGACACCTCAGAAATTCAGAAGAAAGACACACAGAATGACTTAG
>JAWDGP010005946.1:312500-317500 GCA_033675545.1 Elysia crispata
AAAAAGCATGCAACATTCCAGTTAGTGCACTTTTTGGACTTGTAAAACAAATAAACAAAATACATCGATGTATTTATAGCTCTAGCTGCTTTATTTAAGGACTGCTTAACACGATACCTTTTTTATTTGAAAATTGCGAAAGGGACCTACTTGATGAAATATTGTATATTATTTTGCAAATAATCAAATTTTACTGGAAACATAAAACAATTCAGATTCCTTTCAATGAAAACAGATATTTATATATCTGTTTAACGATCCTTTGAAACGCTAATTATTAAGCTATGTATTCCCGAAAACTGGTGGGAATTCATATTGATTGGTGTTAGGAAGAATCTATAAATAGACAGGGGGTTTTCCAAATTGTCTACTTGTTCTTACAGGCTTGTCGTAGAGTGGATCCAAAATAAAAATAGGTTATTTTCTGGATATTCATATATCACCGTACACTCAAATAAATCTGCTATCAGCAAAACTTTCTATTACAGAAGAAAGACGATATTCGATTCCTCAATCCGATTAATTATGATATCTTTTACAAGTATGGGGTATTTTTTTTTATCATACTTGTTGTTATTTTGCCTTGATCAGATTTACTTGTTGCAAGGTTCTGAATCTTACTTGAAAGTTACGCCTTTCATGAGATAAAAATATGTTTTAACATTAGAGGTTTGATGTCTCAGAATTTCATACCATAATGTTGTTGTTGTTGTTTTTTTTTTAAAGGAAACGATTTTTTTCTTAATTGTTTATTCCCAATGTTATACACTCCGCCTCCTCTTGGATGCTTAGTTTTTGTGAGCCTTATTCAAGTGGAATAGGTTTCACCTCCAGCACCACTTAATTTTTTTTTTAACATATACACAATTTTGCTTATTTTAACCTGCTAGTATAAAAATACCGCTGTTAAACACATAAGTATCTCTGTATAAAACTTCGAGAAAGATTTATGAACAGTTTAGAACTACAACTTTTATGCAAAATTGGTAATTCCATTGCTTGATACCAAAATAACAATTCCATTCTTAGATTATGATTTTCTTCCTTGACATTTAAACATATCAGTATTTTCTGGATTTCTTTGACTGTCCGGAAGATTAAAAAATAACATAAATCAATTTTAAACACATTATTGATAGTTATACAAATAAATTCAGGTGTTAAAACTGACTCTCTATGCCTCAATAATATGATTGATTGAACTACAAGTAAATATAAGTAGGCAAATACACTTTATTCATTTTGCCACAGAAAACTGCAAATTAAACTACAAGTTTTTAACGAGAGAGTTTATAGGGGAAACGGTCATCCTAACTGTTTTAGTTTCAATACAGTTTTTTTGAAAACAAATTTTAAATTTTCTTTTTTCTCTAGAAATTATTATTATTATTATTATTATTATTATTATTATTATTATTATTATTATTATTATTATTATTATTATTATTATTATTATTATTATTTCAAGAACCATTTTATGATAATTATGCGCATTTTCTACTTTGTTTTATATTTATCCAAGTATTACATTTTTATTCTCATAGATACATGCTCTCACGTTATTAATGATCTTTCTATTTTTACAAGCACTTGACTTACTAAATACTTTGTAAAGACTACTGATTTTATGACACAAATTGTTTACAATGTATAATACTGAAGGGAATAAGCAGAATGTGATGTCCAAAGGTTTAACTTTTAATTATAAAACCCGTATTCATAGCCCGAGAACCCCACTGCTCAATACCGCACGGTTCATAAAACTTCATGAATATTTTTTTTTATTCTTCACTTGATGCCCGAGAGTGTTAAGCAGAAAGCCTTTTAATGTCTGAATAAATAAATTTGATATTACCTCCTGACGATCACAGGCTCAGGTTCCAGCCATTGGCTGCGATGCACTTTCTAGTTTCCACGCATATTACTTTCTTATTAAATTAAGTCTTAATCTTTATAACCATTTTTGATGCAAGGCAAAAAAAAAAAAAAAAAGAAAGAAAAGAAAAGTGGTCAATTTGTCTAAGATCGGATCTTAAACAAAAAAGCTTTATGCTACACCCTTTTTTTTTTTTTTAAATTATATTACAATCTCTTCTTTAAGTATTAATGTAACCAAGCAAAAGCTGAGCATATAATTCCGACATTCAATAAGTGAAGCTATCTCTCGTTTCTTTCGAACGGCTTGCCTTTTGGTGAAGTCAACTTTATCATGATAATTATATCTAATAGCGCCTCTATCACGGACGCAGCTAAATCTCATCTCAAACTTTAATGGAATATCGACCCGTGGAGCCTGTTTGTCTTTCCCAAGATAATTACTTTCTATATCTCTGAAGCAACTAACTCTCTTCATAGCCAGCTTCTTCATCTATCGACACAACCAATTTAAATAGAATGCTTTCCAAATGTTAATAAAACAAACAGGGTTTATGTTACGTGATTTTCTTTCCTATGAATTTCTGTGAGACCAACTAATTCGAAAATTATTTAAAGTGCACAATTTTTTTAAAATTTTAAAACTAAACGGAAATAGAGCCTAAACTTGAACCATACACTTTAAATTAATATATCATACGATGCTGTTTTTTTAAATGCCTCTGAAATGTTGAGTACTAAATCCAAGTTGCCTCATTGGCATTTAAATTACATCATTTTCGACTTTGAAAACTGTTTTTAGAAATGGAAATTTTTTTTAAATTACCTGCCCAATATATATCTGTTATGCGATGCTGTTTCTTTTTTTATATTCCTTTTGAGATGTTGAAGATTGAAACTGTTTAAAATATAATACAAAATTCGTTCTACGTGTTTTCTCTTTCCGTACCGTATTGTTAATATTGTTGTTACGCTGTTTATGTCTCTGAAGTTATTGCTTCTGTATTTGACCGTTCTTCATTGTTAACTGCAATCCGTCGGGCACCTAGATTCCTCAGCAAAAGGGGCCAGCATTGTGCGAACCATGATCTTCTGAGACAAGAATAAAGTGAAAAAACATTTATTTCAAAATTCACCAAAGATAAGGAAACTTTTCAAAAAGTCAACCAGGATTTAACTGTGTTATCACCAGCTTTCTGTAAAAGTAGTAAATGAACTAGTTACTTTTTAGCATGATAAAAAGTCGAAGGATAAAACATTCTGTAGGAAGATGAAAGCTCACAAATCAGACATCCAGCTCTCCCACTAATATGCCAAAGTGACACTGACTGATTAGAGACCAGGTGTAACCAAACCTGCGACAGAAAGCCATCACAGATTAAATCTAAATGTTTTACCTGTATACCGGCTCGACAAGTCTGTTTCTATTTCTAGAATGGTCTACATTGAGACGGTATCGGAGATTCATGGACTTTATGAGGAGAAAATCTCCCTAAGGCCTCGACAAACCTTGATACTATGATGAAATTAAGCGACATTTCCATCTCTTTCTAATCGATAATACCGAGCCACATTACCGACTTCCGGTTTATCTTCATTGGCGACGACTCTCAAAGAGAAAGCTTAAAGCCATAGTTCATGTAATCTAATCTATCTTAAGAAAAGCGTTAGGAAAGATTGATCTCGTAAAAAAATTCACAGAACTTTTAATGTATGAAGGGGAGGCAATTAAGTTGAATAAAAGAGTGTTCTTATTTGATTTCATTTTATTCTTTCAAATCTCCTCCATGCCTAGACTTTAACACTTATGGTGTTTTCCTATAAATCTCTATTGCCATAAGACTGCCTATGCCTTTAAGGTTTTAAAAACATCCTGATTTCTTCAACAAAGAATCTTAGGGGGATAAGTATTCAATACGAATATATCAGGGTTGTTTTTTTTAATGTTCTCATGTCTAACGGAGGGTATCTAACCCAGTTTTTGTTGCCATGTAATTGTAAGGGTTGTCTCCTTTAACACAAATTGGATTAGATGTGGATATATAATATGCATAATACCTCTAAAAACTACGGAGAAAATCTCTCTATGGCAAAATAAGATTTCATATGTTTAAACAATATGTTAAATGAGTTGATGCGCAAATTTTGAGCGACACATACAGCTCAGGTCAGATTGCCTGACTCGGCAGCATCAGATCACCACACCATTAAGGTCAGAGAGACTTACTCAAAGAATTTTAAGATGTCCCCAGCCAGGAATGTCCATCATTAATGGATTTCATTGTAAGATGGATGGAAAAACTTCCATAACAGAAAAATGAGAATAAAAAGCGGAATAATAATAATAATAATAATAATAATAATAATAATAATAATAATAATAATAATAATAATAATAATAATAATAATAATAATAATAATAATGATGATGATGATGATGATGATGATAATGATAATGATAATAATAATAATAATAATAATAATAATAATAATAATAATAATAATAATAATAATAATAATAATAATAATAATAATAATAATAATAATAATAATAATAATAATAATAATAATAATAATAATTATATCACCCTCTCATACTTTGGGAATTCAGGTGAAGAGGCAAATGTCATGATTCTTGGAGGAAACATCCTAAAATCTTTTATTTTTGAGTTTATGCTCAAACATGATTACTCTCCACATCGGGTTTATTAGTTACTTCAAACATTAAAACCAAGCTATCGATGTTGCAAACGGATCTGCAAATATGTGAGTAAGAATAGCAAAACCACCCCTACCCAAAAAAAAAAAAGAAACAAAAAGAAAAACCCAACCATACAACAGAAACAAAAAACAAAACAAAACAAAAAACCCAAAACCAAACAAATAAAAAACAAACAAACAAAAAAACAAACAAAAAACAAAACAAACAAATAAAATAACATAAGAGAAATGCCATTACCATCCCTTTGCTAACTCTTTCTTGTGATTGAGCCTTGGAGCAGAAATATTGTCCACGGCTGCTATTATGTTTTAGTTTCACTGTAAACTTTGAAAACCATCTTTCTTACAAAAACTTGTAGACCTTTTCACACCATTATAATCATTCAAATCATTCTGTAGGCATG
>JAWDGP010005946.1:320000-412500 GCA_033675545.1 Elysia crispata
TTTCTTTCTTACTCCGTCTCTCCACCATTTTCTATCTTTTCCTCTGTTACACTCTGTTTTTTTTTTCATGTTCTATCGTTTACTCTTTTTATCTTTCTCTCTCTTGCATCCTACATGCGAACATATACATACAAACGCCCGTTGTCGGTTTCTCCTGTTTTTCTTAATTTTTCCTTTATGCTGTTTTTTGTATTTACCTTTGTGGGATAGAAGTAAACGGCGCATATCATGCAGTGGTAATGTAATGCTGTCTGTGTTATGAAGAAGACTTTAAATATGTTTATTTACCTCATTATTTTACCTCTTTAAGCACTCCATTTTAGATTTCACAGCAGCATTTTACTCCATCACTTACCGCAAACTGATGTGTTCAACATCTTGAAATAGCGCTTTATTTGAACCCTAAAAGTTAATTAAAGTATTTCCTTTCTTAAACTGGTAACAGAAACTTATTAAAGGCACAAAGGTGTTTGATAATTTCTACAAGTGTTCCACTGGGTTCATTTCTAGATCTCAAGCTGTTGTTTTACACGCAATGTCTTGCGCAAAAAGTTGTAAATTTCAAATTAAAATTTCATTCTAAAGCGTAAGCATCGATTAAGCCTTTGTAAAGATCTTAATGAGCTAACCTACCGAGAGAAAGCTGTTTCAAGTGAACGATGTTTGGATGCTTAAGGATAGACCGATGCTGAATAATGACAAAATCAATTCAAGTTAATCAAAAAATAAGGCAAAACCAAATATCTCAAAAACAAGAATTGGAGAAATCTAAAATCATCGAAACAATATGAAAAACGTTTTCAACTGAGATGAAAAACTGTTTTATCTTTTATGATTGTTACGGGTTTCCAAGCTTCATTTATGCGATTGGTTCTAGTTCACTTTAAGCACATTTAGAACTACCGAAAATAAGCAAACTTCGTTGCGTCAGTGATATGGCTTACAGATGCTTAAGTTTCTGGTGTAGTCTAAGAATTTCAAAACTCGGTCTTTTAATTCTCTTTCACCTGTCTTCTTCATCGATGTGTAGAAAAAAAAAATAACACGAGTAGCTCATCTCTTCACTTGATCCAAACAGTCCTTGAAAAATCTGAAATCAAATGTTTTAAGATTACATTTTTAGGAGCTTTGAACCTATTTCATAACTACAAATATATCTCGATCAAACTAGCAATATTGCGGCACAAAGTCCTTAAGGGAATGCTCCTGCATATTTTAAAATATTTAATATACATTCACGCGCTATGACGCTATAAGAAATTTGCAGGGACTCAAAATAACTTGTTCAACTCAAAACTAGATCGCAAAACAATTACAGAGGGCTTAAACCATTCTAAAAGTCTTCCTCTCGCATCGACTTATAACATTTTTTTTTTGAGTTTTTGATTTATTTGCATAATACAATAATAATATCACACCGACTGTTAAAGGTTCTTTTCTTGTAAAAAAAAAAAACAACTATTTGTTTATAACTTCGTACCATAAGGCTTGATATTTTTACTAAACAACAAGGCTGGGTTATCGTATACTTTAGAACTGTGTTTAAATATTTGTGCTGATGATTTTGCATACTTCGGCTAGACAGGTCTTGTTTGTAGAACCGTATGCCAGTGGTGTGATGATCGTCCAAATCTAAGAGTTAGTATCTTGGGTATTGGCGTACTATCAGTACCATTGATTGTCCTTGTTGCCAGGTGTCATCGCTCTTCTATTTTCTCTCATCACAATGTTTACGATGGGATTCAGAGCTTTCATTTTTTTCTAGACCCCTGTTTTCAAAATCGATCTAATGCCCAAAGCGAGAGAACATAATTGTTAATATCCATAATAAAAAGGAAAAAAAATTAAAGAAAAAAAAAGGCAAACCATTAGTATGTCAGAGGTAAATAGGCACAGAGAGGCAAGAAGAGCTTTCACTTTTACATACCTAAGAAAAAAAATCATACTATTCATTCAGCTTTTTAAGACAAACACAACCCTAGAAAGGTAGAGGGAAAGAGAGAGAGAGAGAGAGAGAGAGAGAGAGAGAGAGAGAGAGAGAGAGAGAGAGAGAGGGAGAGAGGGAAAGAGAGAGATAAAGATAGGGAGAGAGAGACAGAGAGAGAGAAAGAGAGAGGTAAAGATAGGGAGAGAGAGAGACAGACAGACAGACAGACAGACAGACAGACAGACAGACAGACAGAGAGAGAGAGAGAGAGAGAGAGAGAGAGAGAGAGAGAGAGAGAGAGAGAGAGAGGAAGAGAAAGAAAGAGCATTTGATAAGTTTTGGGCCGGGGTTGTACAAAATTGAAATATTTACAAATGGAACAAATATCAAAATCTAGAGAATTATAAAATATGCTATTATCAGCTTGAAATCTAGGGGGGGGAGGGAAGAAACCGAGTCTTGTAACAATCGATGTCTTTCGGATGGCTATATAAAATTTTATCTCCAAGCGAAGAAAAATACAGCTTCAGCTCTTAGCAATTGAAAAGAGCGCAACAAATAACTAGTTATAGAACAATTCACGTTCACGGTTCTTAAATGTATTGTCGATGGTAACGATGGCATCCTAATTATTTCACGTTAGGAAATACCCTTAGTTTTTTTCATATTGAGATCGTGACAAAATAATTATTATTATTAACCAAGATGTTGCTGAAGCTCTTGGCATAAAGCATATTCAGAATTACAAAATTTCATTATACAGTACCATAGCAAAAATGTATATATTTATTAAAAAAAATACACACACAACAAAACTTGCGACTCCGCTTTTTATCATATGTTTTACTTTGAAACCGATATTCAAGTATATCGATAAAACTAGGAATTTCCAGATCTCGAAAAAGAACAAAAAACAAAAAAACAAACAAAAAACAACAACAAAAGACACGTGTTTCTATGACAAGTGGTCTTGAGATGTTGTTTAAGATAAGCGTCCTGTAATGGAATAATTATGGCATACCGTAGTTCGGGTCTCTGTCTTTGATCAGCGGGGATATCTGTTAAGTTCCGCACGGTTGAGACATAATAGCGGCAAGTCTTCCCTAAGGCAATACATGCCTAGTCCTCATCAAACATACCGAAAGTAAAAGAACGATTGAGAGAAAAATGAAAATTAAGCCAGGTGACTAAAGCACGATTTCTAGCGGAAATAAAAAAAAACAACAATTTCTTGGAGGAGTGTCTGAAGCATTCCAATGGGGAAGAAAAAGTGTTTTTTTTTCTTTTTTTCCAGGGGTGGGGGGATTGGGGGATCGTGGAGGACAGCAGAGAAATGAATCCATTATTTTCGATACAGGTTGTTGGACGTGCATCATATTACCCACATTAAGGTCTCTTTAGGCGAAGCGACACCTCTCCATAATGTGCTTTGACGTCACAAGCAGCAATTTATGTTGCTAGCGATTTGTGGAGAGCAGCAAATCTTCCAATTTTATTGGTCTGTTTACATGAAGCGATTTGCAGTAAGCCGCAAAAATATTTTTATCTTGTGGTCATAGGTCAAAGGGTGCTTGGATACCAATACAACTAGGCCTATAGCTTCCTCAAGTGGCCGGAATTTAGACTTAGCAGATCTAATTTGCTCGTAGGAGTACAGCATATCCCAACAAATGAAAGAAGTGAAGCGAAAAAGAAAAAAAAAAGTGTCTGGGTACGTTCTTGTACAGAATTGATGTATACCACTTTAACTCGCGAGTCAGAAGGGAGCGTAGTGGCGTAATGGTATAAGCTATGTTCTCTTTGAGTGGCAAGGCGATGGGTGCCTAACCACTACTGAGCACTACCTAAAATTCTAGTTCTTAAAATTCTTACTTATAATTAACCCAGTGGTTTGCCTCCTCTAGATCTACTACTACTACTACTACTACTACTACTACTACTACTACTACTACTACTACTACTACTACTACTACTACTACTACTACTACTACTACTACTACTACTACTACTGCTGCTGCTACTACTACTACTACTGCTGCTGCTGCTGCTGCTACTACTACTACTACTACTACTACTACTACTACTACTACTACTACTACTACTACTACTACTACTACTATTACTGCTGCTACTGCTGCCACAATTACTGCAATTCATAGTAGTACTTCTATCACTACTTCGACTTCTCTTACTGCTCCTACTGGTGTTGCTATATGTGGTGGCACTAGGCTTGTTGTTGCACTGGTGGTCAAAATGCAGGAGAACTCTGGTCAATTCATATTTCTAGCCACTCAAATAAATCTCCAGTAGTTAATTCTAGGATTAGGTGAAGTTTTTCAGAAAAGTCAATGGAGAATGATACAAAAGAGCAGTTCATATTTATTAAAGGCCAATTTGATATGAAAAAATTACTATTAAGCCTTTCAATGACAAAGCTGTCATGTTAAAAATAGAGTCGACGTTTTATTGGACGAGAAGAGGACTTGAAGCCCTAGAGTGTATGCTCGGGCTCTTAAAATATCAGTTACAGGTTCTTATTGGACTTGAGATCTACATTTGCTTCTAGAAAATCAATTCAAGATAATTCTTTGAAATTTAGATCCAAACATAGGCTTGGAATTTCAGTCTGAAATCTACATGAACAAAGATTGGATCTAGATCTAATCATTGATAGTCTAGAGACAAATATAGATCTAGAGTCCAACACGTACAAGTAATTGAGCTTGGCACTTGCAAGCTCTGTTTTTCCGAATATTTTTGTGCTATTTTTGTCCTGTGGACATAGTTATCTGTGAACTGAATAATCTCAGAATCAACTCTACTAATTTGGCAGCCATTAAATTTTCAGAATCTTGTTTACAGCAGCAACATTATTATTATCTGAATGCCCATACATGTCAAAAGTTACTTTGAGGTCTCCTCTACTTGGGAAATTGCTAGCGACGTGCAGAGAGCAACAGTTACTGCTGAAAGCGACAGGCAGAGAGCAACAGAGCACCAAATCTCCTGGTGTAAACACACCAAGATTTGTGGGCAGCGATTCTCTGTAGAAGGTAATTTATTGCTAGCGGCAGATTGCTTCGAGTATACAGACCTTTATACTGTAAGGGGAAGACTTAACAACAATGGAGTAATGATTTCTTTCAAGCACATAAAAACAAACTTTTCCAAGAAAGTTTCTGTCTAGCATTGCAGTGGGGGCGGATGGAGGGGAAGCGGAGAGGAAGTGCATTCTTTAAAACTGATGGCAGTAAATCAATAATAAATGGGAATGAATCTTAGCTCGATAATTTTATGTGTGATTGTAGCCGTCTTATGGCTAAACCTTTCTATTTGAATTCTTCACCAGGCAGTGTCAGCACTGAGATCGGGCCGCCAGATTGCGAACAAGGTAGAGCTTCTGACTTACCAGGCACGAGGTCTTGTGTTCGATTCCAGGTTGAAGTATGACGAGGAGGGTTCTATTGATCAAGTCCCATCATTCCTGCCCCTAGCTCGTGAATTAAAAAAAAATATTCGGAGATATGAAACTACTTAAAAAAAAAGCAAGAAAAACGATTGAATTGAGAGAGAGAGACTTTGAAATTGTCTATCGACGAGTTTGGGTTTTTTTTTTAATTCCTTTTCTGACAAGCCTCTCTAAAGCTTGTGTAATATGTTATAATCCCATATTCAGTCTCCTTCACATGGACAGGATGACCGTGATAATTCTGCCAGAATCTCAAGGACTGTGCTCGGAAGTGCGATGGGAAGCCAGTTATTAATTCCTCTGAATATCAATGAGTTTTCCTTCTTTTTTTTAACCAAGCCAGCCTCCATGTACGAAGAGAAAGCAAACACAGTAGCATTTGCCACTTAGTTGGCCTTCACCGTTTTCCATGAGTCGCATCGATTAAATCTTTCCCTCACTTTGTGTAGTTGAAGAAGGGAATAGATTGATCAAGTGTTATATAATCTGGATGGGAATTGCGTAAATTAGAAGAATGGGTTGTGATGATGAAGTGCTGTAGAGTTTGTCTTTAGAAATAAAGCTTATAAGCTGTACAGGACAATTGTAAGTTTAAACTTTCGATTTTTCAATATCTCTTACAAACCATGGGTTTAAAGAATAGTTTTGTTTCGCCATAACAAGAACAATTTCTTTGTCAGTATTCGAATCCAGTGTTTCTACCAAACCACTCTCACTTGCTTAAAAGAAACACCAAAGAATAACACGCTATTGGTTGAAGTATCTGAAGAATGAAAAAAAAATTATAAATCCATTTTGTACCTCTACACATTCAGTCAGGCAAGCGATTTATTGGTTCGTTTTTCCAAAACAAAAGTGTGAATTATTAAAGGCTGCAAACAATAGTCATTCTTATTGGACATTATTTTTATTTTATGAACAGAATAATCGTGATCTTTATGTCAACTGTACCCAGTGGTCTAGCAATACTGCTTGTACCGTGAACTAAATATCATTGAATATTTTTATCCACATTTATTAAAATAAAGAAAAAGTCCTAATATCTTTTTCCAAACTAGCTGTAAGGGAAATAAAGAAAAAGAAAGAGAAACGTGTGCCAGCATTTCCGGCAGCACACATTCATAAAAGCAACCCATTTAAACACATCTATAGCCAGCATGTTGACCCGAGTATAACTCGTGTTATTTTTTGTACTTTGTTTCTAGATCCATTTACCATTTTAGATGAATCCCAAGTCGTTCCCTTGCCAATCAAAACAGAACATAGAGAGGTTAAAATTAAGTTGAATTAGATTCCAATGAAAATTATATTTAGATCGAAAAAACTACTGGCCTTCTCTGCTTATCAAACAGGACCCCTATGAGGCTCCAAACACCGATGATGTTCGGTGTCAAAATCGCGAGATTGTCTGTGTGGACAGCAAGGCGGACGTTCTATCATCTTTACCACTGGCGCTCCAGAGAGCTGCATTGAAACAAAAATGTAACAGGACATGATCAAAGTAGTGACGTGATCTCCTTTGCTGAAATCGATACCTGTTGGGTTTTAGGAGAATGTAATTTGAGTCAAAAGATGGATTTACAATACTCGGGTTTGATTATCAAACAATAAATGGAGGACATCAATTAAACGATACCAAAATATCAAGCTATCAGAAAAAGAATAATGAATTTAACCGTCTATTTTTGGGCTTCATAACCTGTTGATACTTGCACAATACATCATTTTTCTTTTCCATCAATTGATACGCATTTTACACACAATCGAAGACAACCAACTCTATAATTTACAAATGATATAAATCTGTTCACAACTTTCTAATAGCCCTTCCATAAATTTCAATTTAGATTTTTTGGAAACTAACCATTATTTTATTTCCTTGAAGTGTCATGATCTTTCTTCGCATGCATTTCGCACAAGGTGTTTCGACTAGTTTATGATTTACCAAAGCTTATTTCATACCGTATGTTCCTCTATTATGTTATATTATACAAGCATGAGTCCTTGTTCAAATGAACAGGAGGAGAAGATATTTGCATTAAGGAACAAAAAATGTCACATCAATAACAAATTTATATACTTCAAAGTGATTTAATTAACAGCTTTGAAATGTAAAGAACAATGAGCGATTTGAATTCTTCTCATATAGATTTCACCAAGAAGACATATTTTTCTGTCACAAGTAAATGGAGATCTCAAGCAAAAAAGTAAACTGAGTGTTTTTCTTCGCGCAGCCTTCATGTGGTTTATCTGTCGACTGAGATCGTAATTATGTGATGCTGATGTGATTTGCTGGCGGTACAATGTAAAATGGAACCAGGTGATGTGAAGTGGTGTCCATTAAAAGAAATCAAAGTAGGATGCATTTTTTACGCAACTTTCATTAGATCTACCTGTCCCTTGATCACACGGTTAGCGGAGAGTCACGTGATTAGTCCTTTTCCAACAATGGCTCATCCAGCAACACGTCAAATGTAATAAAAAGGATAAAATGAAATTTCAAGAGCATTTTATGGTCTAAGTCCATATTTTGTCTTCAATTTTTATCGGTCATGATGGAGACTGATACTGGTGGGTCAAAATTCAGTGATTTTGGGGGAGATTCCACAGGAGAAATCAAAGTTGCCATTTTATTATATAGATAACTCATGACCAGTTATCACTGCTTATGACATCCAGATCCACTAACTTAGATGTTCAATGTTTGCAGAGGGTTGTATTCAAAACACAAAATGGTGTGAATTCGATCACACTTCTATCGTCACAAACGTTCCGTGCCGCTTTGATATGGTGATTTCTCACTCGATCAAAATACACGTTTTTATCCCATCAAAAAACAACAACACTCAAATGACGCAGGAGACTTTAAAAGACAATAAACTGCTTAAACTGTAATCATCACAAAAAGTTATAAAGAAAGCATATTATGAAAGATATCCGAAATGTAAAACAAAAAAACCCCCATTGTAATTACTTCCTTCATGATGAAAAAAAATCGAGTACTGCCTTTATGCTTTTATAATGTCTTTTTTTTTTTTAATAAGAACTTCATGCGCCGGTCGTGGACACTGACTTAGAATTAATATGCCTTACATCGAATTAAAAAAAAAAAAATAAATACGTCAAATTATTGACTGATTTTTTATAAAAATTTATCACGTTTTGAGTTAGGCCCGTACGTGTTCTAGGAAAAAACAATGGGGTCATAATTGAAACCTTTGTCCTGTTCTGTGCAGGGCTCTAAAATAGGGTTATTTTATACAAGGGGGCGACTTTGGGCGACGAATTTAAAATGCATAGCCAAAAAAAGTTGCGTATGACAAAAATAACACAAGCACAAGTTGGTCATATTTAAAAGGCATAGAAGAAAAATGAAAACAGATAAACATTCTTTTAGAGTGACAAAGACGGAAAAAAGAAAAGGGATAGAAGAAAATGAGAAACAAAGACAGGAAAGAAATAAGAGGGAAAAACAAGGAGATTTAAAGAAGAAGAAGTAAAGAAAAGAGAGAAAAAGTGGAGAAGACCAATATCATAAATTTGATGAGAGGTAACTAGATAGATAGATAAATGAATAGATAGAGAGAAGAAAGAGAGAGAGAGAGAGAGAGAGAGAGAGAGAGAGAGAGAGAGAGACAGAGACAGACAGACAGACAGACAGACAGACAAAGGAGGCAGGAGAGAGTATATATATATATATATATATATATATATATATATATATATATATATATATATATATATATATATATATATATATATATATAACTAACTTCTTAAGGTCACTATACCCCATCACCGATCAATAATCGCGGAATATTGCCATCAGTACAACCCTAAAAAGCCACATTCATAAAAAGAGCTCTTTACGATCGCACCTATTTGTTATGGATACATGTACAATAATTATATGATGTTTACTAAATTTGCATTTCATTTTTTATGCTTATCAGATATGAATTAAGCTTATGATTATTTTTGTAACATTTTTTTTTAATCTGCATTGTATGATACACTTTATAAACGGGCACATGGCTTTAAACACTGAATAAAATTTATTCAAATAAATTCCTTCTTTGTAAATATCGTGACAAGGTGATAAAATTCTTAGCAGCACCTTTGTTTTTAAAGCAACTCAACAAGACCTCCGCCACTTTTGGTATGGTTTAAGCAGCAGTTATTAATAAATCATTCCTTCTCTTTTATCTTGATTGCTGCCTCAGCATTTGCTCGAAAATGAAAAGCTGTTTAATTACGTTTTTTTAGCTATCACACCGTAACTGCAAATTTTTAATGCTCAATCTTTAATGAAATACCATATTTAGAAATCTGTTATAATTGAACAATGTCGCAACTGAATACAATTTGATCGTTTAATTTATTAGATATTTACAAGCCCATTCCACCATGAACTAAGACCCAGAGTAATGGCGATAAATTAGAGATTGGCCGCTACGCTATGGGTACTTTGAGAAGACTTAACGTTTCAAAGGGTCTCTAAATAGATTAGGAAAACACATAATTGGCTGATTCCCCTCTCACACGCGCACACACACACACATATGTATATATATACATATATATATATATATATATATATATATATATATATATATATATTCATATCGTGACTTTTTTTAGTCTGATCGTTCTCGAAGGATTCGTGAATCTGTGTTAGTGTCTCGATAGATTAAAGACCTATCCAGATCTGCGATTCTATGCGACAGTTTCTTGGTAACAAGTAAATTACCATGTAGAACCCATAATGTGGGTACAAAATCCGATGGAACGGTTGAACCAAAATACTCACCGTATTTGATTTTCTGGCATTGCCATGGCTAGCCCTAAAGATGTGCAATATGCCGGAGAATATACAACTGGCGCTCGATGACTGTTTCAACGGTTTCCACAGAGAGAATCAGCTTGAAAATTGGAGTCGCCATGGGCTGTACCATATCCCCCAATTCTGTTCCTCATGGCTATGGAAGTCATCTTAAAAGCTGCAAAAGGAAGCGCAGGCCCGGCAAATCTAGGTGGTGGGTGCTATAACCACTCATGGATGATACACCATAATCTGCTCAAATAAAGACGAAACACGCCGAATGCTAGAGCGCCTTGACGTCTTAATGGCATGGTGCAGGATGAAATTCAAACCAAAGAACTCTCACAGTCTTTCAGTAAGGAAAGGTAAAATAGATGCAACGATGGCGTACACAGTAGCCAAACAGCCCTGCAGAAATTCCTTTACATGGAACCATATCTGTCACATGGCGCCACTTTGGATCAACTTTCTCATCAAATCAGTGTACGATCTCCTGCCCTCCAACGCAAATCTGATACAGTGGGGAAAGAAAGAGGACCCCTCTTGTCCGCTATGAAAAGGTAGACAGACCATAGAGCATGTCTTGAACTCTTGCAAAATCGACTAAATCTCACAGGGGCGATACTCGTGGAGGCATAACAAGATCTTCAGGAACTTGCCGCAATCTTAAGCACGTGTGAACCCTCCCTGAAACAAATGAATTGATATTTACAACAGAGGGAGGCGCAAACTCATGGCACGGCAGATCGTTCCAGACAAAGAACCAGAGAAAATGCCAACTAGAGAGGTGTGACGACTGGGAAGTTTCAGCAGACCTTCTAGAATGGGACAGCCACCCCAGTATAATGAAAGAAACAAGACTAAGGCGTTATATTGTGATCCATTCAAGTTCCACACAACATGGTGCAGCTAACAATTCCATTCGAAATAGAATGGAAGCGGCCCACATCTACAAAAGAGAGAAATACCTGAACTTGACCTAAGACCTAGGAGATGACGGCTACAAAATGGTTATGTCCGTTGAGGTTGGTGCCAGAGAATTCATTGCGTTATCAGTCCACGACTATGTGGCAACAAAAGCTCCAAAGCTACTGGATGAAATAGCTAAAAACAGTTCCCACTCGATCTGGAGCAAGAGAAAAAAGAGATTGTTTCACAAAGATAAAATATACTCCAACTATCGGGAGCCTAGTTGGCTAAGTGATATACTGCTTGGATTACAACCTAGCCATGATTAGGGTTTGGGTTCGAATCAGACGCGGAGCGTCTCTACCTCCCCCACCCCCTCCCAAAAGAGAGAGAGAGAGAGAGAGAGAGAGACAGAGACAGAGAGAGACACACACAGACAGACAGACAGACAGAGATAGAGAGACAGACAGACAGAAATAGATAGATAGATAGATAGAGAGAGAGAGAGAGAGAGAACAGGGAGACACCTGAGAGTCATGACCTGGGTGTACCCGGTCCTCTTAGAGTATCAGAAGTTAAGGGCCGAAACACTTCTCTGAGACGTTCTGCTGTCTAACTACACGGTGAGTTTCTACTTACTCAAACATAAAAGTTTATTTTATTTTAACATGGCAGCTTGTTGTAAAAAAAAAATCAATCAATATTCAACTTAACTTTTTCTTCAAATTTTCCTATAGGCTTTAGAAGATAATTTGATTCAAATTGGTCAATTAACAGGCTTCAAGTGCTTGAAATCTCCGATATTTCTTGTCATACAGTTAATTGATACATTCTTAATTGTCGAAATTACGCATGGAATATACTTTATTACTGATCGGTTCATTTTGAGATTAACAATTGTTGCTGGTGTGAATTCAACCCTTTCTGACACACTAAGTCAATAAAGGACTTGATTGTTTCACATTATTTTAAAAATACAGAGGATGCATGAAAAGATTAAGAGTAATCTTTCGTAAGTAAAGCTGTGCAGTATCTTAAAAGAAAGGTTCAGAAAATGTGGATCTGAAATCATGAAAAAAATACAGGCAAATTAAATGGTAAGACGTCTGGATTTTACCCTCACTCAACAGAAGCCCGTAGAGAAACAGTGTTGTTTTTCAAAGTAATTGTTAACAGTGGGCAGCAGCAGCAGCAGCAGGAAGAAGTGAAGGGGGCGTGGGGGTTTAGGACATACACTAACAGCTCATAGTAGCACTTTGTTGATACCTAAGGGGGTAAAAAATGCGATTTTTGATAATGCTCAAGGTAAAAAATAAATGTACAGTTGAAGAAAAGTTTTTGTTATGTGTTTGAATAACTTGCCATTATGTTTTATAGGAGCCTGTGACTATCGATAATCAATGGAATCTGATTGTGACTCGTATTGATTCGGGTTCTCGAAATAAAAAAAAAGAAGGGCGATCATTTGTTGCGGATTCTCAACATCTTAAGGTATCCATTATTTCTAACCTCATAATCATCTGTGAAAAGATTGTTTTTGAGAAACAGGACAATATCCAGGATAATAGAGGGACTACATGAATGGGCTGAGCTGCAAAGAGAATATCGATCAGTTCGATTTTTATTAGTTTTAATCAATGCATCAGCAAAATGGCGGCGAACAATGTGAGAAAACGGCGACCTGATGCATTATGGCGTTTCTGAAAGACCCGAGCCTCGATGCTGACGTCACACGACGTATCCAATGGGGACGGGCGGTGACATCTTGTTTTGACAGCGGCCATTTTTTCTCCAAGTCATGTGCCAGCACTTTACGCAGCACGGAGGACGGATGCGGGTTAATTCCTTCTAGATCTCGATCTAGCTCTAGGTATGGACCTTACTGTGTTACACTGGTGTAGATTTTATCCCCATCTTATGCGGCTTTCGATTGCGTTTAACATAGTACAAAAATATATAGAGTAAAGAAATCTGTGATGAGGCAGTTATTCAGTATCCCTTATCTGAAGAAAGTTATCATTTCGACCTTCAGAGAGATGGCGATGCGTTTAAAAACTTGCTAATTTTATATATTTTTAATTTCTCTATCGATGAATTTTGTAATTAAAATAAATTCGAACCGCGAAGATGGCCAACTGTTATGACCTGATATATTTCTTTCTCGAGTGGATCCAGTTAATTTTATAAATCCTTTTGGTTGCATACAAGGGTTAGAAAATCGAAACAGTGATATGAACTAAAATAGATAAAAATGGAAAGATAAATAAATAAATAAATAAATCGATAGATAGATAGATAGATAGAAATATAGATTGATAGATAGATAAATAAATAAATAAATAAATGATAATAGATGGATACAACTTATAAAGAAAAGATGTGAAAAATAAATACACACAGCTTATTAAGAAATGAGATATGAGCTGATTGATAAAGCCAGCAACGCGGAGAAAATTATAGAAATTAAAAGATAACTACGTTGATAGATCAACAAGAGAAAGATGAAAAGAAATAATAAATAAATGTATATATTATAATTATATCCAGCAGTAGTGAATCGTCAATAGACTATTGAAACTACGGTTAACATTACATATTTGTTATTTTTTTTTTTTTTTAATTTTACCTTGATACAAAAGTAACACGTCTGAAGTGGAATCTTGTGAGTGATTGAACACTGAAAAAAAAAAAAAACTATCTGTTGTCAGTGCCGCAACATTCAAGTTCGACTCCTTTGTAAATCTAACACCAGGGAGATTTTAGACTCAGGGAGGTCAAGTCATTCCTGAGCTTTCCTTGACAGACGTGACGGTCCACAGCAATGATGGGCATGGTGCCCCAACCGGTGGCTATTGCATGCCTAGTTATCCTGTCAACATTCTTAACAGGTAAAATTCTTTAACATCTTAAAAACTGAAATTCTTCAGCATTTGTTTTTCTCTCTTTGTTTTTTTTTTAAGGAATGTGTTGCTTTTCTCTTTAATTAACGATTCCCTTTAAATTTGTTAAAAAGAATTTTTAAAATACTTACTGGCCTGTAAAACAGTTTTGGAATGCGAGTATTGTCTGCGTTGAAGCAAAAATTCAAAATAATAGAGTGGGAATAACAAAAACGTAAATTTTAATTCTAGTTTAAATTTGGATTTCCTCTCAATTGAAGTGACATGTTAGACAAATTGCTTTTTTTATTTTGCCAGTAAAAAAAATGCAAGGAGAGAAAATAAGATTTATTTATAGTATGAGAAAAAATAATTGAAACTTTTATACCATAACCCTTAATTATGTATCATGCAGAATGAATCAAATCATCTAAGGTGATTTAAAAAAATTGATCTTTCTCAGCCAATGACAACAAATTGTTTAAAAATGAGATACAAATGTAAGGGGATCATTACAGATCTGAACCACGTATGAGGAAAAAAGAAAATTATTTATCTTTCATAATTTCCTATGGTTAGAACAAAAAGTGCAACAAACACACACACACATATGCACTGGTTCACATATAAAAGTTTATTTTAACCATAAAGGGTACAACCAAGTAATACAGCCGAAAAAAATACGGGCAATAACATTAAATAGATGCTAAGGGAAAGAGACAGTAGTTCATAAATATAAAATTTTATTGCGGTTTTCAAATAATTGGTGGTAAGAAGTAGCAAAATTCATCTTCAATAGGTAGGCGAGGATCGAAATTCCGAGAGGTTTGACGGTGTTATTACAGAACTACAGTGAAGATCTTCATAATGCAACTTATCGTCGCCTATGTGAAAACTATTAATTTTGATTATCATCTTTAAAAAGTCTTTCAAAAAATGAAAATTAAAACAGCGTATATATGGGAATTTTTTTTTGTATCATACAACACTTCCATATAATTATTATCACGCAGTTTTTTGGTGGTTTTTTAAGCTTTCATTGATCTAAGCTTATTAAAGACTTTTCGTAAAGCTTTATTTTAAGAATTTCTTTTTTTTTTTTGTTTTAAGAAGTGATTTTTATAATTATACAGGGATGGAAAGAGACTGAAAGAATGAAAGAGAGAGACAGAGTCAGAGAGACAGAGATAGTGAGGGAGAGACAGAGAGAGAGTAAGTGAGAGGGACAGAGAGGGAGAAAGAGGGAGAGAGAGAGAGAGAGAGAGAGAGAGAGAGAGAGAGAGAGAGAGAGAGAGAGAGAGAGAGAGAGAGAGAGAGAGAGAGAGAGAGAGAGAGAGAGAGAGAGAGAGAGAGAGAGAGAAGGGTGGATTTTTAGGCAAAATATTTGGGTTGAAAAGATTATCAGCAAGGCGAAAAAGGCAAACTAAATCCAGGCTCATGGAAGTAGAATATTAAACAATATTTTACCACTTGGCTTTGTTATCCTCAACATTTCTTGCTTAATAAAAAAAACAACAAAAAACGATGAAACTATGTGCTGCAAAAGGATTTAATTAAAATAAAAGAAATGCACTGACTTTTTTATATTGGCAGAACGAAAAATTTGTCAACTTACTGTACTGAGAAAATTTATTAGCAAGTGTTCGCTTTCCTTGGTTTTTTTTTAAGGGAAATTTATTGATTTTTTTCTTATAAAGTTTCAACAATTTGGGCTTTATATTTCATTTGAAACCATTCCAGAAATAGTATTGAAATAATTTTGATAAATTATTTACACTTTTTTCCCCAATAAATTGAGTTATTACTTATGAAAGCAAAAAATATTAGAGTAAAATAATTTGACTCGGTGGCAGAGAGACTAATGACAAAGAAACAGAAATACACGTCATTGTCGCTTTAATATTTAGCTTTTTACGCACGTCACTAATCAGCTGATTTTAATGATAACCAATTTCGGTCACCTTGCTTTTTTTTTTGTTTTGTTTTTTGTTTAGTGGTGGAATCATAGATCCTGAGAACATCGGGTCCTTTATCGAGTTATCGCGAAGCGGCTCAGGAATATTGACTATCGATATTTTATGTAACAGTTTTATAGCATTTATTATCGATCTAAAGTTAGTTACCGTTTGTTATCAGAAAAGTTGAACTGAATTCTTGAACTAGTTCTTTGTTCAGGTTTACATCTCCTAAGTTTACCGTGTAGAACTACGGAGACATCAAGCTTCTCTATAAGGCAGGGACAGAACTGGTTAGATGGATCTCCATGTGACCCAGTTTACGTAACTGAGCTTCCTGACGTACAACACTGACTCGTCAATAGTTTAAAACATAAAAATCAAGAATACGATCTTCAGAAAAAAAAAGTTATAAATTACCCCTTCTTAAATAGTCGAGATAATTCCGCTGTGGGTTTGAAACTTTCGCCAATAGTGGATCTAAATGTATTTTAAAAAAAGCGAAAAGCGATACCAAGGTAATAAAATGATTCGAAAAGAAGCAAACAACCACCTCGTCTTGATACCCATGTCAACAATCCTACTTGTAAGAACAGAACAGATGATATAGTTCAAATTGGGCTTTTCACAGACAAGAACATGGGAAAAATGAGATGTAAAGTGAGATTACCACGCAAGAGATAATAGTTCGTATAAAATTTCTCAGGAAACTCAAGAAACGCAAAACTACAACTTAGGCCTGATAAAATACGCCAATATTCACCATACATAGCTTTTATGAATACTTTTACTCACTTATAAGTATTATGTATCCGATATACGATATAATTATAGTTCTTACAATATTTTATTTCTTTTCTGAAGGATCAAGTTTTGGTTACAACGGGGACAGCGATGCATCGGTTATCTTCCCTTGGCTAGACACTGGGGGCGCTAAAATCAACCTCCAAGATGGTGGTTTGTTGTCACGGAATCGCAGGTCTACAAATGATACAGAGGGCAGTAAAAATATATGGCAGAAAATTGAGGTAAGTAGTTAATGCAAGAACGTACTTAACAAATGTGTTTATATTTATATTTAAAGTAAATAGTTTAAGAAAGCGGCAACTATGTATAATGCTTCCCATAATCTCTTCAAAGCTCTAATGATAAATTAGATGCTGGTTGCGAAACAAAATTTAAACCCGGTTGTGTGAAATAATTTTTTCTAAGGATGTCAAATTCAGCTGATATTAATTGCATTTGCTACTGAGTACTGAGGTAAAATTCATAGACTCTACCAATAGAACATGAGTATTACTGTACACGCCTTATTTTCCCCCAAAACCCACGAAAAGTATAGTTATATGAAAGTACTAAGTTGAATATGAGTTGACCAATAAATGGAAGTGCCGAGTCATGCCAGTTAAATGGGCATAACTCGAGTTTTTGCATGTTTGGGTAATCCTCATCTTTTTCTTTGAACTTTTGGACATCGTTTGGACAGAGTTGTAGCCAGAACGCACTTATATTGTTATAATTCAGCCTACAGGTTTACACAACAAAAAATATCTAACTGTCCTAACTCCGCCAATTAGTTAAATAACTAACCTCACTCTTACACTTACTGCAAAAGTTTGTTCACTTCGGTGACTTGGCCTGTATGTATTTTAAGAATCTTCGGCTTAATTGCATGGACAAATTTGATCTCCCACCACTCAAGTTATAATTTAGAAAATATACCGCTTACCTTCAGGATTACAGGCGGCAGATTTTTTTTTTAGTTACCTACTCGCTGAATTTCTATGACTGTCATCTCGGTGGATCATCTTCTCCTGTAAAGATTCATAATCAAGTAGGGTAGATTCGAACCAAGATACTCCTAACTTGAATACTGGATGAGACAGGTACAGTACAGTACAGAACATGGAGCACACATTTCCTAACCTTACTTAAATGCCAAAATGTCGGTACATTATGCAACAAACCATCTTAAAAAAGAGCTTGCCAGTATTGATCCCATTTTGATTAAAATGGGATTATTTTGGAATTAGAGAACCTCTGCGAAGCTCTCTGAGCTCGGTGAATGATCGTCTGTAAAATACTTATTTTAAAAAATAATTATCTAAGATGTTTTTGTATGTTTCCTTTTAGAAATGGTGTAAGAAATTTTGCAATCCTAAACACTGAAAATGATAGTGGCAAACAATTAAAAAAAACTAAAGCTTTTTTTTAAAGTAAAAAATGCGGTGCGCACTTATTTAGTGGAAGACCACCTTCTTTTTTTAAATGAGAAAGGGTTTTTATATAGAAATCATCTTTTAGAGCTTTAGTTCGATTAGTCACATTACTGTGGCTGTTCAAACAGAGCACGTATAATGCAGAGGACCCTAAAGGTCACAGGATCACACAAGACAATATCGCTACTGCGACAAACGTTAAATCAATGGAAGACCGATCCCAACCCCTCCTGTGTTTTACAACCTTATAAATTAAGCAAAGTTTTTATTTCTTTTCCTTCCGATCTGTTATTAAGGTTACGGAACTTTATCATCGAAATCCTAAAGATATGTTTTAAACCAAAATTTGTACAAGCGCCGCGCCAGTTTTATGGAATGTCCGATGTGGGCAATCCTTGTCTTGTGGTGAGAGAATTGTATGGCTTTTATACATTGCTATAATTATTTTGGTTGGAATTTTCATTCCAAATCTTTAAAACGAAGCAAAGATTCAACTCAAACGCTTAAATCTTTCCTGAATGAGGGAATGAATTGTCCATTTATTTTACATGTCAATAGAAAGCTTAAGAACCAGCAATGAGAAGTAATTTTTTAAAAATTTGCATTTCGTGGTTATTAATTAATCGTGCACACTTTAACTTTTTAGTGTATATGACTTTTGGTCAGATACAGTGGGTGATATTTTAATGCAAAATGTATTATGTACAAGCAATATTACTCTACACTCGTAATGTCATTAGGAATCTCGACTTCTTGGCCTCCCTTTACAAGAAATTTATTGGTGCTGATTTTTTTTCAAAGAAAAAGCATTGGTTTCGCTTTATAAACATGTTTCTTGCGATTTCGCTCAATATATTACATGTGTTAAAAGGTATTAGGAATAGTTCAATACTCTATTGGAAAACAATCCATCAATACCTGTCCAGTAATCTTTAAAAATAGTAATTCTTTTTTAAAAACAGTAGTGCTAGATTTCTGCAAAGGAAAAATTGTCAATAAAATGAGGTGTTTTTGAGAGTTTTATAAGTAATTTTAGGAACGCATTTGGGTAAAGATTTGTTGAAAATCATAAATTTCAGAGCCTTTGCAAGATTAAATTATTTTTCCTTCTTAAGAAGAATTTCCCTTTCATAATGTCGAAAATCAAAATCATCGGGACGTGTGTGTTAGATTTGGGCATAGTGTAGATAATTAAAACAACTGCATTTCACTTAAGTTTCAGACGTAACAATTTCGCGAATTTTTTTTTCGATTTGTCAGATTGGCAAGTTGAAATGTTTATAACTAAAAAGCTGTGAGCTTCAAATCTTTGAGTAATTTTTTTTTCGAAAATGTATCCGCTTGTTTATTGGCAAAGCTATTAATATTTGGAAACTAATTTTAAAGTAAATATTGGATAACAAAAACGATTTCAATTATCGAGAAAAACAAGTTTTATAACTCATGACATGTTTTAATAACAGCTATCGCAAACAAAAACATAATTTAGGAGATGATTAAACCCATAAAACCTATTAGGGGAAAGTTCACTAGGAACAGTAGTGCTGTTGATGTGTCCCGTCTGTTGCTGAGCATCTTCAGTGCCCAATGAGACGTGGGTTACTTCCATCTTAAAACTTAAACAGGCCTGTGAGCACCCAGTGTGCAGCACAGGTAGAGTGCGATTCCGACTTCAGTTAAGATTCCTCCCAAACAGACGAGCAGCACTTGTAAATCAACCATTTCTTCAAGGACATCATTACGACTACAAAAAATATGCTGTGGAAGAGTTTCAGTAGTACCGCTTTCCGTAGAATCCACCATAGAGAGGATATCCCTTTCCGAGCCCGTAGCCACCGTACATGCCGCCGAACCCGAGCCCGAGCCCCATTCCGTAGCCACCGTAGAGACCTCCAAGACCGAGCCCCATGCCATATCCGCCGAGCCCCAGGCCAAAGGGCATGACCCCGAAGCCGTATCCTCCAGCGAGCGTGCTGGCGCACAGACAGGCAAGGACCAGAAGGAAAGCGAGTTGGGAGTTCATGGCTGCTGGTAGATAAGCTGGAAAATGCAATGGTAGTAATTATTGTTGTGTTTGACGTTGCATTTCGAGTGATGGCTAAATGAAACACTAGGCATTTGATCATATATAGGCCCTCCTGTTTATCGCAAGTTAAATCAAAGGTTAGTTCATTATTCTGAAATGTTTTCACACTTTTGTTTATTAGGTTCTTAGAAACGATGATGAAATCTTGAAAGTTTACACTTTTACCTGCTCCATGTACAACAAAGCTCAGTCATGTCAATTCATAATAACAAATCTAGATATAGATGAAGCCAAAGAATTATATAAAAGCTCTTGAGAAAATTTTTGAAGTATTGAGTTTTGCTTTGTTTTTCACAGAAACGTAACGCATTTAGGCAGTAATATCTATTGGTTGTGAACGATTTGGAAATAAAATTAATGAAAAAAAGACAAAATTAAGTAAAATTGTCAATTGCATTATACGTATCCATCCAGGAAATGAAATTGCACAGAAACAATTTTCGAAGTTAAATATAATGCGAAGTGCAAATAGTTCGAGGTGCCAAAAAGCCGTTTGGTATTACTGTTTCGCAACAGAATATATATATTTAACCACTCATGACAGTAACAAAAATGTGATTCATGATCTTAACTTGGTTTTCATATAAGCCAGTACTTATGAAATGATGATGACCTATGATGATCGTAATTCCCTACAACTGCAGTAGCTTGTGATAATGTAATTTCACTTTCATTAGTTTTGAAAAGGTGCGAAGAGAAACCAGGGCTCTTCTATTTCTGCTAACCGCATTCCCCATAAAAATAGCTCGACAAATAACATGTCAATATATAGCTCAACAAATACTCCCGAGTGCTCTGCGTGAAAATACAAACTTGGTGTAAAAAAAACCAACTAATTTATATAAAGATGTTACAAGATAAGGAAAGGAATATCCATACGTAGTATTGACAGATTTCAAGCATTTAATACGCAATTTATTAAAAAAAAAAAAAACACGACTAGAATAAAGACCTTATGGCGACAGAATGCACAAGAGAACCCAAAATTCTATTCTAGAAATTAACGTGGGCTTGATTCTTATTAAAACAAATTATGAATTAAGAAATGGATATGAAATCTCTTTATGAATTTCAGCTTGATTGTCGATTTATTCTAATCTCCCATTCTTTTTGAATTAAGAAATGGAGAAATCTCTTTATGAATTTCAGCTTGATTGTCGATTTATTCTAATCTCCCATTCTTTTTCCCTAAAAACTTAAACAAGTACGAACTTAGCCAAAGTTCTGCTCTAGCTGTTTTTTTTTCAAAGATTTAAATCTACAAAAAAGCGTTTAATGATGCAGTCGAGTAAATGACAAAATCACTTTAAACTTACCAAACGAGGTTTCACCCTCAACAGAGAGATAATGCTACTGTATAGGAGACGTGGACAGGAATGGGTACTTGCTATCCTCTCCCAACTCTTTTTATATTAACCACAGTTGTCGGAAGTTACACCTTCTATTGGTGACGGCGCAAAACCCCCTAAAAAACTTTATGTAGCTCTAATCCGATCTTCAAATGTGTTACTAAAAGTTGCCTAAAATTATGCAGTTTTGACAACTGGACAAGTTGAGGACCAGCTTCCTCCTTGTTCAATGTTTGACCAAACGCCTAGGGCAAGGCTAATTTACCTAAGAAGATATTTAATCTCGAATCTTTCGTCGTTGATGTGGGCACGGATTACCGTTTTTAGACAAGTTGATGTAGGAAACAATTTGTCAAGATGGATGATTGTATGTTTCAGCTTACCAGGAAAAAACATTTCACGTAAGAAACTGACGCTGGTGCAGTGCAGACTTCCTCTCAGTTATTTATAATTAAAAAAATAAAAACACCACCATCCCCGCCCTCTCCCAAAATCAAACAACAACAAAAAAAACAAAAAAAAAAGAAAGAAAAAGAAACCGAAAAAAAACCAAAAACAAAAACAATATCTGATTTCACAAACAACTAAATTGCTTCGTCGGTTTTAAAAGGTCAGTTTCTGTTTCTTCATTTTTTTTTTCGTTTGGTCCATAAAAATCGTATACCAAACCCAAAGTTATTCGTTGCATATAAATGGGCAGATGTTGCTTCAGAAAATAATGAAGAGAATTACAATACAAGCAGTTCTGTTGCATCGATGGGAATTCTTTTTTTTTTTTTTTTTTTTTGAGTAAATGGTTTAGACTCCAAAATTGATTTATAGTTTAGAATTAAAGAGGGTGTATGCGTGTGTGTGAGAGAGAGTGAGTGAGGGAGAGAGAGAGAGATAAAGGGCGAAATAGAGAGAGAGAGAGAGAGAGAGAGAGAGAGAGAGAGAGAGAGAGAGAGAGAGAGAGAGAGAGAGAGATAGGGGTACGGAGAGGAGAATACAGATAGACAAATGGACAAAAGTACAGCCAGAACAAATATACACCGCAGGTATAAAGATTTACTGACTGCGTGACAAATTTATGAAAAGACATATAATGATAGAAAGAAAGAAAGATAGATAGATAGAGAGAGAGAGAGAGAGAGTGAGAGAGGAAAGAGAGAGAAAGACAACTAAACAGACATACAGACAGACAGGCAGACCAATAAAAATCCAAAAAGAATAAGATAGAAATATTAGACAGAGATAAAATTATAGCCTGAGATAAAGAGAAAGATAGAGATCATCATATACATGTTTTTAAATTTATTAGAACAAGAACTATATAATGCCGTGATTTAAAAAAAATAGCTGCTATAAGTGAGGTCATCAAATATATAGCATTGAATTAAAATCTATTAATTATCAATAAATGTGTGGCCTTTTCTTACAAATGCAAAATCTGTAGCCATTAAATGATTTGAATTTTTTTTTTTTGTAGAAGATTTTTTTATTCTTCTTTGAGACGGTTTGAAGAACACTTATGTACTATGTGCGTTGGTTATAAATGGAAGGAAAAGCCTTTTAAAACGTATGAAATCAATGTTACTTTGTCCAGTGCCACGTCTTAGTTAAAAAAATATTATTTTCTTTGAAACCAAACATACGCCCGCTTTTTTAAAATAAATTTTACATTTCTCTCTTAACAGGCCTTAATTTATTTGTGGTATGAATGACAGGTATTGATAAATACGTGGAAACAAAATCTGTAGTGAAGATTTCGTTCTTTCTTTTGTTCTCAAAGTAATCTAAACCGATCCGCAGGGGAAAGCACTCATACACAACTTGTCTTTTACTCTTAACTACCTGAGAAAGATTATTGATTACATTTTTTTTGCGATTGGACCCAATTGTATTGACCTTAAAAAAAGTTTTGTTTTATTAATCTTTTTACTTAAAGTAAAGAACAAAAATCATCAGCCACTGGTTATGAACTTACACAGACCAGGTTGTCGATACATAGCCTTAGCTTAGGAAAAAGTTGGAACTTTTATAATGAGCGTTTATAAAAGAAAATTAATAAAATAAGTTTTATTAATAGAGTGTGGGTTTACCTTATGCTTTAGTAAAAAATTTTGCCTAGATGTACGAAGCCATTATAATTGTATTATCATTTCCGGTAACTTTTGAAGATCTGCTATTTTAACATGTAAGGCTAAACTCGCTACAACTAAAAAGCAAAATCATTAAGTAAGACTTGCCATTCTTCGGTAAGTTTTACAAAGGCTTATTTATGGTAAAAATTCATGCCACTGCTGAAGACACCTTCCATTCTTTTAATCAATAACTTTTTCTACCTGCAATGAACAGGTGAATCAACTAATGGTAAGGGGTACACAGGTAAATTCTTAAATACCGACAGCCCTTAGTTATCTGAACATATATATATATATATATATATATTTATATATATATATATATATATTTTTTTTTTTTTTTTTTTTTTTTTTTTCGACGAAAACACCTTTGAATAAACCGATTTCTTAGACTAAAGGATATTAATCTGCGCATTATCATACATGACTGACAGTAGCCTGGATATGAATGAAGCCCTTAATCTGAGAAAGATGTAAAGTTGTCTTGAATGGGGTTTTGATTTTTAAAATAATCGTTAAATGCATGACTACGTTTTGTTCATTTCACATATATGCGGCAATAACTCTCTGATGTCATCTCCCCTTATCTGATCTTACAACTTCTCAAAGTCACCAAAGTAAGAAAGACTGATGTAAAAAATCTTTCATTTGGTCCGGTTATCTATTCCGTAACTAAAAACTATTTAAAAACAAAACTGATAAGTAAAAAAATGCTTCATTTGAGTTTGCAAGTTTGAAGTCATAACGACATCTTTGAATTATTTTTGTCACTTTTGCTCTGGACAGAAAACTCCAACCAACTGGCATACATTTAAACTTTATGAACCTGTTTGAAATTTCAGTACATGTTCCAGAGGCCTATGAAAAAGGTTTACCGATGCTTCTCAGTTAGATCTGATACAGGAATATGCATCCTTCACCATTTTCTTCCGTGCCACTTCTTCCTGAAAAATAGACTCGCCAAAAAAATTACCATTTGGTCTAGCATGAAGATATCAATATAAACGTATCGTATTATTTCTGTCATTGCTAACATAGTGGAAAATGCTTAGATAACAAAGACAAACTTCGTGTAGCGCCCGATAGAAGTATAGACTTGATTTACTGCTACAGACGCTTGCTGGGGCAAACTTCGTAAATCTGATTTTTTTTTTCCTCTCGTCAATAGAGAAAATATTGTCATCATTACGTAAAGTCTTACCCGATCGGTCGCTCAGCTCATTAGGAACATGTTTTAACAAGTCTCTCACTTCATGTTGCAGATGACGTAGTAGATGTCGTTGCTAGTCACTCGAGATGAACTTTTATACCGTTTTTGAAGAAACTCTTTGTTTACTCTTGCACCCATGTTCTTTTCTTTCCTTTTTTTATCATAGTACAGATGTGTCTGGTACAACCAAACCAGGTGTTGCTGATGGCAAAATTGGGCAATTCATCTTTACACTCCTCCGTATAAAACAATCTTAGTTGTTCTTCTAAATTACCTGTATTAAAAAGGACTTTTTGGCGCAAAAACTAGTTGTCATTTTCATGCAGCAAAACCAAGTCCCTGCACCTATAACTCTCTGCAAAATATCAATCTATACCTTCTTCATGAGCTTTTATTCGCTCTATATAAGTGTTTTACACTGTGTGTTACCATCTCATAAGCTTTGATAAAATCGTTGAAACATTGATGATCGTATTTGTATGAGTCCAAGGCACAATATTGAGAATATACATCAGCAATTCTTTTTTTTAATGTAAGACAATTTGCCAGGTATCAGTCTTTGTAACATACTTTTTAGAATGTTGCATGTCAATTACTACTCTTTTGAATTGAAGTCATTTTTTTTCTTCTGTCATTTTTTTTTAACAGTTTTAAATAACAATTTTTTAATGTTACTATTTCCTTTACCTCTTTCCTGGCATTGGAAACCAGTTGTCGTCCGCTATTCCATAGAAACCTCCCAGCAAACATTGTTTCAAATAATAATGCAAGGAGAAAGTGCCATGTGGATGGTGCGAATGTCTTTACGAGGCGCTGCTACAGATCAACTATAAAGGCATCAATTATAAGAGTTGTAAAATGGGCTCTGTCATAGATAATGGTCCTTTAGTATCTACGTGGACTTTTTCAAACCGTGGGTTCACAGAGTCTAATTTGGCAATTAACTCCCATGCCTTTGGTAAAGCCCTTAAATTTTGGAAAAGCTTTATGTGTGTGTGTGTGTGGTTTTTTTTTGTTTTTGTTTTTTTTTTATAATTCTTGGCGAAGCAAATCCTCTTCATATTTGCTTTTTAAAACAGCGATTCCCGTGGATCCACAACAAGTAGCCTGGAAGACTTTCAGCGTATTACTTATTTACACCGTTAAAAAATAAATTGATCATTTACTTTCTTTGAAACGCAATTATAGCTATAGATAAGGAAATTCAAAGTATTAATGGTTATCTTTAAAAGCTTCAACTCTGACGTTGTTTAAAGATCGACCTTTTTCTTTTTCTGTACAAACCTATTTTGTCCATTCTATCAGGCGTATCTTGGCTGATGGTGGACTCTCTCTCTCTCTCTCTCTCTCTCTCTCTCTCTCTCTCTCTCTCTCTCTCTCTCTCTCTCTCTCTCTCTCTCTCTCTCTCTCTCTCTCTCTCTCTCTCTCTCTCTCTCTCTCTCTCTCTCTCTCTCTCTCTCCATTTCTCTCTCTTTCCCTCTCTTTATCTCCTATATTCAAATGTTTCGTGCGTATATTTGTCTCTCTCCATTTCTTTCTTTCTCTGACTGTGTCTCTATTTTCAGTTTTCAAATGTTTTTCGCGATTATTTGCCTTAACGTAGAAAAGTACTAGTTTGAAGATCTGCTGCTGTTTGAAACTATGCTTGAAAAGTAAGACTGTATGCCACCAACGGGTGCCAGATAGCTCAATGTGTAGTGCGTTAGGTTGATTGTACAGAGGTACTGGCTAGATATTTTGATGAAGCAGCAGATTATAAGGTCAGATCTAAACTGGCTAGATATTTTGATGAAGCAGCAGATTATAAGGTCAGATCTAAACTGGCTAGATATTTTGATGAAGCAGCAGATTATAAGGTCAGATCTAAACTGGCTAGATATTTTGATGAAGCAGCAGATTATAAGGTCAGATCTAAACTCGGCAGTCTTAACGGTAAAGCACCATTCCTGTAAAAAGTTCTACTGCAATAGTAGGAAACGTAAAACAAACCAATGGCGTACCATGAACACAAGTAAATACATTTTACAAGGGATTTAGAAATGAAATATATCGCATAACAAAATTTTGGTATAATGGAATTAAATTATCAGGATATCATTTCCACAAAACAATGGCATTTAGCCAAACCCACCTTTTTCTTTAATCTAAAAACTTACACAAATACTTCTATTACAGACACTAAGATTGACAAGAATACAAGGTTTACTTTTTTTCTGTCTACTTTTGTCATTTTGAGAGTTATTTTATAACATGACTTGAAAATTCATACAAGTGTGCAGCGGTGAGGACAGGAATTGCGCGCATGTTTTTTTGTTGTTTTTTTTTAATTTCCCTAACAGTTTTTGTAGAAGGAATAGTTAGGCAATTTCTAAAGTAAAAAAAAAAATCATGGGAAAAAAAGAGAGATAGCGAATGAGAGGAGAATAAATAGAAGTGTGAAGGATTGGGATAGAAGGACATTGAAAAAAAGGTACTGAAACAGAGATATAGAGACAAAATAGTCAGAGAAAGGCGGAGAAATAGAGAGAGAAGGTGGGGCTGAGAAAGAGAAAAAAAACACAGAGAGAGAGAGAGAGAGAGAGAGAGAGAGAGAGAGAGAGAGAGAGAGAGAGAGAGAGAGAGAGAGAGAGAGAGAGAGGAAGGGATGAAGGGAGGGAGGGAGAAGAAGAATGAAATCTTTGAGCTGTTTCCAAGGATGTTATACTTCTTTCTTCATTTTTTTCAACGAACAGAGAATAGAAGTATTCCTTTATATTCAAAACAAAAAGATAAAAAAAAAGACCAACAGAGCCGAAAGATACTTGAATATTATTTTATTATTTAGGTATGAGGTATGAGAATGTGTAAAAAGAATACAGATATTAGAGACGAGTGTAAACAAAACACATACGTTTCTTTCTCTCCTCTGTATTCATTTCTTTGTTATCAGCAAGCAACCCGTACAAAACATTCATGGAGGCTTTTCAGGAAAACATCAAGTGCGAAGAAAAAAAACTTTAGATGAGATCATTTCTACATATACCAGTAAGACTACAACATGCGCGACGTATATACAACGCACAAGCTATACCCTACTTTTCTGGGACAAGTTTATAAGGGACCTTGTGTTGAAATATGCCATCTGCAGCAATGCTAGAGTATCGGTTATCTTCTCTTGCTCCTTTCTAGCACTCTCCACAGACGACGTTGTCGGCACAAGTCCTGTCGAGCCGGACATATCCTTAGTAGTATTTTCCGAATCCATACATGCCAGGATAGCCGAATCCCATTCCGAGTCCGTAACCGCCGTACATGCCGCCGAACCCGAGCCCCATTCCGTAGCCACCGTAGAGACCTCCAAGACCGAGCCCCATGCCATATCCGCCGAGCCCTAGGCCAAAGGGCATGACCCCAAAGCCGTATCCTCCTGCGAGCGTGCTGGCGCACAGACAGGCAAGGACCAGAAGGAAAGCGAGTTGGGAGTTCATGGCTGATCGGTGGAGCTGTAAGCGACAGAAAGACGCAAGCATTGGTGAATTTCACTACTACGACTCAGATGATACTTTTAGCAATATAGAACGATGTTCTCTGTGTATTTTTAGATGCTAAAAGGTGTGCTTCAGGGATTTGCTGCCAAAATGTGGAGAAGATTAATTTCATCTGCATTTAGATAGAGAGGGACTTTCATGTAATTGCGAGAATGTGACCGAACGTGTGCACTTGATACTACTAAAGAGCGTGTGACAGTGATATCATGTTGTAAGGAGGAGGAGGGGGATTTAATTAAGTGATCCATTGATATCAGGGCCGTTGGAGCAATAAAAGATTGTGACTTAGGGAGGGGTGTGTTTGTGATTGGGAGAGGGAGAGAGAGAGAGAGAGAGAGAGAGAGAGAGAGAGGTTGAGACAGAGAGAGATTGAGAGAGGGACAAAGAGGGAGAGAGAGAGCAAGCAAGATAGAGGGATGGATACATATATTGACTTATGACTTACTTACTTATATATATATATATATAGATACATACATACATACATACATACATACATACATACATACATACATACATACATACATAGTTTGAAGATAAGTTGGAATAACTGATAAGAGTGCTCAACTGTGAGAGCATTTCATAGATATAGAAGATCTTACCTTAAATTCTCTTCATACGACACTGGTGTCACTACATACTTACATATACATACCCATACATACATAGTGACAGAGAGGCACAGAAAGAAAGACGTAGAGAGATATAGAGACAGGAGGAAAGAAATGAAAGAAAAAAATAAATTAGAAAATTTTTTCTAAAGCAAATATGGAACAACACCACGGACTTCCTAAACAGCTCACAACAACTCGTATTAATAATATTTTAAGTCACGACAAACAAATGCTTTTCGTGACAAGAATGAAATCAATAATTACTGCCAGTCTCACCTGAAAAGTGTTGGACTGCGGCCTAGGGATGGAGATGATGTGTCCAGTCGGTGAGCAGCTTGACCACTTGACCAGTGATCCAGGTTTATATATTGTCGCCAGCCTCTACCTACTTGCATCAACTTGTACCACATATTGCGTCAGCGCCGTCTAGATCTAAGAGTCGAACCCTTGCCCTTCCCAACGCCCGCATGTTCTCTGTGACGAGCTCTTCCGATTTGGCGTAAGTTTATGTTCAGGCGCCACACATTTGCCCCGGGATATATTAGAAATATTTACATCCACTCTCCAACGCCTCCCACTTGAGTTCGATTAAAATGAAAGATGAAAATAGAATTAAAAATATCCCCTCCAGGTTTGTTTGTTTTTTAATCCTTCCCCTACCTTCTGTTTCCAAACTAATCCTTTAAGAATCAGCTATAACTGGAATGTAGCTTTCTCATAGTTAGTGTTAACCGATTTTTTTTTCTTTAAATTCAACTTAATCCATGGAAAGGCCACACCTTTGACAAGCTTTCAGTGGTTTTGCGACATTTTTTTCCCAGTTTTTCAACATGATTTTACCTCCGTCTCGCCCCCTCCCGAAACCCTATTTTTTGTGGCATTATCGGGCATTTTTTTTTCCTTTCGATCTAAAAGTACATTTGCTGTTTTGATTTACAGCCGTCGGTCAGACCATTATTTAATTGTTATCTCCCCTCTCCTCTTTCATTGACCGCCACGGTGTCAAAGCAGGAAGTTATCGGTAACCCGGCGCCCAAGGGCAAGAACTGTCAAATCCAAAAAGTTAACGACCGCTGTTGACAGGGAGCGGATTAAGGCACTTTAGGTCTACGTGCCCCGTATAACGTTATGATCATCGTTAGTTATACTTAGGCGACATACAAGAAGACGAAACATTTAAGTAGTAACACTATTTTTGGTACAGAAGCTTATTTTTTAAGATCCTCTTTGATTCTTGTAACTTGTCTTTTAAATATAACATAAAAAAAGTTGATTTGGTCGAAAATCTTTTTTCTAAAATGTGGAGATTTGAGTAAACAGTCTCTCAGATCTAAATGAACAAATAAGAATGCATGACATTCCTCCCCAATAACAAAACATAGTTACTTGATTTTACAAGCTAAAACTGCATCGTCAATGGTTTTCCAAATGAAGGAACAGACTTTAATGACTCAGTACATGTTTGCTCTGAAGAGCGGCATGTTAGTTCTAAACTCGTTCTTTGCTGCAACCTTTGCGGCCGCTCGGAATTATGAAAATCCTGGCCACGCATGTTTTAGAAGCGCCATTTACATCACATTTGAGCTAAGTGGTGGTAGCACTCGCCAAACACCTTAATTATATAGATTAGAAAAAAATTTGAACTGATTCATAGTCCCAAGATAATCTCAGAACAACAGAAGCCAGAACATCTTTTATCCCCTACAAATGACATGAGTCTGATTCACAACACATGACACCCATTAACACACGACGCGCAATAGCACATGACACCCATCAACATATGACACCCATTAAAACATGTCGCATATCAACACATGACATCTCTATCTACGCATGACACCCATCAACATATGACAACCATCAACAGATATCACGCATCAACACATAACTCTCGTTATCTCATAACAAGCATCAACACATGACACCTATCAACAAATGACACCCATCAACACCCAACAACCATCAACATAAAATACGCATCAGCACCTATCAACACATGACACACATCCACACATGACATCCATCAACACACAACAAGCATCAATGCATGAACATATGATACCTATCAATACATGACACCTATCAACACTTGGCACCCATCCACACACCATACCCATCAACACATGACAACCATCAACAGATATCACGCACTAACACACGCATCAACACATGGTACCTAACAATACATGACACCCATCAACACACAACAATCATCAACATACAACAATCATCAACACAAAATATGCATCAACACCTATCAACACATGATGCACATCAACATATAACACGCATCAACTAATTACACGCATCAAACATGACACCTATCAACACATATCACACATCAATACATAACACCCATCAACACATGACACCCTCTAACACATGTCATCTACAACACATGACGCGCATCACCACATGACATCCATTCAAAACAAAACTGCCCTGAGTCATTAAATCTTTCAATGCCCCCGAATCCCTTTAGAAAGACTATAAATTATAGATTGTTTAGAACCAGGTGCTGAACATTGCATACGGTTGTGACATCATGTCTTTTTCGCCCTACTTAAGGGCTTTTGCATTTCGAAACCGATAATCCTACTCCATAAAGCTCGCGAAGTCATAGGACTAGCTTGCGCTCAGCAGGCGAGGCTAATTAAGGCTGTTTTATCAATCATATTCTGTGATAAATAAGCAATATAAATAGATCTGTATGACGCTTACACAAATGTTTATTTTTTTCTTCTTTTTTTGGGATGATACGAAAGCGATAAAATCGCCGTGATCTTGAGCCATTCACCAATATATGTCTTCTGACTGATAAAATCGAAAGTGTTTCTTCTAGGAAGCATTGAAAATAAAATGAGCTCCAGGTTTGTTTTTTTCCAACTCATAACTTTCTGTACTCTTCGATTTCAACTTATAATTTTCTTGATTCTTCGATTTTCGCGCCTTTACAGTTATAGTGCAATCTCTCTCTCTCTCTCTCTCTCTCTCTCTCTCTCTCTCTCTCTCTCTCTCTCTCTCTCTCTCTCTCTCTCTCTCTCTCTCTCTCTCTCTCTCTCTCTCTCTCTCTCTCTCTCTCTCTCACCTCCATTTCTTTTAAAAATTCCACAGGATGGCATGATTGGCATGGATGATGTTCAGACGATAGATTTTAAAGCACATTTCGAGGACGATATTGAAAAAATTCACACTGAAAGAATAGTTAAAAATTCAAGAATCGATCTTAAACCTTCTTTACAAAGTGTTGAGGCGTCAAGCCTCTCAGCTTTTAAATTCGAATAATCAAATGATGTAATCAGACAAAAAGAGTTACACAAAAGGAGATAATTGGGGTTGGAAGCTCCTTCATGGTCGATTCCAATAATTTTTTTTTTTACAATAATCGCTCTGAGGATCTAAAGCGAGCAACTACTGAGGCAGCTGTTTATCACCCTCTTGTTTATAATATTAGAGACCACAACTGATTACTTAATAGATGACTTTATTTGTTCTTGTTTGATCCTAATTTGGGACTGGGATTTGTGTTTTTGTGTCCTCTTTTGTTTTGCAAGAGAAGACAATATCATATTATTGACGTTTACAAGCTAAACAAAGTTATACACGAAGATTGTTGGAATAAAAATGTAATTAAAAAAAAAGTTTGAGGAGCGTATAGCGCAGTAGATGGGTGAGAAAAGTTATATATTGTAAATTAATAACAAAAGAGTAGCTAATTAAGTTTGTAAGTACATTTTACAGTCCACTATGCACATTAACGATGACATTGGAAGCAAAGGAAACTACATGAGAATAAATTTAATTCTAGATAAAATCAAACTGATTTACATAAATCACGTCCACCAATTACTGATACCAATGGCTGATAAAGATTTAAACAGCGAAACACCCTAAACTTGATTTATATAATCATCCATCAGTGATAACAATGTCTAATAAAGAACACAAGGGTGGACCATTCTAAACTTGATTTATATAATCATCCATCAGTGATAACAATGTCTAATAAAGAATACAAAGGTGGACCATTCTAAACTTGATTTATATAATAATCAACCAATGATAACAATGTCTAATAAAGAATACAGAGGTGGACCATTCTAAACTTGATTTATATAATAATCAATCAGTGATAACAATGTCTAATAAGCAATACAAAGGTGGACCATTCTAAACTTGATTTATATAATAATCAATCAGTGATAACAATGTCTAATAAAGAATACAGAGGTGGACCATTGTAAACTTGATTTATATAATAATCAATCAGTGATAACAATGTCTAATAAAGAATACAGAGGTGGACCATTCTAAACTTGATTCATATAATAATCAATCAATGATAACAATGTCTAATAAAGAATACAGAGGTGGACCATTGTAAACTTGATTTATATAATAATCAATCAGTGATAACAATGTCTAATAAGGAATACAAAGGTGGACCATTCTAAACTTGATTTACACAAGTACAATAACGGCTATCGATCAGTGAAACAGTGCCTAACAAAGAACTTGAATGAATCAATATTATGATCAGCGATCAATCAATAATCAAAATAAAAAAAAAAACCTGAGATTTATTAAGTTGGCAGTTACTAAAAAATGTTGAAATCTTAATGCTTGGAAGATGAATGAGCATCATTCAGTCCAGTCAAAAAAAAAAACAACTAAAGCTTTGTTTTTCTCAACATATCTCAGATTTGAAATTTCGGAGATTTTGAAATTGTGTTTTGGGTCTTTTTAAAATCAAACACCATCAATTTTCCAATCCATTGTAACAGAGGTTATTTGTAGATTTGCATAGACATTCCATCTCGATCTGAGTCGCCAATGAGTGAGTGTCAGGCCATGCCTTTAAAACTCTCCCATGCTTGATGAGAATATTTTCGATTTCTCATAAGGCCTTAGATCGACTTGGAAAATTGTAGTTCTACATAGTTAAAAATTCTCGAAGTTTCTTCCAAAGTCTTTTAATCGAGGACAAAACACTTTAAAATGGTTCAGCTGTATAGAAAACTCTCCTAGATCCATCAACTGAACACATGCTATTGTTTAGTATGTCGGCGCTTTAGTGATCGGGCGTGCTTCTTGAAAAGGTCTTTGAAAAACTCATCGATGTCCGCTTCAATTATTTCTTCTGAGTTGAAACCAAATATTGACACTCTTTACATTCTTTCTAATGTGCGAAAAAAAGTTTTTCACACGGAGGAACCCTTTAAATACTATATATCTAAAACCACTCCAGAAGCTCGCAATATTGAAATTGTGCATTTTAATTGCAGTGCAGAATTATTAAGTTGAAGGTTTGTTTTGAGAGAGAGAGAGAGAGAGAGAGAGAGAGAGAGAGAGAGAGAGAGAGAGAGAGAGAGAGAGAGAGAGAGAGAGAGAGAGAGGATATGGGAGCAGACAGAAAGACAGACAGACGGGCATGCAGGCAGCTGCCAGAAAGAGACAGAGTTTGAGCTAAAGAGATGTGAAGAATAAACATTGCATTCTAAAAACTTTTTTCATTTACAATTTATTGAACGATTGTTGTTTACTCGTAATGCCTAGTCTATAGAAGTGGCAAACTTTCTCGTTAGATAGTGCAAGAATATAATATTATATATATATATATATATATTACTTATTTATGATTCTATACATTACATATGCAGAGAGGTAGAGAAAGACGGAACAAGAGTTAGAGAACATAGAGCCAGGGAAAATAAATCAGAGAAAGAGAGAAAGAGATATAGGATAAAGAGCAAGAGAGAGACAGACAGACAGACAGAAAGAGAGTGAGAGAGAGTGAAAGAGAGATAAAGAGAGGGACTTTTGCTACAACGAGTGTGAGAACGTGACAGGACGCAATTGGGCATCTGATCTTGGAGCCGATAAAATCTTATTCACTTCAGGAAATAACTCCCACAGAAAAAGAGGCTTTAAAAAAACGCTAAGAGTTAGAAGACAGGATTCGGAGGATGGAGGCAGGAGGGTTGAGGTTGAAATGATGAATAGCAGAAAGTACAGGTGAACGATAAAACAGCTTGTGATTGATTGAATCGCTAGCAGCAGAGAGAAATCAATACATCTTTATAGACGTGACCACGCAACAGAAACACATTCAGCTATCCATTAAATTTTCTCTCAGCCTCAGCAGTGCGTAGGGTAGGAGAGGTCGTGTAACTAGCTCAGCAGTGCGTAGGGTAGGAGAGGTCGTGTAACTAGCTCAGCAGTGCGTAGGGTAGGAGGGGTCGTGTAACTAGCTCAGCAGTGCATAGTGTAGGAGAGGTCGTGTAGCTAGATCGTGTGTGTGTTTAGGTTCATGGAGGTGCGGTTTTGTATAGCTACGTCGTGGAAGATTTGTGTGTGTGTGTGTGTGTGATTTTCGGGAGAGAGGGAGAAATGAATGCTAAGAAAAAAGAAAAAAAAGATAAAGTTTGGAGGGTAGGGGATTAAGTGGTTCTGGCTGGGCTGGCGAGGATATTAATACCATATAATTGAAACAATGGGAATGTTTCCTTTGTGTTTGTTTTTTCCCCCTCCTTTTTATAAAAAAAAATTCGAAAAGGTTTACTTTGCAATGCAACTCTTGGTTAAAGTCCATAGACTTTGAAACATTTTGTTTGGTTCGGGTAAAATGAGGCGTTTGGTTGCGATACCTCGGTCGTTTAATGAAGTATTTTTTAATCAATGGCCTAGCAATTTCTGATGATTACGTAGCTACATCGCAAGTTGTAAAGCTATCCGTGATGTTGTGGTGATGGGCGGTTATGGAGTTCTGAGTTGCAGAGCTGTTCGGATTGATTGTAGTTAAAGCAACGCAGTAAATCCAAGAAAAAATATCCAGGAAAGACATCAACCAAATGGGCCGGAAAGAAGCAAAGATTTGATGGCCACAGTTTGAGAAGAACTAAAAAAGCGTATAGTGACGACGATGTAAAAAAAATCGAGCGGCACGGAAGGTAAAATTACTGGAGGTTGTCAGCTACAATGATCTGGTGAAATCAAGCTATTCTGGCCCATAAAATCATCTTGGGAATTTTCCTGGAATAACCCAGGGAACAAACTGACCACGGACACAACCGTTCGCATTGCAGCAACATCAAAGTCAGAGGTGCCAATTTAGAAATTCCCAAAAGCTGCAAAATATGTTGGAGGCATCCAAGTGATTGCGGATTTTTACATGCAAAACGCTTCAGAACATTAAAAAATCAGTCTACCTGCAGCACTTGTGTCAAGACTATTTGGTGGCCATAATTTTTAGCGCTTAGCTCAAAGATTAGATTTTCCTATCCTTTGTTCTGATTTCTTATTTTTATATGTTTGTGAGTACCAAACAGACCACGTAGAGGAGAAGTTCCAGGGGTATGCAGGGTATCGGAAACAATGGCCAAAACGCCAATGGGCACGCAAGAAGAAGATTCGGGGAAGTCGTTGAAACCTTGGAATACTTTTTGCTCATTATGAAGCGACGTCCAATTGGGTGGTACGGTCTTATTGCAAGGCCACCAGAGCTTCCGAAAACCGTCGTCTGTGGCGAGGAAGAATATAGAAGAATTAATAAATCATAAGGATAGATTGGACTGGATGTTACATCAGAACGACAGGACAGTAATACGTGGCTGCTTGTTTTGCCAAGAAGACGACACTGGGAGAAAAGGGGAAGATCAAGCTGAGCGGCGAAGATGGGTTGTTAAGTCGTGTGATGCCTCAACTGTCCTCAGGCACTGATCAAAATAGTTAGGCAAATAGATAGTTATACAGTAGATATAAGGATATATAGATAGTTATATAGTAGATATAAGGATAGATAGACAGATAAATAGGTAGGTAGGTAGATAGATAGATAGATAGATAGATAGATAGATAGATAGATAGATAGATAGATAGATAGATAGATAGATAGATAGACAGATAACAAAATATATAAAGAATTCATTGTGCCTTTTAAACATAGGAGTTAATGTTTTTTCAAGTACAAACCAACGCATTCCGGAACATTATGTGCATATCATAGGATGATCGGGTCTTTCAAAGAACAGGTTTACTTGCTCCCTTTCTTATAAATGGGTAATGGATTTAAGTTGGCAGGATATTGCTGATAGTGGTGATGATGATGACAATTCTGTTGTTGGTGGTAGTGATAAGAAGGCTGGTAATACTGTTTATTTGTTGAAACAGTGGTAGTGACGAGGCTCGGGATAAATAACGATGAAACTTCTCAAGTTAATGATGATGGTTGTTCAAAATTATACATGTACCTGTCTAGGCAGGTAACTGTTATTTTGAGTTAGATCGCGTATGATGTTTATCGGGTCGTAGCATTTTCACGTCGTTCATAGCTGTCCTTTGTAAATACAATTACTTGATTTCACGTTATATCAAGTTGTTCTTTATTATATTTATTTTCCTTTTCTATAGTTTATTGTTAATATATAACTGTATTACGCTGTATTAAACTACTGTATATACCTTTTCATGCATTAAAAAGGCAAACAATGAACTAACCATGAGCTCCTTGCAATACAAAGTTACTAAGCAGTCGTCAAAACCCTGAATTGCTTTTCATAGCAATTTTATTTTACAGAAATGCAGTGTGATCTAGAAGGTAACTCACCAACCCCGTATTAGAAGTTCTGTGGTTCAAATTCTGAGTAAACTACATGCAAAATTAAGTCTCTGTAACAGACTCCTTACATATCAAATCTGACTATAGTCATTGAAAGATCTTGTCAATGTCAGTATCTTAGAGTGGCACGCCTAGTTCTAACATTCGGTCCCTCATAAGTTTCTGTTCGAGTTGAAAATAGTACATCATCACGTTCGCTATAATCAGCGAGGCTGCCTGGGTAAATTAGTTTGAATATCTAAGAACTGTAAATGACTCGCCTTAACTAAGGAGCCTTCACGACTCACTTCTCCGAAAAGAAGGTCTCAACTAGTTTCCGTGTTCATGCAGCTATTCTTTGACGTTGATGTCTCTTTAGCCTAATCTCGAAATCTCTGTGGGTTGTGGGGTCTAATAATATATTGTGATGTTTGTGAAATAATTCACCTTCCTTGATAAGTTAAACGTCCCATTTCTTCCCAATGAATTTTATACGGGGACATTGTGAATTAAAAAGAAAAGGTATCCTTTCTTCTCTTCTTTTATATAAGGGTCGTTAAATAGGTAAGGTGTTTTTTTGTTTTAGTTTTCGTTTTTTTTTGTTTTTGTTTTGTTTTTTATTGAGGAAGTCAAAGAAACTCTGCAATGCCCTTTTTTTTAATTTAAGTGGATATATCGATGTATAAAAGCATTTCATTTTCATTTTTTACGGATATACACAAAGCGTAAATGAGTAAATACACTTTCCCCTGTAGGATTTCTACTCCGACAAGAACAACATGGCAATGTACTGCGTGCTGCCCATCCTGGTTCTCATCTACGGCGGGTGTGCGTCCATCTACTGCATCCACAAGTGCCGCATGTACATCAAGAGGAAGAAACACAAGCGCCTCAAGGAGGACGATTGTGACTCCCTGGATTCTGACAAAAATGATCTCAACAAAGACGATACTGGTGAGAGAGAGAGAGAGAGAGAGAGAGAGAGAGAGAGAGAGAGAGAGAGAGAGAGAGAGAGAGAGAGAGAGAGAGAGAGGAAGAAATAGAGGGAGGGAGAGAGAGAGAGAGTGTGTGTGTGTGTGTGTATGGAGATATTCAGGAGGGCAACATGTAAAGGAATGATGTGATCGAGAGAGTGGAGTAGAAAATAGTAGGAGATGGATGGAAGAATAATAGGTGATTAGGGTCTTCTTCTATCTTTTTTATCTCAGACTAGCAAACGGTTGCTTATCTTAGCTAAAATGTTTTGCTGTGATAAAAAGGCTGAAATAATGGGGCAAAAGATATCAAGCTACATTTAGATTGGGAATTCTGCGAGGAGGAGAGTCAAGGAATGGAATAATGGCAAGTTGTTTTTCTCCATTGAAGTTTAGCTATCCGTTTTTACAGTCCTTATTGGTGAGCCGATCAATAATAAGTAAGGATTTATACTCTTGTCGCTTTAAGGAAATCCAAATCTGTTATTTCAGGCGCTTACCCGCCCTTTTTATAAATAGAAAGATGCCAGATTTATGTGCAAGTCCAACTTTGGGGCATGCTAGTAGTTTCCTAAAGAAAATTAATAACTCAGATTTCCAGTCAATGACACTTTTCAATCCTTCTTCTTGACCAAACCGTCTCTATCTGCAGGAGTAACGGTGGTGAGTGGCGGTGACCTTGACCCAGTTCCGGGGCGTGCCGTGAGCCAGATTAGCCAAGCGTGGGCCGATTTGGAAGGTCAGACGATATCTGATGGTCCCACCTGGTCAGGCCAGACAGAAGCTGCCCCAGAGGGGGTCACGCCGTCTCCACTTCCCTGGCAAGTTACAGACAAGGCGGCAGCCGCCTCTTTGGCTCAGGTGAGATTCCGATCACTGAACTGCGTTGCGTTGTTTGACATCATCGAGGCTGGAATTGCCAGTTTGGATTAACACATAATAGTTGTAATCTCGATGAGTCGATAGAAGACTGGTGAATTCAGTGACCAATATTCTGGCGAGTGTAGTTGATAAATGACCTTAAATGGATTGATTAAATCATTGATTTATAACAATAAAAAGCAAAAACGTATTGACTAGGAGAGATTTCTGAACTTCTGGAGAAAAGAGGTATAAAATGACAAAATTTCGAACTCGTGAGAGATGATGTAGAGAAGGAAACAAAGCTTTTTGAAGTGATAAGTCTAACTTAAAAATATTAATTTCAATGCTGGTTGGTTCCAGACAGCAAATTTTCAAGCAAATACACGTCATTTTTATACTTTTCAAAGGTTACCTTTTAGTGATCTGCAAATAACACGAAACCTGTAAACTTTCCTGTGGGTCGGTCGTTGCTTAGACTCTACATCTCCTTAACTCGCAGTGAGAAGTATATTTCTTCTTTTCGAAATGCATTTTTATGTAAACCGAATAGCTAATTTATTAAGAAGTCTATAAGTTTCATCATTTGAGGAAAAAAAGGATTTAGAAGTGATCATTTCCGCTACATTTGCAGAAATCATATCACGCCTCCCAACCAAGAGCTTCGCTTGGAGTGTCTAGATAAAACCCAATCCTAAAAATCGATACCCGTACCAGTATAATAACCCTTCGTTTCTAAATGAGTTATTGCTAGAAATACATGTAATTCGTATTTTTCAAAATAATGGCAACTTTCTTCGCCAGATGTATATGAATTATTCAATTTTTCATTAAGTAGATCTGCGGTGAAGTATAAGATGTCCCAGATCTCTTAAACATAGTCGACGAAGATGTAGCCTTGAACAACCCTGGACATACCAAGCAGATATAAAAACAAGCGCTGTACAATTTGTCCATTCTGAAAAAAGTTTTGAATTCTTTTCCTCGCCAGGCCCAAACTCGCGAGGGCACGAGCTTGTCTCGCGCCAGCTACCTCCAGGACAAACTCAGGAACGATGACCTGAGGTCAGACGGGGTCAAGTCTCCATCGTACGAGATGACCTCTTCCCAGGCATCACATCGCGGTGAGTCGATTCAGGTCAAGCAACCCGTTCGCCGCTCAAAGTTATTAAAAACTTCGAAAAAAAAATCTACTTCCAGTGACATTTCTGTCAAAGGACACGTACCATTAGATCTAGGCTTATAGGTTCTGTGGTAAAGAATTTTGAGGGTATTGGGTAAATCGACATTACTAGCACAAGTAGCTATGTGTATGTGTGTGTATGTACACACACATATATATATAGGCCAATAGAAAATAAGTTTTGCTTAAAGAACTTAAACGAAACGTTGCATGGCGATAATTGCAAAGGAGACTACCTTTCCACTTATATAAAAAAGTTAATCTTAAATCTTCGCAAAATAACCGAAATCGCTAAAAGCGAGGCACAAAAAAATGTAGGAATTAATTTTGTTGACATCGAAGAAAGTCAAACGAAATATAATGCATGTGGGTTATTTTTCCGGGAAATTCAGTGAAAGCGAAACAATATGGAACATTTCAATCAACCTAGGGCTTGAAGCTTCTGCATTTGGTAGATGTCTGATCAGGCAATATAGCTTTACATTTACACCAGGTACATTTGGAAATTGTTAAAATAGATTATCAAGCAGTATAACAATTAAAACAGAAAATCAAGTTTTCTTTTTTCTTAGGACTCTAGATTAGACTAAGGTTGTCCAACCATTGAACTTCTGACGTTCCGATTTTTTAAGCTGCAATGTTCCAATATTGTTCTTGTGGCATTCTTTTCATACTCTTTTACAGTCGAAGGCAAATATTAACCTCTTTCTTTGTCATAAATGTTCTATGTAATGGGTCCCAATATCGCTGAGAGTAGGAAACAAGTGTGCATTTAACATGAATAAAAAGAAATTAATTTCAATAACAGAGAAAAGTGCAATCAGATTTTGACGACTCGACTGTATTGTATCTCGATGTCACAATAACAACAGGTGAGGTGGCAAGTCATAACGAAATCACGACACAAATACTGGCTTCAGCTACCGTTACAGCATCCTCCACCGACCCTGAACCAGAACAACACCAGCGGCAGCAGCAGCAGCAACCAGTACGCCGGCCACCGATGGTAGTGAAATCGGCCGAGGTTCAGCAACCGTTTGAAGAGACCCGCATTCACGCCAACCTCAGTGACTACTCCAGCAAGTAGGTCATGTGGACGGGCGAGAAAGCTTTCACTGATACTTGTAGTATAACTTGCGTGTGTTTGTGGAACGGTTTGTCTTTATGTCTTCTTTTGTAGGTCTTCATTCTTTTTTTTCTATTAAATTAAGAATTCTATAGCAATTAGTATTTCTAATTAGTGGGCTAGAATAGAGAAAGAGACGCCTTTTGATTTCATTTGTTTGCAACTGATCAATTTGGCCATCACCCTAATCTGTTTTGCAGTGGAAAAAACTAGTCTCAAATTTTATATCTGACCTCTTTATAATGCATGATCCATCTTTAAAACCAAATAAATAAATAAATAAATAAATAATTACAATTTTCAAGCTCCTCACTTTTGTTTTATAAGGCAACCAAATTTAGCTCTCCCTTGGTCTTCTTGCCAATACAAGTCTGTTATCGGCCTATCTGATTTATTCTATACAAGCTTACTATTTTAAACGTCTCCTCGATCCACAGATCCTCTGCAATGAAAGCCACCGACTATTCTCGTTTCTCTGACAGCAAGCCGATCGAGATCATCCCACTCTCTGCCGACCCCAACCTACGGTAAAAAGTTTCCACATGAGCAGCTCCCTTTCGTTTAGTCACTTTTTCCGTAGTGTGTAATAACAATGTGGGATTGTCCAACAGGAGGACATTTTCCACATTTCATGAATTCGCACAGGCTTCTAGAGATCCTCAAACTGGAGTCACTTATTTTCATATATACCTGCCGGTAGTGATTGTTTGCAAGGGTCTTGCCTCAAATTCGAGATACCTTTGTCTGAATAAAGCTTATTTCATGTTTAATTCATACAGATGCAAAACATTCCTTCTGTTCCTCCTTAAAATTCAATCTAAAGTATCAACTGATCAGGGCAATCCAGGAAAGAGATTTTCGATTCTTCTCGAAGGTGAAGCAGATGGGTGAACTGGCTGGCGCCAATGACGGCCAGATGATAAAGTTGCACAAAGAGTTGCTAAGAACCGAATTGACACCATCAATTTTATCTTCGTTATTCCCGTGCTGGCTGCTGTCCCTCTATCTGTCTATCTCACTGTGTCAAAGCGACCTTACATACCGCTCTCTGTGCCCTGCCCCAGCTTTACGGTAGCAAAGATAAAAGCAGAAGTGCTAAATCAAAAATAGAAAACATATACGGATGAAAGAGAGAAGAAACCGTTATGCATTGTCAATTCCATCGAAAACTTTTTGGCCTTATTTTTTTAGCTCCGTCCTGCTCAGGAAGAGTATTTTTCGAAAATGTCCAACGCTCAAATCTTTATTCAAACTGTTGGCTTACACAAAAGATTAATGATGAATAATAATACTATGCTGCACACCTAAATCTTATATCATATAATATCTTATTACTCATCATCTTCTTTTCTCGCCTACAGGGTGTGGGATCCCCTGCACAACCGACCTTTCGGTGACCCTGAGAACCGGAAGAAGCCGAGGATCACTCCTCTCATAGAGCCGGGCCCGAGCACCTCGCGTGGTGGCGCCACTGGGGGCAGAGAGAGTGTCAACGCCATGAAAGAGGAGATGTTGGCAAGGTATACATGAATCGCTCAATATCGCCATAGTTATCAACTTAACCTTATCTCTCTCTCTCCCTCTCTTACCATCTTCTTCTTTTGTCGTCTTCGTTTTCGTCCATCTTCTTTTCTAACTCCTCACCCTCTGCTTTCTTCTATTCTTCTCATGATTACTATTATAATTAGTAGTAGTAGTAGTAGTAGTAGTAGTAGTAGTAGTAGTAGTAGTAGTAGTAGTAGTAGTAGTAGTAGTAGTAGTAGTAGTAGTAGTAGTAGTAGTAGTAGTAGTAGTAGTAGTAGTAGTAGTAGTAGTAGTAGTAGTAGTAGTAGTAGTAGTAGTAGTAGTAGTAGTAGTAGTAGTAGTAGTAGTAGTAGTAGTAGTAGTAGTAGTAGTAGTAGTTGCTATTCTTGATCAATTGTGTTCAGCATATAATTATACATTTTCAAGTTATTTCTATCACCTATAGAAGTCTCATTCGGAAATGTTTTTAATTCCAAGTAAACTTTCACCTTGTGGCTTTAATAATTTTTTTTTTCAAAACTCTAAGGTATTATATAATTTAAGCCTACATCTTTTCTTTTTGCCTTTTAGATCATTGGCATCAACTCAAAATAATATTATACATTGCATATTCACAATGCGGCTGCAATCTTTGTGTTGCGTTTTTCCTCACTCACTCCCCCACCCCTCTCTCTCTCTCTCTCTCTCTCTCTCTCTCTCTCTCTCTCTCTCTCTCTCTCTCTCTCTCTCTTTCTGTCTCTCTCTCTCTCTCATGCCTTTTCCTTTCTCTCTCGATCTTTATCTCTCGATGTATCTGTGTCATCCACCATCATCTCTTTATAATTCACTTTATTTATCCCCTCGTTTTTTTTTCCCTCTCAACTCTTTGGCTCGCAGGTACGAAGCTCTGACCACCTACCAGATGGCCAAGAAGGCGGCACAGATACTCCAGACAAATGCTGTGGAGAAGAGTCCCTTCCAGAGGAAGCCCAACAACAAGAAGAAACACATCTTCATAGCAGAGTAGAAAGAAAGCTCTTGAATCTCACAAAGACCATAACATTAACAAGATCAATGCTCATCTTACCTAATTTAGAAATAGAAAACAGAATGTCTGATACTGAAGGTTGAAGGGGGAAATATCAAAGAATAACAATGACCAGCCTTAGTTGAATATTTGAAAGTCATGGCTGTAATATCGCTAGCCTCAGACAATTGTGTTTGAAATACACATATACAGTAATCAACTCTTCAGTTTAATGCATGTTTTATGAGTCAAGAGTTAAACATTTTTTTACACGTCATTAATTTTGCAGGATCAATCAGGTACAGTTTTCTCAATCATGTACATGTAATTAGCTCTCAATTTTCTCTTCAGACTACAAATATCACATTTTGCATAGTCGATTTTCTTCAATGAACTCAACTTCCATATTAAGTCTGCAGGTCTATCGACATTTTTTTTACTGATTCAAGTCGCTGTGATAGGGAATAAGTTCTCATAAAGTGTTAAACATGTACCAGGTACATGTACCCTTATTCTCATTGCATCGCAGAAAGGTGATAGTTTTGTTTTGCTAATCGCACTCATTAATTCTCTCTCTCTCTCTCTCTCTCTCTCTCTCTCTCTCTCTCTCTCTCTCTCTCTCTCTCTCTCTCTCTCTCTCTCTCTCTCTCTCTCTCTCTCTCTCTATTTTCGACCTAATGAAAAGCGATTTATTCGCACTAAGTGTATGCCATTTATACATATCTCACTATGGTATATCTTATGTTTCTCTAGATCCTTATTTTTATCAATCATTTTCCCATACACCTATTGGCTCATTTTTTTTTTCGATCCTAGCATGTAGGTTTCAATTAAAATAGTTAAGTCTGCTTGAGGCATAAGATACTTCTACGAAGTCAGCCGATAAAAATTTTGCATGGATTCTTTTATTATATCGATTTTCAAATTTTTAACATCTATTGATAATATTTTATCTTTACCCTAAATACTGACAGCTCTCCAAAAATTAATTGAAAAGGTAGCTTCCCTTAAAATAAAGTACTAGGGGACACTATACATTGGTTTATGACGGATATAATATACAGTATTATATCCCTCAAGTGTAAAACGAATGATAAACTTAAAATCTGATAGATGTTCTTCAATTATTTTTTTTTTTCTTTTCCAGTGTTGTTGCTTTTTTTTTTTCTATTACCATTTCAAGAAAGATTTCGATGACTCATTCAAAAATGTTAATTGATCCGCAACAAACATTTTTTATTCATATTTTTACGTTCTATATTGGCGAAGATCCCACTTAGATCTACAGTATTTACATGTATTACTTCAGTAGGTATTTTCTTTAAATTTTCTAACATTCTGTACACGTACCATAAACTCCTTCAAACATTAATTTGTATCTTGTGTAATAACTCATTGCTGGGTTGTTATTTTACTTTGTTGTTGTTGTCACTTCAACCCTTTTTATAGCACTGCTGAGATTTGTGCCCTCTTATGTATTTTTGATTCAACTGATTACCATGATTCTGGTGTTATAATCTAGCCTCTGAATATTATTATATTTTAGAGTTTAATCTGAAGCAATAATTAAACAATAGAGTCATTTGAGGAATCACGAAAAAATGGCATTAAAAGTTCAGGACAATATCCTATGATTTCAAGAAAAATTTAGAATCCAAGCCATAGGCCTACAGAATCTTACGATCAAACAGAATATTCTTAGCTTTTGCCTAATTGTGGTATCACTATTCTGTGTCTCTTCAATGCGTCTAGAATAGATCCGAAACTAACAACTGATTTCTTTATTTTATTTAGACTCAATGTAAGAGTTATATATGCATTGTCTTCAGGTCTGGACAATAACAACAATGCCATGTAAAAGTAAAAATAGTACATGTCCATTGAGTTTGATTTTTAAATACATGTAGTTTAACATAATATCTTGCTTGGAAACAAAAAAAAAGCATGTTGTGATAGAATACCTATATATTATTCATAATAAAACATGCGCTGTTTATATAGATTCTGCATGCTTACACAAACCAATTTAACGTATGCGCTTCTTGGATATTTGGAATAAATTTGTATGTATTAGGATTATTGAAACGGAAATTAGAGAAAGAAAAAAAATCAATTCGCAGTGTTCCAATATAAAGCAACCATGAAACCATGAAAGTGTAGCATATTCGCTGGATTTCATTTAGATACATGTGTATAAAGTGTTTGATTTGAGAAGAAATGAAAACGACAGATGTTGAGTTAAAAAATAGACTTTACCCAAAAAAGGAGGATTAAAAAAAGCCATAGATCCATTGAGACATAGAAATAAGTGGTGTTTGACAAGTTAATGTAAACACTTTTACATTAAGCTAGATAAATACACAGGTGTATATACACGGATATCTTTTTTCAGTCATTTCTATTGTTTTGTTTAGTAAAATAAAAAAAATTTGGAACTTAAAATAAAATTCTATACTCAGATTGAGGAGAAATATATCCATATTTGTACATAAATGCAAGACAAATCAATTCTATTTATACAAATCGTTATATGTTGATGTTTTAAAAAGGGTTTACCCTGACAATTTATTTGACATTTTTTCTGTCTTTCATTTTAAAAGTAATCTTTAGGAATTGAAAGCTGGTGTTTTGAATTTTAAAGGCAAACATTCTTATTAGTCTTTACTCTTTTAAGTATAAACGCTAATGAAAATCTTCTCTTGCTCTTACATACACTATGAATATGCTAAAACAAAGAAGATGTCAACGATTCTCTTCAAATCTCATCCATTTTTTTTTCCATGCACAAAGTTATGATTTAGTGGTTGTCTATCTCTTCACAAAAATATGTGTAGTGTCGCTACAAAAAGACGTTTTGCGGCAGACGGGTACTTGTAAGAAAAAGCTATATTTCTCTTGAAATCCTTGCTATTTAAAGTGTTTTTACTTTTGAAACAATATGAAAGTTAGAAATTATAGCAGTATGAAAAGCAGAAAATTGAAGTTTTTTTTTTTCAGGAAAATTGAATTTACCCAAAAATTTCTCTGCCCCAAAAAGAGTCATTTCATGGTGTCACTACACATACATTTGTATTTAAACCTAAAAATTGACACCATATTCCCAATTTTACCTGCAGACTTCTGTCACAATAATGTATCATTTCATAAATTACTCAGAACATAGATTTTGTGTCATCAAATGAATAATATTGGCATTCCATGAGTTATACAGGATGTTTCACCAATTTAACCTGGGGCTGATTATATTTTTGGGGGATGTCTAAGTCGGCCTACATGGATTTGAAAAATGTCACAAGTCAAGAGGAGCCCACCAAAAACATTGAGAGTGAAGCTTTTCATATTTTGCTCTTCACTGAGCTGTTGCTTTGTTCATAATTTAACTTTTCCGTCTTAATCAAGTTAAACTTTTAAGCCTTACGAGCGACAATTTACAGAATCCATGTACTGAGCTTTCATTTCAGAAATGTCTTTGATTGACTTCCCTGTAGAGGTGGAAATGTTGCTCAATCAACTATATTTTATTTGACAATCCTATTCACAAATTTTGCACTTTATGTGAGAATAGGTTTACTTTTACACTTTTCTCTTATTCCTTTAGGTCTTCTTTTCTCCCTTATCAAGTTTCAAGAAGATAATGTTTTCTTTACCATTCTCAATTAAGGTATAATCTATTTATATAAATGTACATAAAACGCCTTTCTGTTTATTGTTTGTTTGGTTGTTTTTTTTTCATATTTTTTTTTTTACTGTTTTGTTATTGCTGCTGTTTTCTAGTCCAATAAGAATATAAATGATTCCTTCAACTTCTCTCAACATTGCATGTGCAACTTTTCAAAGCCAGTTCATTGCTAATTATTGGCAAAATCCAGGAGACACAACCCTTATTTCTTATTTGAATAACTTTTAGATCTACCATTCTATGATTCAAGTTTTGATGGAATATGATGTGCATGAGCCTAATCCTATTTTAGTTTATTTCCATTGCATCTTTTTATAAGCTATTTATCTGTCTTAAAAATATAAGATATCATCATGACTTTCTTTTACTAAGACAGATACTACTGCAGTATTTAATTAACTGTACTCATAATATTCTACCAAGAACAAAAAAAAAAATAAAACCAATCTTAAACATGTCTATCAAAAGCTCTTCTGAGGGTTGAATATTTTTCCTTTTTTAACAATCTTTTTCTATTTGTGATATTTTTAGGCAAACACTTCATTTGTATAAGCACACAAGGTAAACCCTGTAGACCTTAATAATCTCTTCAATTTAGTTTTATTGTATTACATGTATTTGTTTATTATCATCTCAATTGTTATTGATAAGTAATAAATACCCTTGTTGCTGTATCATTATTCTTATTCTTTTTCTTCTTCTTCTTCTTCTTCTTCTTCTTCTTCTTCTTCTTTTTATTATTATTATTATTATTATTATTATTATTATTATTATTATTATTATTATTATTATTATTATTATTATTATTATTATTATTATTATTACATTATTACAAGATGTATTACAATTAGTTTTTTGTAAAATTTTTGTTGTTCTTATGGTAAGAAATTATTTAATTACCTACCAGATGTTAAGGTTTAAGTTTTGTAATTATTTACATAAAATAAGCACAATTATGAATCACTTGACATGGCTTATTTCCTTTTTTTTTCTTTGTAAAAACTCTTAGGCCTACACTTCAGCTTAATAAGGCCAGTGAGCAAAAAGATTTTATATCCGTATATACATGTACAAGAAAAACTTGCGGTGTGATGCAATCACAAATAATTTTTATTTATTTTTTTTCAAGTCGTTAAATTTAAAGCTCTCTCATATAAATGAGTCTTCATGCATACAATGATGACACAGAGACTATGGCCTCACTTTCTCATCTCTGACTAGCATCCTTAAGCTCAAATTTTACACAGAAAATTCTGTGAAATAATTTAATTATGACTGTGTCAAAGTAAGAAATCATTACAATTGAAAAAACTCAAAACATATGATATGGATAATGTTCAATTTTATTATTCACACTATACACTAGTGCTCCCAAGCACGAAAAACATCAGATGGCAAAACTGCAATGTTATACACTAAAAGTAAATCTTTATAAATCTAAAGCAGAATTTTCATTGAATTAGGAAGGAAACTTTTTGTTTTTCTTCTTTATATCCAAGATTCACAACTGAACTAATTTACATTGTCATTCTAAAAAGTCAGAAACAAAAGATAGAGTTTTTGCTTCATATATATAATTCATGTTCTATGTGAATTTTTATACAAGTAACTCTATAAAGTAAATTAATTATGAGCGAGTCAAAGTAATACATCACTCTGGTTGAAAAAATTTTAATTTCATCACTCGCACAATAAAATTATACCAAACATAGAATCAAAAATAATTTAAAAGAAAAGCAAACAACCCATTAGTCCTTCAGATCTGGGATGGACTCCAGGCCCTGCGGAGAACAAAGAAAAGAGTTCATAACTTTAATTGATTGAGATAAATGTCATAATACAAATTATATTATAATCAAATATTGACTTGTTACAATGATAAGTGCAAGTTAATGATCTTATGAACTTAAAATCCAAATTGAAACTTGTTCCAAAGCAGCTTAACATTTATAAGCCGACTACTCTGATTACCAGACCCGAAAAGTCTTACATTCAGTCACTGATAATACAAAAAAAAAAAAAAAAACGTTATGAGCATTAACAAATAATATAAAAATTTGGATCTTCTAAATTTATGGCAAAGAAAAAGGAACTAAAATGAAAATGTTGGTCTAAATTGACTTAAATACTCAAGTTTCCTTAAAGACTCATTCTTAGTCCTTCACCAGCTAAAATAAGTTTCTTTCTGGTCAGAAACACAGCTGCTCAAAGTTTGAACTAACTACTGAGCTAGGTATCAAAATGTGAGTAAACAAGGTTTTGTACATAAGAAACTCTGCAGCTGACTAGGACAGAATGCAATCCTTTAACCCTCTGGTCCAAAAAGAAGTACATGTTTTTACAAATGGGCCAAAATTTGACAAATGCGTCACCTTAAAGTTTGGAAAGCTAATTAAAGAGCAATTTTGCAACCTCTGTCATGTTTACTCCATGAAAAAAAAAATGTTTTTTTTTTTATCTTCAAAGCTAATTATACAAATAGAATGCAGTCCAGGGTTTATCACTTTAAGTTATCAGAAGTCTGAGAAAAAAAGAATACATTAAACATGTACATGTATAACATCTTTGTTCTGCAGGAAGCATCTTTGCCCCTTACTAACATGGTTTAAAACAAGACATTTAATAGGGCTGAACTGAGGTCTGGATGCAGACAAAAACACTCCAATTCTATGCATGTGACGTGTTGAGATGGACCCTTCTACTCATAGGCTGTCTGTCTCCTTCACTCTCCCTGTAAGGCGACTATTATAAATTTCTCACTATGTCCATTACATCACTGGCTTATCAGCCCACCATAAAATTCAACCATGACATTTTATCATCTTCTACTCTACCCTTTCAATGCCTCATCCTAAAACAAGCAGTAGGCCACGGCGCTAACTGCAGTGGTCCAAGACATTGTCCGCAATTCTTGCCCCTCCATCAAAGAAATAATTAGAGAGATGTTGGATGGTCAAAAAAAATTAAGATACTCTTTAGGTTTCAGGACAAGGCGTTAAATCAAGAAATCCCCTCCAATGAAATTTTTCAGAAGCTCATTAAATGAGATTATGGAATCCTTGTTGTCAGAAGCAAGACTATTTGAGTCTGAGTTACCGGTACAAGGAAAATTTATTTGAGTCTTAAGAAGAGAAATATTCTTCATTCAGATTCAGATAAAAGAAAATTAACATCCCATTTCCAGTCCAGTACACTCTCCTGTACCAAACCTTAATTCAAAATAAAAGGTTCCCATAAATTTTGATAGCCTAAGACCTTCCTACATAATGTGAGATAAAATTAACTTTGCCTTTTGTACAAAGCCATTATGACCTTTAGTAAGGGAGATGGTTGTTGCAATCATGCATACTGCACAGAGTTACACAGCAGTGTGTGTATAGTGTATTGAATCGGTCCCTATGATGAGCAATTAAGAATAATGCACAGAATATGAAAATAAAACAGATTTCTGGAGACTGAAAAAAAGCAAAACAAAACAAAATAAAAGACATCAAACACTTAATTCCAGAGATAATGGACACAACACGATTTTGAGCAATTTGTGCTTGAATTGGCTTAGATATCTTTGCAATAAAATATAATGTTTAGCAAAGCAGGACAATTAAGGTATGAAGTAAAAACCGATCATCACAATTTTTCTCATAAATATATATATGCTCAAACTAATCCTTCTTTTAAACCAATTTCCTTAACTATTTTTCATGAACCTTGTAAGAATAGTTATAGAGTCTGAAATAGATTACAATTTGAGCAACAATCTAAGTCTACATCCTCACTTACTCTGGGCACATATTCACTTCCTGTGAGCCTTATGTCCCTAAGGTAAAGAGTATAATCTTCAAAGTGTGGCCCATCTCTCCAATCTCGCGCACAGCTCTAAACAGCAAGAAGAAAAAAGATACATGCATTAAAAATATGCATATATTTTTATATATATTCATTCATTTCATAAGCCTTATAATTTTGTTTGGTTTGCAAAAGTTTAAGAATTCTACTAAAACACGTTTTACATTGTGAAAACCATTGAATTTTTGCAAACAAAGCATAAGAATGAATCCTCTATTTTGAAGTGCAAATGTCTTAGCCAACTGATAGCAAATGTGAAGTCTGCTCATAGAAGGGTCTGTTTTATGGTTTGATAGTTCATCTGTGTACATCATTAATTAATATCTCTGTCAAATTTGGGGATCAATCCATTTTGTTTATGGTCTTAGCATTCAATGAAAAATAACCTTAGGTCTCAGGTTGGATCAGCCTAAATGTAAGCCATGTTCTTTCACATAGGCTATGTTTGAAAGAGCTAACTTATTCCAGCCCTTTTAACCTGTTTCCTGACAAAAGAAAGGCATGCTTGGGTAACATCTCTTAAGTGCAGAAGGAAAGTAAGAAACCTAAACTTTAAAAGTAATAAGATCTCATAAACACACACATTTTAGATTTTCATGTCGCTCTAGATCTCTTTAAAAAAATTTAAAAAGGCAAGATAACCCTCCATACCCAATTCCTGTTGTATGTTTTAAGTTATGTGGGAGCTCATGTTAAAGAGAATTAAATTTTATTTTCTTTATTTAACAAAAGCACCTTTAGCCTTTGAAGGGTTTTCAAGATCCTGAAAATACCAGAAGAAAGCACAATCAAGTAAAGTACGCTGTTTTTGGTATGCTGGGACCCAATGTCTACCTACTTCAGGTTACATAACATAATGCAGAATGGTCTATCTTTGATGTACACTACAATAATAAAGATTAGTAACTACAATAATAAAGATTAGTAATTTATAAAACAACAAAAACAAAAATGGAATAAATAAATCAATCAGGTGCCCTGCTATACATATTAGACTTAGTATTAGAGTAGGCGATCATGATCCGCCATGCATCTCTATCTCTCATTGCTTTCAGTACATCTATCTCTCATCCTACTTTGAGCCACTTTGTTAATCCATCCAACATTTTTCTGTGCTGTTTTCCTTGCAATCATTCCAGTTGTCACAAAATATTCTAGTTTCTCTCTTCTTATCACATGATCAATAACTTTTGCCTGGCGTTCACATATTCTATTCATGAGTGGTATTGTGTCAGCTTCTCGAAACACTGTTTTGTTTGTTTATTTGCAGTTCGTGAGATTTGTAGCATTTTCCATATGAACCACATTTCTGTTGCCTCAATTTTCTTTTGTAACTGTTTTGATATTGCCCATGTAATAAAAGACTTTGAAAATTAGCTCTTCAACATAATAAAGTTCAGTTCAGTTTGTTTGGCTCTTATTTAGTTCTGTAATTCTGTCTCGCAATGGTAGGCTAATTACTTTTCTGAATGAATTTTACTGCTGATGAAAATCTGACTGAGAACCATGAATTTGCAAGAGATTTAAAGTTTTTGCAAGATCTCACCAGAGGTAAGCATTGAAATTGAAACAGTTTGACACAATACATGTGTCTCCAATGAGTGCAGCTTGTCTAGATTTAATCTAGATCAATATCATTACCAACCTTTCGATTGTGCGTCAGTTTATTCAAAACCCAGTAAGCTCCATGGGGAGCCAGGAGAGCTGTAAAGACAATGCCAGCAGATGGGAGGATTTCCCACCACATATTGACACCGTAAAAGAATTTTTTTGTCTCCGATTTAAATAAAGGAACTTTGTAGTAATACCCTTCTCGTTCTCGCAGTTCTTTAACGTTATTACTTTCAGTCCTGAGCAAGTTACCCAAGTTTCAATGTTGTTATGACCTTTAGAAAAAGAGTGGTGTCCCTTTACCTCGGCACCTTTCCGGTTTTGCCATTAAGTTTAACCATCAGCAAGATGTCCAAGAATTTTCAGTCCTTACATTACCAATTATAATTATTGTAGTTCAGAAAAGGAAGAGGGGCTGATTTTTCTAACGCATTCCCTTTAGAAGGCGACGAAATGCCTGAAACCTAGCCATTTAATCAGCCAGTCAGTGATGGGGTAAATCAAGTCGGTTTTTTTTTTTTTGTTCAAATTATCCACGGGGAAAATAAAGTACATAATTATGTAAAATCTACGTAGGTGCATCTTTCTCTTCGGTGGTCTTTTAATTCATTTTTATTTCTTTCTTTCCAGTGTGACCAAGACGCTTTGTCTATTTTGTCTTCAATCAGTTTCAACTTTATACTATGTAATTTGTAATATGCCTTGATCGATTCCCTATAGGTATGTAAACCTCCCTAATGTATCTTTCCGCACAAAAAAAAGGGGGGGGGGGGGGCAGAGAGAGAGAGAGGGGGGGGGGGGGGGGAGTGGGAGAGAGAGAGAGAGAGAGAGAGAGAGAGAGAGAGAGAGAGAGAGAGAGAGAGAGAGAGAGAGAGAGAGAAAAAACAGGGGTGGGGGGGGAGTGGTGATTGAGTAAGTAGGCTAAGTCCTGCGTTGGCAAGAGTGTACATTGGTGTGAAATGTAAGGTAAAAAAGTAAATCAAAATGTGTGCAGTTCTGCTTGGGCTTTGGATTGTTGAACAGAACACACGACTAAAACGTATTCCCTATGTCTTTGTGAAGTTACTGACGAAGCCTGGCGAAACGTTGCTGATGCCAAATACAATTGTTTATACTTCGTTCATTGTCCTTGAGTTCAAGTTGGTGACTGTTTTACATTTTTTTTTTTAAATCTCTCAGATAGTTTTCGTCGTCTTATAAATCCTTCACTTGCTTGTGGTCGTCTTCATTTTCTCCCAAGCCTGTCGGTTCTGTATGGATACCCAGGAATTTATATTAGCTTTTTTTTCTCTGAAATGTAAAGCCCAAATTCTAGACCAACTATTTTTCTTTTTTTTTTTTTTAACTTTATTATTACAATATTAATTTGGCTCTTCCCTTTTCTTAAATTTCTTTTTCTAACTGTAAAAGATATCCTTCCTTTAAAAATGTTTAACAACCCCTTATAACTTTTACAAAAAAAAGCCGCTAAAGATACGAAGATGTTTCTTGTGCATTGTAACCATTTCCTCACTCGATATCATCCACAATTCATACAATCAATATACAAAAAAATTACAAACAAATAATTGTGTTTCAGATTTTTATTTTGAATTTGCAAACGATTACATGTACTTGTAATCATACACTTACCAAATGACATTCTTGAGAGCAAAAAATTACATAAAAAACACATTAAGACATTATTATAATGCCCAATCATCTTTTATATGATTGAAAAATGTTTTCACCGACACACACGAAAAGTTTCAATCCTTTCAGTTCAGTCTAAGAATTTCCATTCACTTATGGACCAGAGATTGACAAGTGCCTCCTATAAAAAAAATATAGAGTAATAAAATTCTATTAAATTGTAGCTTGGAAATTGAACATCATCAAGGGATCAATAGCGTTGTTTTAAGATTTTATTGATATTCCTTTTTCGACTGGTCAATAAATTTTATGAGTATATATTTTAACTATCAACAAGTCTTAAAAAGTTGGCTGTGAATATTTGATATAAAAATATTGGATGATCAAAACAACGAATATCTGTCACAGAAATGTGACAATTTCTCTCGTTGTGAAGCTCACAGATATTCATTGCCCTGAATAAAATTTCTTTGAGCAAACTTTCATAAATTAGCTAAATCAAAAATTATGAAATCTTAGATATAGGACTTTCGTAACTTGTGAAGAATTAGTTTACAAAAAAAAAGGTAAAATGAAGCAAAACAGGAAATGATGCATAGAATCCACTTAACTCAAAATTTTTGTTCATCATCTCAAAGTCATTTCAAGTCTCTTAAAAGTCTTATTCTCTTTTTAAATTTTTAATAATAATAAGATTTTGCTACAGTCAACTCGAAGACAGTGTGCTGAAGTTTTTCTTTTGTTTTGTTTTGGTTTTTTTTTAATTCAAATGTGTCTGAAGATTATTTTCTGAACACTCTCTCCAGGTAGAGAAACTCTCTTTCCAAATAGAATTTTCTAATCTAAAGGGTTATTGCCTTCCTTGTATAACGATTCATGCTTTCAGCGTGGAGCATTGATCTCACATAAAACCACAGATTTTATTGATTTTTCTAAGTTATTTTTTCACTTTGAATATTGATGGCTCTAAATGATACACTTTTTTAATTCTGAAAAGTTTAGACATAAGCTGACTCAGCATTACATTTGCTGTCCTTTAAATGCTACTTACTCATAAGAAGATATTATACAGTGTAATTTATTTCTTCTTTATGTGGGTGAAGCATACATTCCTCTCCAGGATGCTCTGCTAAAAATTATGAAAATAATATAATATCGGAGATATGAAAAGAGATAAAATGCGAGAAGAATGCTGGGTCTTCTGATCCAGACAAAATCTTAAAAACTGTGTCAAGGTTCAAACAAAGATGTTCCTGAGATATGAGGTTTGATTCAATAACTTGCATCATCTGTAACATTAAAAGTATAAAAAAATTGTAATAGGATTTAAAAAAAATTCTTTTAAATTTCGATTGATTATATTATCCAAGTTTCTAACGTGTCTAAATGAATTGACAATGTTTGCTTTAATGGTTTTTGCACATTGCACACTTCATTCATATGCATGAAAATTCTTTTTCATTATACATCTTGCATAATACAACTAAAAAAATTGCATCTGACAAAAATTTCATAATTCTGCTTACTTCATGCAATTAAAATCTATTATCCAAATAAAATTTATTTTTATAAAATGCTATGTAAAAATGATACTTTGGTCATGAATAATGTGTTCTCAAAACTGAAAATTAATCATATTTCTCATCCTGATTTTTTTTCAGGAAAAACACAGAATATGATAAACATTATAGCTGGTTGTGTTCGAGTAAATTTTCAATGGCTAACCAAGAAATATCATGTTTCCACACATGCAATTAAGATGTCCAATTGCTGCAGTGATCTGATTCAAAGATGTTTAGTGTAGGAATCAGTCCATATTCCTGCGTGCAAGTATTCATGAAATTGAGAATGACAGATTTATAAAACACAATGAAGAGAGCAGTAACAATTAGTTTGACAATAGTATTGATTAACAAAGATTGATTTGAACAACAAACATGCTTTGAAATGCTCAAAGAGGAAAAAAAAATAAAACAAAGACCAAATCAATTTGTTTATATAAACGTCAAGCAATAAGAAAAGTCTCTTTGGTCCAGCACACAGAAATCATATAAATTATCCAAGAATGTGCATCTTTGCAAATCTGCAAAACATATATGACAAGCATCGAGAAGTCTTACAGAAACATTCAAGATTTTGAGAACTTTGCTATCTTCGAAGGTACTGAAATAATTGGAACTAAAATACCGTTCATACTATCTTTCTATCTTTAACTTTTTTGTTATCTTATGGTTAATTCTTTAAAATGCTAATTATATAAGATGACAATACAATTAAACTGCCTAATATTTTTAGATTAATTTCATTTACAATAGGGAATGGAATTTCACAAAAACTTATGTCCTTTTGTTGGAAGTCGTGAATAACAGTCAAACGCATTTTGAAAAACTAAGCAAAAATAAATATTTTTTTTGTGAATATTTCCTCATGTAAACATTTGACAACTTTACCTTTTTTTTTTTACTTCAAATTTCACACCAATGTGCTTTGTTGCAGACGCTATTGCTTGATACGCTAACAATGACTTGAAGTAGATTTCATGACTTCCAACTAGGTAGCATAACTCTTTGTGAAATCGCATTTCCTATTCTTGAAAACAATCATGTACTGCATAATCATATGATAATGTACATAAAAATCCTTTTTGAAGTAGAATAAGATTTGTCAGACTCCCATTCTGCTGCCTTCCCCACCTCTGTTTTCCAAAAAACAAAAAAAAATTATCACAGCTTAAAAAAAAGAAATGTTCATCTTTTTTATATATTTCTATCAAAAGACATGACTAGGGAATAGGTATCAAAGAGGAGAAACAGTCATAATGGCAATATCTCTTAACAATGCTTAGCTACTGGTTTCTAAATCTTGCTCTTGTATGTGCTCATGTGCTTCAACTTAGTTTAAGAGCTGAAGCTGCTCAGAGATTTAAAAAAAAAGCCTGGCTATTATTTTGTTTTCATATTATTTACAGCCAACAATGGCATCACACTTTTCTTCTTATTTCATTTAAGAAAAAAAAAATCTAACTGGAGATAACATGAAGATAACTTTCCTTACTAACATGGACTTACGCAAAAGTATTTTTTACCAACTTCACTTTAACAAGCTTCAAATGAAAGTTCTAACTGAATCTAAGGATCCAAAGTACTATAGGAAAACTGTAGGTAGAGGCCAAGCAACCAAAATCATTTTCATGCTTAGCTCAGAAGAGACTGATTTCCAAAAATTTAAATAATTTAAAAGTGCCTTAATAATAGTTTCAAATCTCTGTTTCTCGTTTTCTCTCTCTGCAGTGAGCAAGAATGAGATTAGACTCTAGTGTTATTTAAAAACTATAATTTATTCTTCACCTAGCTATAGGCAGATTATATTCTGATTTTGAATCTCCAAAGTTGGACTTCAGTATTTCTATAGTAAGCATAATTCCATTCCATTTAGTAGCAAAATTGAAACGTTTCAAAATCTGATCCCTATATGTTATATTTATGGGACGGAAATTAAATATAGAGACTAAGATAAGATAACTGTTTGTGATAGAAAAGTTTGCTAGGAGTTTGATGCTCCTTTGCCACCACAACAATATTTTTTACACTTTGCATATTTCTCATGCAAGATTCAAAGAGACTCACCGGGCACTTAATATTTTAAAACACAGAGATATCAGTTGAATTTTTTTCAAACTCCTACATCATGAGTACACGAGACTGGACAAAATGAGATATTTTGTAATTTGGATGTTATTGAGGAAAAATTACATAAAAAGATGTGGATGGAAGCAATGAAAAATACCTCTGTCTCAACTCAAGAATATGTGTTGAAAAATTAAAAAGGGTGCTAAAATCAACTTTATTCTATAACATTCTTTTCTGAGTGGTTATTTGACTGTAGCATTCAAATGTCAAATTTGTTTGGAAATGCTTCACAAGTATTTCATATTCTGGGTTGATTCTGTGATTCAGAAACCAAATATATCATTTTTACTGTATTCATAATATTTTATAAGTCCCTGAATCCTAAACAGTCTCAGTTAGTGTCTAAATCTCTTTGGATGCAGCTATGCTTATTAAAAGCTAAAATATTACATGTTAATTACTTGTTATTTGGTGAACCACTAATATCCTAATTTTGAGGATCAATTGAAAAGACCATGGCCAAGACATTTTGGCTTAAATAACTTTGCCACCATGTTGGAAAAGATAATCCTATTTAACCCCTCGGCTGAGCAGTAGACATTAAAAGTATGTCCTCCAAATATAGAGAACTGTGCGCTGTAGATGAACTAAGTAAGTCCACATGATAACGCTTTTTTGTTTACTTGATGCCGTAGCACAATACAGCATATCATATCAAATTTTAGTCACTGGGTAAGGTTCAAATGTTTGTCACAAATAAATAAGAACTTTGAGTCACTCTTTTTTTGTTTTCAATTATGTTTCTTGTGATACCCTGTATGTCCCTGTGCATGTGTGCATAGTTTCACAGACACTTCATTGATCGTGCACAGAAGGCTAGCTCATCTTGGCTGTAACATGGACTCTTACACTTTCTGTTCTTCAACTTGCAAGTAACAGAATCACAATGGGTCGTAGAGAGATAAGAAAGAAATGAAAGAACTTTTTCAAGATTGCGATAGTGGTAATGTATTTTAGAGAGGAGCTGCCGCAATTGCTTCATTGTACTTTTCTTTCCCGACCTTTGTCTGTCTTATAAAATCAAATGTTTATGTTCATGTCAATTTTTATTTACCACATATCATCAGTCTTTCCCAGTAGTGCTAAAGCCTGGTAATAAGTCAAGCATGACAGTAATACCTATTTTGCTGCATGTACAAAGCCTACAATATATAGTTGGGAATGATGTGATAGTTAGAGTACCAATAATTGAGAAGTTTACAACCTATAGTAAGAAGAATATATTTTTAGTCCTGCTCAATTGATTACTCAAACCTACATATAATCCCTTTTCCCATCGCAGAGATACACCTTTCCCATGCCAGGAACCTATACCCTTATATCATTATATCCTTTGAAATAGCAGTGCACAGATTGTCCAATGGCCTGTGATGGTGCTGATCAGGGACTGGAGCCAAGCATCATGGACATAGCAAACACTCACTACCACAGTTTGCTAAGCATATGCACACACATTCATTAGCATGGAGCCAAGGAGTCAAATAGCAGCAAGTGGTGCAAAATCTAAACCACCCACAGGAATATTAGGGTTGGGACAAAAGCACAAACTGCGCACGTTCAATTTGGTATTGATGATTGGAGAAAGGCAAGAACTTACCTGTGGCCTATGAGAGGAATTGTGAGATGGGGTGGGCACAGCACGCAAAACCTTTATGTGTGTGTTTGCCCAAAATTATGCTAGTTTTGGATGAGCGATAAAATAAGTCAAATGTGAAATAGGAGCCATTGTATTGAGAAAGACTTTAAAAAAATTTCCTGCTTTATCTTGACATATTACACAATGTTTTCTTTCAATCACTGTAATGCATGAATGTCTCCCTTTTTTCTTACTAACATTTTGATGAATACTTACATAGCTTTTTATTTGTACTAGAAATAGATAGGAGCAATTAAATTGAGACTTTATTATTATTTTGTTTGTTTTTTGTTTAAAAAAGTTCACCCCTTTTTACCTTAACATGTTACTATCTTTTTTCGTCAAACATCAGTAACGCATACATGAGTGTGTTCCCGAATCACTTCTCTGCATTAGGCTTTTTATTGCAATAGAATGAGATTGGAACAATTGTTCTAGGTCTGATTTATTTTTTCTTCTTTCTATTTCTTTATTTACCGTGGCATTTTTTACAAACAAATATGAAATGCACATGAGTGTTTTCCCAGCATTTTGACATAGCTTTTATGCACCTTTTTTTTCCCAATACTATGTGAGATACTAACAAATTCAGACTCACTTGTTAGAAAAATCTTAAGCAGCGGGGAAGGTTGACATGAAACAGTCAAGGAGTCAAAAAATAACTTTAGTTTGAGATTCTAGAATTGCTGACAACCAGATTCAATGTCAGTGTTAGAATCTTATGCATAGTAAGGCTATTGTTATAGACTTTGTATTCTCTTATAAACAGATCTACTAATGTAAAATAACTGGCTTAAACTGTTTACTTTTTATATGTCCCAGGTCATGCATATTGAATTCATGAATTTTATGTAATACAAAAGCACAAAATCTTAAAATTAGAAGACAAGGCTAATTTTTACAGATGGATATCTCAAGAGATGATTTATTTGAAAAGTTATGACACACTAATCATTCAGTGTCTCACTATTTGAATCCTCACCTTCAAATTCATAGAATGATCTATATAAGCTTGAATACTAAAGATAGATTTGAAGGTAGACCCAGGTATCTATTTTCAATAATTCCTACAAAACTGAACAATAAAGTTGCTTTCCTGTAAATTTGGAAAATTGTATTTAAAAAAAGGATATGCATTTCAACATATTGGGGGAAAAAAAACAATTCCAAATGATTGCAAGTTTTATTTTGTTTGATGTACTCTGCAGAGAAATAAATTTTTCTTTTTGGAAATTCCTGAAAATTCTCAGATTTGTGTATGAGCACACTTTTCAGAGCCAAATCTCTAGTGAGTTAAACAACATTGTAATGTTATATGCATTGGATTTTTGTCTGGGCTACTTCATGAGATTTCTCTCTTTCCATCAAATAAAAGAAAAAAAATTAATTGCTCATGCCCAAGGTCCTTCTTTGATGAAAAATAACTATTGCAATTGCCAGTATATTTTGAGGATCTAGATCTACGTGTAATGTCTACAGTTAATAAATTGCTCTAAAAAAATATTCTCTTTTTGCATAAATTTATGCACAAAAGATCCCTATTTATACATAATCAAAATTAAAAAAAAAACCAACAAAACACAAAACATTATTCTATCACATGAAAGTATGAACAAAGAAAGAATGATTGTATTCATGCATAAACAGGCTGGATGCATGTATAAAAGAAAATGTGAATAGTGGTTTAAAACATTTCAATGCCCTCTTTTCTTAAGAAGCTGCAGTAAAGATTTTGATTGAAAAGAGTGTAAAATTGCTTGTCATGATTGCATTTGTCAGCCAGAGGCCTTTCACACGGGTATATTATTGAGATGTTCATGGCCCATGCTCTGCTTAACAACACCATTTGGTTCCCCATTTCCCATAAATGTTGTACGTTGATCTTTTAGGAGATGCATCTGAAGCTGGTTCTCCTTGGCTTCTATGTGGTAAGTGTGATCCTGGGGACTGTCCTCATTAGAGGAATTATCTGAGGGCATTGATTTCTTGCGAACATTATTTGCAGCGTCCCCATTGACTATAACCTCCTGTGTCAACACGGTCTCAGATAAGACAAGATCTTTGGTCTCAGGGACAAGAGGGGTGAGTATGACTGCAATAAACATCATAGAGGCCATCACAGTGTAAGTCAGCAGAGGGAGGTCACCCTGGAGGTAGAAAACAAGATTAGACATCATTATTCAACACATGACAAACTGACATTTCACTAAAACCAGTTTAACTAAGAAAAATAGAGAAGCTAAAAGGTATGAAAAGGAAAGGAACTTATGTTCTTGTTAAGACTTCTTAGAAAATTGCTAGAAAAATAGAGAGACTGAGAAAAAAAAAGCTCAGGCAAACAAGTAAAAGTTACCTTTTTCTTAATGGGGCTGAAGGTGTGGTAAAGACGACTACAACAACAACAAACAACAACAACAACAACAACAATAATAATAATATTAATAGAAATAATAATAGTGAGGATGATCATGAACATAACAAGAAAGATCATATTAAGAGGAAGAAAGAAAAAAAAGGAGAAAACAGTTTGTACAAGAGAATAAGAATAACAATAATATAAAAAAAATGGTTGTAACACGACAAATGTATAAGACTGTCTACACCACTCACTGGGTTAATGATGAATGGCGCGAGTATGCCTCCCATTCTGGCAGCAACATTAGCACTTGCATAGCCCAGGCTCCTAGAGTAGAGATGGACCATATAAGACATTTTAACATTGATTCTCACACAAATGATCCTCTGAGTCAAAAGCATACAAAAGCTATTATTCAGGCAGTCATAACGTATAAATTTCATGGCAATGTAGCCAAGTTATTCTATGTTTAGCAGACAGGTCTAATGAAAATATTGAGGTGCTTTTGTTTTATGAAAATTTGAAAAAAAAAAAATATATCTGTTTCCTACCATAAGTAACGCTTGTGTAAGCAGTTCAAAAATTGACTGATGCTTTAAGCCAAGTGATCCAATAGTCTTAAAGAGAAAATACAATTTTTTAAAAAAAAATTGTTTTGGTCAAAACAGTTTATATATGATGATATAATAAATTTTGCATTAAAATCATTAAAGGGTGATCAAAATGGTTCACTCTTTTGATGTCAACCACACTGTATTGGCCACATGTATAACCAAGTATCAATCAAATGCTGTCAGCATAACAGATAGTGGCAGTGATAAGTTGTCCTGATCTCTGTCAAGAATTCATGCCCTAAAATAGATTAGAGGAGCCCCATCTTCACGGCTTTGCCTGAATGCCTGCAGGGGATTATGAGGTATGTGAAAAGGTTTCCTAATGGGCAGATCATGTCCAATAACCAGCATCCTCCTCTCCAATTCTCACCTTGTCACTGTGGGGTAGCTCTCTGCAACCCATGTCTGATTGGCTGCCCAGCAGGCAGCCGCACACAGCTTAGCCACCATGCAGAGGGCAGTTATCAGAGCTTTACCCACTGCGCTCGAGTCTGGTGACAACATGAAAGAACAGCAAGGGAATCATCATTATAAGGATATTGCATTCTCAATGTCAACAATGACACTAAGTGACTATTGGATTCCATATTACTAGAAGCCCTTATCCAAGCCCAATCTTACAATATCATATCGTTTTGAATAATCTCCTGTTTTGTTTAAGCCAAAAAAATTAAAAAGGAGAAAAAAAAAAACAACCTTATCCACTCATTGTCTTGCATACAAAAACGCAAAACGCCTACTTCCGCAGCTATCAGCCATGGAGCTCGAACAAAAGCAAGGTCAAAAGTAACTAAAGCAAAATCGACCTCATCTCTCTCAAACACAAAACTGTGTGTAGAGATTAAGTAGAATGTTTCATGCATGGAGCTGAAGAAAAAAATATGTATGTATATCAAGAATGCAATCATTAATACCTGTATTGTTGTGCCTAAGAATTTCCCTGAAACAATATAAGGCTGAGACGCCCATATTAGATGTTGAATAATTTAAAGCCAAAGTAAGAAGGATTACAGCTAAAACTAAAAATACTCTGAATAGAGAAAAATGCCCAGAAATTTTTATTACTTCACCATTACCCTACATTTCAAGTAGACAGTCACCTTGCTTTGACAAAACCGCATCTCTTCAGCCAATGCAAAGAAGGTTCAACATCCCAGGATGGATTTACACCAAAAGCCAACAATACAAAATCTAAAGTGACAGATTTAAGAAACAATGACTGACACACATCCCTGATTAATCACAATTCCTGGAGGTGTTTTCCATATTTTGGTGCAAACTCTTCTCTATAACTATATTTTCTGGCTCATACTTTTTTAAATCGTTTGTCAGTTAGCAAGGGTTTATTAGCTTCTCACTGACACCATTTGGGATGATAGATTTAAGAAATACTTGAAAATCATCAAAAACTGTCGTGAAATCTAAGACCATATGCAAAACTACAAGTACAATGAATCCTTAGTGCTCACAGGGATGAAGAAGAAAATAGAAAGAATGACTAATTTTGAGTTCAGAGCAAACTTGGGGGAGAAGTATTTGAACAATCAGTGACTTAAGTACATGGAATTAATTTAATCAATAAAGAGACTTTACGTGTAAAAGACAATGCAATCACGCCAAATCTTCTGATTAAATACATGTAGTTACATAAAGAGTAATGACCATCCATCGCGGAGGCAAGCACCATCTCAGAAGTGAAAAGGTCAACAGAATGGAGGAAATATGAAAGAAACAAAGGATAACCTGAAATACATATGACTTTTCAAATCATCATTCATTTCGGATTAATTTGTTTCTTTCACACCCAAAAATTCTGGTGTTATTGAAGAAAAAAGGTATAAAATAAAAGGCTGTGTAGAAGAGTAATCATAGCAAAGTTTAAAAAAAAAAAAAAAAAAAAAGCAAAGCTATGGCTGGGGATAGTAATAATTAAACTGGAAGAAGGGTACAGGACTATTTTTCTTGTGCAGCTATGTTCAACCATAGAAAATATACAGGAGGAAGATAAGTCCCTTAAGGATACTTTTATTTTAAAATGCAGGTCATCATAAAAAATGCACTGTATTGAGTAGAAATCATCTTGTTTAAAGCTACTTGCTTACACACACACACACACACTAGAAATAAAGGTTAAACTTTTCAGATATCTTTACCAATCCAGCTTAGCTAATCTGTGCGAAGAATTCTCTATGACTCCATCTCTAATGGCTTGAATGTTTGGTTGGAGTCAATCTATTTTTAGAGTCAAAGATTAGTTATGTCTATATCATACTCCCTGTAAGCTGAAATAAATTACTTTTGAGTTGTATTTCCCGAGCCCAAAGACTGTTAAAGATCTTACAGAAACAGACATAGTGGCAGTAGGATCAGAAATATCATCTGTGTGAAAAATCTACAGCCATGTGTGCAATGCTATTATAATACTTCCGAACAAAAAAAATTTAAGAATCAACGATTTCTTAATTTTATCAAAACAAAATTATTTTTAGCCTGCCCACTGATTTGATCTTGATTAAGGTAGTTTGGTAAAGTAACGCTTACAATTTAAATTTGACATTGCAATCTTGCCTTCATCAGAGAACTAAAAGTTTCCCTGAGAAAAGTGTCATCATCAGCAATTACAGTATTCATGTGAGGTTGATGCTCTCATCTAATTAAAGTAACATATACTTAACTTAGGCACTTTTAACTTATTAAATAATTAACTTTTTTTTTTATAGAAATTAAACATAAATGTGATCATTAGAATGAAAGTTGACAGCTAAAAACTAAAAAACTACGCGAAATCAATATTTAAAATAAGTCTTAATTCTTTTAATATCGGTACAAGAGTCTTAAAGAAAGGAACCAATTGTCTTCTTTTGAACAAATTCAAACTATTGATGATATCACTTTAGTAAAAAATTGAAGAAAAAGCAGATGTAAGAAAATGATAAAGTAACTGGCTTCTTTACTTGGATGTTTTTATAGATAAAAACAGCTAGATTTATTACGCTAATATAACCTCTCACACAAATGTTCACCATTAGAGTTAACACAGGAATAAAAAAATCGGCATAAGCAGCGGTAAAAAGGGTTTGCTGCTCTTGACATTGTTTCTCTTCATATCTTTGCACAGGCCATAATTTTCACATTTAATGTTTGCAGTAGTGTAAACTCGAGAGACTGAAAAGTGCAAACTTCTAGTATATGATGTGCTTTCTAGAGGGAAATGGCGTGTAGTTGGGGTAATGATACAAATCCAGCACCTTAGCAGCTGTACTCTTAAGGCCTGTTCTTTGTCTGAAAACTTTTGGGAAAACTATTTTTAAAAAATCTATATAAAAAAAAACCGAGTTACAGGATATGTTTTATGGATCTCATCTTAATCAAGCAAGTTTTATGTCATGGGGGAGAATAGAAACATAGAGCTTCAGGGGAAAAGGAGCCGGGCAGTAGCAGTCTGATTGGGTCATTATTTTATAGATTTAGTCCACAGTAAATAATGACCTGGTAAATACTAGCTTTATCGGGTAGGCAAGGTGAAATGTAGGGTTCAAATGAGATTGGAAATTTGTTGAACCAACCTGAAGAACCCCATGAATCACCTGCAAAAGAGAAAGAGAGCGACATGGCAAGTCAGTTTGATAGATTGTTTTATATCACTTGTCAAGAGTAAGGTAAACCAAACACCTTAAGCTGGATTCTTTTCTTTTCTTCTCTTTTTTTTTTATTCAAGTATCATAGCTCTAAAAGGATCCATTTACAGCATGGGTTTCAAACCTCTGACAGATGGTTTCTGCAGTCATTGCCTCAGATGAGGACAAATGAAAACAGAGCCAGGTGAAGAGGGAGAATTTTGTGATGCACACATTTTTAATATGAGCACTGTGTGCATAAAAACTGTAAGGTTGACAAGTGTTAAAAAGAGTCTAGATAATGTTTGCAGAAATGGGGGGGGGGGGGGAGATTCAGGGCTGTAGAAGAATCACAAAGGTGACACAATTTGCAACGGTGAAAAAGAACATAGCTATATATAATCATTACAGTGCCCTAAGAAAACAAATAAGCGGGGGTGGAAATGATAAGGAAGGAAAAGCTTTCTTTGCAGCATTCTAAGACCTATCCTGCATGAAAGGTAATTTCTTGTCTTGGTTGAAAATAAAAAGGAGGATAGTGGTTTGGGTTAAAAAGAGAGCAGAGTGGAATAAGGAGACAGACAGGAGTGTCCTGATTGGAGACAGGAACAATCAAGAACATGAGAGAAAAATATTGGCACAATCTTAGAGACAGAATGACATTGTATTTGGGTAAGTATGATGCTTGTACAAAAGTTTACTGGCAAAATTTAATATACAAATATATTGTGATGAGAATAAACCATCCTCTAGTGTTCTCACGTTATTTTTTTTTTTTTTTAATTTTATTTGTGTATCTTTTAATTTGGTATCACGATTTGAAAAATAAATGATGAATCCCAGAACACCAGAATTTACTCCTCTCAAACTTCCTGAAAAAAAAAGAAGAGTAAGAAAATAGCTCAAATCTGAACAAGAAATGAACTAATGTTTTGAACATCAATATTTAACTATAATTTTAATTACCAAATACATATTACCAGCTAGCCTGGTTTTTTTTTTTTGTCCAAGATTTTTCTTTATGTGGGACAGAAAAAGTTCGTGTTGTGTCTTATTTGTATACGTATAGTGTTTAAAAACAAAAGGCACATCTTTTATTTACTAAATGCAAAACAACTTGTAAAAAAAGTAGTCTTGCAAAATTTGCATTAAACAATTAAAAGCTTTTGCCTTTAAACTTTTACATCTATGGATTTATCCTTAATGATACCCATCAGGTCTTTCATACCTATACTTTGCATAGAACTTGAGGCAAAACCAGATAAAAAAAATTACATTAACATTTTTATGTCAACTCCTTTGGATGCCATAGACTTCAGAGTGTAGAGTGAAAAGTCCATACTAATCAACTCTATTGAAAGGTGCCACAGGAGTCTTATAGTCTAGTTAAAACACAAGTTCACTTAGTCATTGTCTCCAGGGCTGAAACTAAGCAGTTGCATCCCTCCCCTAGACTGGGAAAATGTGCAGGTTAAAGACAAACAAAAATTATGAACACTCTGTTCGCCATATTTTTATTTTGGGATGCTATCAAATCTTTCCACCACAACCTTCATTCATTTGCATATTTTCTTTCTCTAATAGATAAAACATGGTTAACAAGTATGTCTCAGTTAAATTTTCCAGCAGTAAACATTATCTTGTGCAATGAATTTATGGTTTATGGCATTACATTTTGTCCAAGATTTCCATGAATATATAAATAACCCATAGCAAAAATTTGAAAATGTCAGACTTCTGCCATCCATTGCTGAATAACTTACACAGAACATTTCAAACATTAATTTTTTTGAAATAGTGGCATGTGGTTATGTTTTTTTTAAAAAGTCTTTGCGAATTGCATTTCGTTAGAGCAAAGAAACCAAGCCCAGGCACTAGTACACTCAACAATCTGAATTCTTATATGTTGATAATAATATGCATGTCTAAGGTTGAAATTAGAGCCTGAGTGAGCTTTATGAGGAAACTGTGAATAAAAATGAAACTGAAACAAAGAATATACTTTGATCCCTGAGACCACGTATGAAGTAAACTCAGGAATAAAAAAATAAGGAAGCCAAAAAAGCCATGTCAAATTATGTTTCTTTCACTAAAGATTTTTTTTTATTTGCAAAGGGGTTTTCTGATAAACTTCTGCAGACAGTATTTCTATGCTGATTAAAATTAGATAGTCACTGCTAGAAGCAGGTGAATGCAGTGAAGAATTCATACATGGGCAATAAAAATATGAAGTCCTTCTGTGCAAGAGATAAAAAGATCAATGCACCCTCACAGAGCAACCTTTCATTCAGCCTTAAGCTATAAAAGGGCGAGACCAAGCCTATGTGAACAATTGAGCAAATGCAAATATGTAAACAAGCTTGGCATATTAATTTTGTTTTCTCAACATTCTTATGTGGGACAAAAAATAGAAGGCAATTAGGTTCTTCAAGATGTTTAGGTGTTAATTTTTTTTTTTTTTTTTTACTCCGTTCCCCCAAGAAAAAAAATTATAAAATAAAAGCTTGTGTCAGTGAGCTTGTCTGTGATCCTTTTTTTTGTGAATGCATAACAAAAAACTTGATGACGTTCCGGTTGTAAGTCCATTATTTAAGCAGACTGCACATTTGTAAATTTAATGAGAATTTATCCCTTTTCCCACAACTGGGGTTTGAATTCGATGGTGCCATTTGTAACAGATATTACGCTGTTACGAAGGATAGCGAGACCTTAAAATCTAAGCCAATAAGACATTTTATCTAAAATAACATAGCCTCCTTTGTCTTTTTTTTTTTTTCAAGCGGCAATCTAATTTACAATACAAAAAAATATGATTTAATTAATGTTGTGAGCAGTGTGTAAATATGACTCCAATTCATTTTTCAACCTTAAAGAGTTCTTTGGCTACAGCAATATGATAGCTATCCCATTACTTCCCAGAGAAAACTAGTTTTCACTGCTCGGGTGTTGTCAAAATTGTGTTAATATTGTGTTTATTGATGTAAAAATCAAGGTTAGATCTTTGTGGAGAGTCATTATGGTAAACGCTTTGTCTCATTTGGTTTTAAATCATGGGTATTTAGTCGTTATGAGCGAAATATTCTCATGCCATACAGTATTAATTTTAGAGCTTCAACCTGCATGGCTAAGATATCACTATATTTTAATATATTGTAAACATGTGTCCACCAGAACCTACAATAACGAAGATTGTTTTTTTTTTTTCTGAGATGATTTTTCAAGACAGTCTCGAGTCAATTCATAAATCAATCGTCTTTTTAAATTTGTTAGCAGTTGATTTATCAATTGTCGTTCAATAAAGTGGTCTCTGCCTAAGAACCAGCCCCTTTAAAGACAAGAAAAAAGCAACCGTGAGATAACAAGTGAGGAATTGATCACAAAGACAGTCAGCTCCAAACTTCTTACGGTATGTTGCTGGACACCACATCTATTACTCTTCTTCTTAAAAACCTTTCAAACTGTTTAGAGAATTACATATATGCTTTGCCATAGCACATGAGGAAAAGGAATTGGGTCTTGATATCGAGGTGTTTGTCAACACTTTTTTTTAACTCTCCAACTGCCCTGTCTATGTTCTAGACTAACAGGAATCTTAAACATGTCTAATACAGTGATGACAAAATAAATGCCCCCTTCGATGTTTGATCCGCTGAGCCCATATGATGTTACAGTACTCTCCCCTCACCCTGTTACAGTACTCTCCCCTCACCCAGTTACAGTACTCTCCCCTCACCCACACACAAATTGACTCAGTTCATAATCCCTTCAGTAAACAGAGCTTTAGAAAAGGAAAATCTTTATTCAGTCGCCTCTTTGAAAAAGAGGTCTAGGATTTTGTGTTAATAAAGTATTCTTAGATATGTAAAATAAAGAGGAAAAAAATTATATTTCACAGCAATAACCAGTTCATAGAAGGATTTTAGTCTAAGGCGGCATGTTCTTAAGAAACCACTGAACTCGGAATAATTGGTAAAATGTTTTAGACAGAAGTTAAAGCGGGTTCAACTTCAGTATAAAAGCTCCATCCAAACCTAGTTCACAGGATGAGAATGATTCAGGGGCTTGTTGAAAAAGTCCAAACCATCAAACAAGTTTCTATGGTAACAACTGAGGACCCCTCCACCTCGCCTTGCTCTCTGTGAGTCTCAAACTGAGCTAGGACCTAATTTACGCAGAAAAATAACAACAAAAAGAAAAACTATGTGCTATAACCTTTGAACCCCCTCACCTGAGAGGTGCACTATGACACACCCGCCTGAGGCGATTGCAGCTGCAGTGTAGAAGGCAAAGCAGGTCCAGCGACGACCTAGTCTAAAGAGGGAAAAGCAGGGGAGAAAATGTGGCATTTCATAAACCCTAGGCTTAAGTTAACATTGAAAGATGTGTCGTGTCCCCTCTTTATGCTGAATTATTTTTAGCTCAATGCATCTGGATTTTTCCTCTTTGCCTTCTAAGATGTGTTGAAATTTTTTAAACACGCAAACACAAATAAAAGTAATTTGACTATATAAAGGTTTTATGCTCAATTTTCCTTCTACCCAATATAAAATAATAAATAAATAAAATAAAATAAAATATTACCAAATAAGTCTCAAGTCTTTGGGATAATTTCAGGCTAAGTTCCATCAACGCAAGTTTTAAATATTTAATGTATCAAAACATAGTGAATCAGGTAACTTCGATTTGTAATCAGTATGGATAGTTTTTATGTTGTTTTTTTTTTAAATCTTGACTTTTATAGTAATTTGGATGTCCTTTGTAATATACTGGCAAAAAAAAAGAATGAAGTTTTTTTTTATTTCTACAAAAGATTCCCCTCTGATGAGGAACCAACTCAAAGACCACAACCATAAAGAGAAGGGTGATGACCAATTGATCTGAATTTGTCAGGAAGGCCCTACATTACACACTTTTCAATTTCATTTGCAACACTGTTATAGTCACAAAGAATGTTATACATTCACCAATAGCAGTCTGTGGAATCTCACACCCAAAAAAGGACCCACGGATTATAAATCCACCCTAAACTAAAGCCAAGCATTGCTTCACACTTGATTCTTTGGGGAACATAGATAATTTTAAACAAAAAAGGAGCTAAATAATGATAATCTCACATATGAGGTTCAATTACTGAGTAAAATCTACTAGTTACTGATTAAGACTTTGAGTGGCATCCACTCAAAGACAGAAGCAAGCAGTAAGCAGTCACATTTCAGAGATATCTTTGCTTGCATATAAAAAATTACCTATCAGTGAAGCATCTAACATTGACTACAAGAAAAACAACCTGTTACAAATGAACAGGAGGAAATGATTTGCACAGACACAAAGACATCTGCAACATGATAACTACCCAGCATGACAAAAACAAAATAGTTCTAACCAAAAAATACATGGAAAAGGATGTTTAGCGATCTGTTGGGGGAAAGATTATTTCAATATGAGACAAGTGATTACATTTCAATATGAGACAAGTGACTACACTTCTGCTACGAAATCCCTGAATTCATAAGAGTTCACTACGTTTTTCAAGTACATCAAGGTATTCCCCGATGAAAGTTTAACCTTATAAGCATATTGTTCATAACACAGTAACTTTCAACCATACCATATCTGTGCTAGTATAATGGGGCTGTGAGAGATTTTTTAGGAACTCTAAAAAATTTCGACCTGCTTTAGAATCCTGTGTTTTTGTCTCAATCCTGCATGCCACTGAGACTTCGCCATAATCAAACACTCACAGACAAATACAAACAGATAGACATTGCCTTGGAAATCGTTGTAACCTAGAGAACTTAAGAATGCTCAATCGAATCAGGATGAACTTTTAAGCTTTATGACAGAGTTTGAGAAAGTGTCCAATGACCTCCTGAAAAATGTTTTTTAAACATGACAAATGTATTCCGCAGTGTAAAACTTTTTAGCTCTTGCCATTTTTTTTTTTTGGCTGTTTATTGTCTTGGCCTCTGCGACAACAATGAGGAAAAATGTCAAGGTAACTAATGAGAAAAAAAAAAGAATAGTTAATATTTCTGTAAAAGCTACCAATTTCATTGCCTGCGGATATTTTGAGACAATAATGATACTGAACTAAATAAGTAATGACAAGATCTCAGATAAAAAAAAATTGTATGAAACTCAAACTTTTAAATTTAGGACTGACAAATCATATTTTTGCAAGACTTTTGCAAGATAGTTGTCCTCCAAAATTTTTTGGCCCTCCCTCCCGTTTTCAGGTTATACCCTTCTCTTTTTTTTTCCTGTTTTCCCAAATTTCTTGCATTCTCCAATACCAATGTAAACTAAATAGACACCCCTTACCTTTGTGTGAGACACAGATTGAAGAGGTAGGCCGGCAGCTCAACAGAGGTCATCAAAAGCATGTTCAAATAAAGATCTCCACTCAGCCCAGATACTGCAAAGCTGAGTCCATAGAACACTATTGACAGAGAACACCTAGTGAAATATTAAATGAATTATTGGAGTGAGCCAACAGAAAATGAACTTTTGTAAGAAAAGTTGTTCGTTTGTATTTTTAATAAAGCTTGTTTGCAAGAAACTGATCTCAAGTTTTTTTGCTTATATAAATTATATCCATCGGGCATAAGAAAAGCAAAAAAATGAGGCCCTAAACTGACTGTGTGGAGCTCAATTCCACTAAGAAAATCTGTGCAAATACCAGGGCAGATGTTCTTACTTCTCAACCAACAATGTGTCATACAGGAGACAACATGAAAACAAACAAAAAATGATTAAAAAAGGCAAATGAAGCCAACATTGAGGGCTGAGATTGACATGATCCAGAGTCCATTGATTTTTTCTTAACACTCAGATCTCTGCCATACTCAAACCTGGCTGAGATTGACATGATTCAGGGTTCATTGATTTTTTCTTAACACTCAGATCTCTGCCATACTCAAACCTGGCTGAGATTGACATGATTCAGGGTTCATTGATTTTTTCTTAACACTCAGATCTCTGCCATACTCAAACCTGGCTGAGATTGACATGATTCAGGGTTCATTGATTTTTTCTTAACACTCAGATCTCTGCCATACTCAAACCTGGCTGAGATTGACATGATCCAGAATCCATTGATTTTCCTGAGGACTCAGATCTCTGCCATTCTCAAACCTGGCTGAGATTGACATGATTCAGGATCCACTGATTTTCCTGAGGGCTCAGATCTCTGCCATTCTCAAACCTTTCAGCAGTGAAAGGTCGTGCCTGGTGTATGATGAGACATGATCTCAAGGCTTGAGCAGTTCTCAACTCGTAGAGATACAATGTTGATTCACAGATTAATTTGATAACACTGAACTCACAACAGACTAAGAATACACTGCTTTTGCAGTTCTCATCAATACAATGTTTAGTAACTTAAAGAAATGCAGTCCATTGCCTTCAGAAAGAAACTGATCTTTTTGCTTGATCTAAAAAAGGTTATTAAGCTCTGTAATGCTATTATGATCAATATAATATAGGAACAAAAGATTTTAAACCATTTCATTTTTATAACAGATCTGTATCATATGAAAGACACTATGAACAAAAATATTAAATAATGCGTCAAGCAACATCCTTGCCTACGTTTTATGCTTTTTAGCCCAATCTAGTTTGTTCAAACATCTTTTGTGAGATAAATAAAGGAGATTGTAAACATTAAATTGACATTTTAAGAAACAAAAATTTTTTAATGAACTGAGTACTAGCACACATCTATACCATGACTCACCAGTGAAACGCAAAGATGAGCGTAAGTCGCAACATTGGTTTGCTGGAGAATATATCTAAGTAGGAATATTTTTTGCTTTTTCCATGAGTCTCTCTTTCCATCTCTGCTATCCTCTGAAACAGACAGAAAATGGAATAGAAAAATTAATATTTGTATGAATAAATCCTTTATTTACCTAAAAAAGTACAGGCAAAAGTTGTTAAAAGAGATGTCCGAAAGAAAGAGAGAGAGAGAGAGAGAGAGAGAGAGAGAGAGAGAGAGAGAGAGAGAGAGAGAGAGAGAGAGAGAGAGAGAGAGAGAGAGAGAGAGAGAGAGAGAGAGAGAGAGAGAGAGAGAGAGAGAGAGAGAGAGAGAGAGAGAGAGAGAGAGAGAGAGAGAGAAAGGGAGGGGGAGAGAGAGAGAGAGATATGGGGACGGAGAGAGATAGAGAAATAAAGAAACCATGCACTATATATGGCAAGAAAATATAATAAACAGTCCAGAGTAAGCATGGACTGCTCGAAAATGGAAAATTAAAATGCCTATAAGAAAAATGTTACTCTCGTCATTATTTTCCGTCATTATATGAATATAATTACCCCGCAAAGAACAGAAAGAATGATTGGTGGCCAGTAACTAAATAAATGTAATGTTTTTAAGCTCACCTCAAGCATTCCCTTGGCATACTCTGGCACAGGTTTTCTATTTGCACGAGCCATTTTCTTGATGACGCTATAGGCCTCATCTGTCCTACCCTGAACTGTAAGCCAACGAACTGACTCTGGTACATAGCTGGTAAGGTTACAAAGGCAGACAAAGATGGAATGAAACTGTAAATGGATTTGTAAAGATAAAAGATTCTCTATAGTCTCCTTGGCATTCATTTGAAATGTTGTAAGTTACTTCCAATCGTTGCACTTGAAAGATGCAGGAAATTGGAATTTACACAATTTATTGTCAGAGGATATCTAAAAAATTATTCTAAAAATTAGCATGCTCTTGACATTCTTTGAATAAATGTACATAATTATCTCTATAAATGCCTTAGAATATTAGTAAAACAGACATGATAGTTACTAGACAATAACCATGCCGTTGATTGGTGATGCTTTTTTTTTTCAATAAACTAAAAAACAACCTTATAATACATGTATAACAATTGCTCAGTTTGAAAAAAAAAAATAAACAAGTACCTTAAATTAAGCCCAAATGTTCTCTGATTTCAGAGACACATATTTCAATACGAAGCCAACACATTCTTAGTGGACTCACAAGTATCCAAGTAGACCTGGCAGTTGGAACATTGCACACGCCAGGTGGAGATAAGCCCAGTCCTCTAAGAACCATGCAAAGAATGCAAACAGCAAGACGCCCACCGGCCAGGTTGGGATTACAGTGACCAAGTACCGCCATCGCTGAGGGAAAAACTCAGCAGGATAGGGAATAACAATCACCAGCATTGCACCTGGAGAAAATAAGTACAATAAAAAACTTAAATCCATGAATTCATTGGAAGGTTCATGGCTGAAGCTCTATTGTAAACAGAAATCTTTGGTTCTGTTTTCTACCAGACCATATTCATTTAACTTTTCTATTGACAGCCATGGCTGTTTAGTGTGTGTGTGAGAGTATGCGTATGCTCATATCTTGATATATTAATGTATTAATGTAATACAATGTCTTAATGTGATTATTCCACATAAACAAAAAATAAAATATCCGAGCAATAACCATTTACTGTGACTAAAAATCCCTGACGAAGCAATTAAACATGAAAAAAAATTTTTTTACAAGCTCAGTCCACCTTAAGAATCAATTGCTGGACTTTGCCTTTGTTTTGTCCGTCCCTGATCAAGTTTAAGAAGCTGAAGTCTTGAAGAAAATCACCTCGAAGCACAAATAAGGATATTAAGATATGTTTTCTTTAGGTTCTGCTGTCATATTTTTTTTTCAGAAATGTGGTTTAGCAGAAGATCAGTTGCATTAGATTAATTCTGATTTCAACCCTCAGGTATTCTAAACGCTGGCAATAGTATCATGCATGCCAGAGTTCCTTATTCAGCTGTGTGTTTACACAGTTTTGAATAATTTTTAACACAATACAGGAGGCACTTGACATAGAGAAAGCTTCAGATTTCACTGTAGATTGAAAGATTTTGGGGTAGTCCATTGTCTTCAAGACATTGACTTCAGTATACATACATCATATGACTTGCAGAATCTACAGGAGATTCCGCTAAATGCAGAGATTTTGAAAAACAAAATATCCCATAACTTCTTGAAAGATATTTAACAATCGGGCAAAATGACATGCCTACATTGAAAAATATAAAAGGAAGATTCTTATTTTTTAGCAAGTGCTAGTGTGCATGTCACAATAGAGCAGGTTAGACAATGACGTGAATACATAGAAAACTAAATTATGAACTTTACTTAGATTTAGATTTGTACAGCCTCATATCTCTATACATGGGTATATATATATAACAAATAATTATACCAATGGAAATGCCGATGATAAACCTAATGGCCATGAACATTTGCCAAGAAGAGGAGAACATGGCCACCACACTAAAGACAGCGCCCAGCAGGTAAAAGCCATAGTTTGTCCGTTTGCGACCAAAGTAGTCTCCTGCTTGGCCAGCGATGAATGCCCCTGTCATGACTCCACCCATCTGCACCGAGGTGATGGTGGAGCGGATCCATTTGAGGTCACACACAAGGTCGAACTGCAACAGAAAAAATTTCAATTGGTTTACACGTTCATTTGATAAAGCCATTCTGCTTGAAGGTGATCACATGAACTTTTTCAATTCCATAGTCAAATTTGGAGTAAAAAAAAAAAGTCCTAAAATTTCTTCTGGAAGCTTATCTAAACAAGGAGGCATTCTGCCTCAAAGATTAATAATTGAGAGAAGAGAAAAAAAAAACCCAGTTAAGGTTTCTGATTACACCTTGTTGCTCAGTCATAATTGCGTTGCGATTGTATCTCATCTAATCAAACATATCCTTACCCTTGCGGGATCTTATAGTTTGACTTTGTGACTGAGACCTCATGGGTTAGAATGACAAAGAACATAGTCATCGCCGTAAAGCTAATCTATAAAAGAAGGCACCCTTAAATTGATAAAATGCACTAGTATAAAATTCTTCAAGAAACTTAAGATGGGTGAAACGAGAAAGATGATGTGTTAGCCAGCAGATCCGGTGTGAGAATTTACTTCAGTGACCACTGTCTTCTTGACGCCGTCATAGACGAATGAGCTGCACGTGGATCCATTTATGCTGCATGTGTTTTTCGTCCAGTTGGCCAGAGCGACAGTGACGGGGTCTGCCAGGATCAGACCTGGAGGCTGCCCGGATGAGACGTCAGAGGCCGAGCCCGTCATTGCTGTTGTTGTGTAAGTGTAGCTTTCTGGCCGGTCGTCACCCTCGCACGTGAAATCTGGGCCGTAGCCAGCAAAAGCCATCTGCATCATACTCCAGCCCACCTGTCGAATAAAGACAATGGCAACCACGAACTATAGAGGATGGTGAGAGATGTACATGGAGTTAAGATCCATGGATGTTGAATGTAGTTCATCAACACAGACTTGCCAATTATGCGTAAAGAATGCGTGGTTAAGATTGCGAGTGGGGGATGAGAAGGCCCAATGTACTGAGAATTTCAGGATTATCGTGTTTAGTACATCTAGGGCAAGTACAGCAATGGTGACGTTTTGAGAAAGAAAATGTGCCTTTACTGGCCTGGACACAGTAGACCGCAGTGACAATGTCCAGAAGGGAACATAATGCGTTATGGCTTCTTGACCCATTCCTCAGTTTGGCTGGACGATTTCTGGTTTAGTTTGTTTAAACATGAATGGCAAGCAAACAAAAATCAATAAAACCGATCGCTTTTCACAATTTTCAATTGCCGATATGTTGTTTTTTTCCTTTTTTTTTAACCTTTACTGTGTGACCGAGCTGAGCAGAGCTGGTTCCGGAGGGTAGTTGAACAGTTCCCAATATCAAGCCAGAGAGATAGGTTATTCATTTTTTCTTTCATATTAAAAAAAAAATTAAGGTAAATAGGGAAACACCAATTGTAACTGATAGTGACTTGGGACGCTTTTGAGATATATATATATATATATATATATATATATATATATATATATATATATATATATAGTTTGAAAGATAAGTTGGAACAACAATTGATACGAGTGCTCAACTGTGGGGGCTTTCCATAGATATAGAGGATCTTACCTTAAATTCTCTTCATGCGACATTGGTGTTTCAAGCGGAGGTCTTTGTGCTCGCTTGAAACACCAGTGTTGTATGAAGAGAATTTAACGTAAGATCTATATCTATATCTATATCTATCTATCTATCTATTTATCTATCTATATATATATATATATATATATATATATATATATATATATATATATATATATATATATATATATATATATATATATATATATATATATATATATATATATATATATATTTAATATTTGCTGCTGATCCCAGCATTGAAATATGACGAGGAAATTCAATTGTAGAATGTTTTGAAAGGAACGAAGCATTGTTAAGAGCATTTGCCTCAATGTTTGATGTTTAAGAAAAAAACTCAACTCCTGAATAGGATATATGTCAAAAGCGTAATTGAATTGTACTAACATCAGGGAAACATCAGTTTTACTGTTTTGACATTATAGCATAGTGAAATACAAATAAGTTACAGTTAAGCTACACTTCAAGAATATTTACACTTCAAGAATATTTTTTCTTCGTCCCAAAATGTGCGTTGTGCGGCTGTTGAATTTATCCGAATGACTTAACTCTTCAATAGGATTCACACCATGATACAGAGATAATTTATCGAACAAATTTAACAAAAAAAAAAAACAAACAAACTCAAAAACAGTGTTTGTGACCCGCTCATTATATTTTGACCCAGCATATTTATCTCCTTTAAATCACAAGAGCCTTTGATTTTTGTTTTTGTTTTGATTGTTTAAAAAAAAAGTTTTTATGTACTCAGCGAACAGATCGACTTTCTTTATCTAATTTGACAGACAATTAACTGTGATGACACCCCCCCACACACACACACACACATACTCTTTATGTCACAGAGGCCAGGCTTCTCTATTCTGATAAGCGATGTCATCTCAGGCTATCTAAAAATTATCTCAGGCTACCTAAAAAAAAAAAAAAAAAAAGCATTTCCAGTTACCGCCAGTCTCAGTCTGTCCGGACCTGTGCTAATAATAGCTCAATGAGCAGGTTAACTCCCTTTAATCTTAGAGTGATATTATTATAACAACCATAAGGTTTCAGTGCAGGCGAGGTTGTAGCCTTTATAAGGTCCTAAATAATTTTAATATTTTTTAATACATAAAAACTAATGGAAACAGCAACAAAAAGTAAAAATATCCTTTCATAGTTTCAAAATAGATATAATATATGTATAAAACTTGACCATAAGTAATAAAGGCATTGAAGCCCGGTTTTGTGTCTCCTTTTTGGGAGACTGTTTGGGTATCGTTCGTACGTTTTGCTTTAAGGCAGTCACATACCCCGGTATGCAGCTAGCAGACTAGATATATAACTTATAAGGCAAGCAATAAGCAAATCAGTTCTAGACCTATATGTATTTGTAGTCAATCAAACAAAAAAAAACACAAAAAAGTATAAACCACAGGGTACCCACCATGCATTTCATGCCATACAGCCAGACAAGGATGATGACTTGAAAAGCGCCAAGGCCGCCGATGTCGTCATATATGTCTTCGATTGTCATTCTGTGTGATCATCCACACACAGAGATACTTACACACTATAGGCCGGTGACAAGGCTGGCTTTTGGGCCTGTGGCCACTAGCGGAATCTTCTACTCGTTTGACGTCCTCCAGTAGCTGGTGAGTGTTGTTTTGTCCCAGAGTGTCGTAAAAGCGACTATACTGACCGCCAGATACCACCATGAACGGTCAGGTATACGGGCTGAGGGACAGTCAGAACATCGACAGCCGGTGCTGATTTACCGTAGAAGGTAACCTCGACTATAACGACGACCCAGAGCTTCAAATCAGTGTTTGTTGTTGAGGTAGGAGCTCGGCGTGTGATGTACGGCGTTGTGTGGCGCCTGATGTGTCAGTAGCTCTGTGAAGTGGCGTTAGCTGGTCACGTGACTTATGATAATCAACGATGCGACTCGGTATATTGACGTGTCAAGGATCTGAGAGAAGAGGAAAAAAAAAGAATAGCATCAAGTAAAAATAACATTTACGGGGATGAAAATTAAAACAACAACAACAAAAAACAAACAAACAAAAAAAAAAAAACAAAAAAAAAAACAAGAACATAATTATGAAAGAGGGAATCGAAAAGATAGAGAGGGAGAAGAAAGATATCAAAGAGAAAGAGGTAGGAAGTGAGCGCAGACGTTAGAGAGGAAGTGCGTGTGTAGAGAAAGACATAGAAAGAGAGACTCTAAGGAAAATTATCAAGTGCTCAGAACTTAAGAGTCACTGGTCGCATTAAAAAATGACTCGACTTGAATAGGAATAATGAAAGAGGTCCGAAACAAATAACTTTTGGCGAAGACGAAACGTATGTGTTTAAGTCTTAAATAATGCCTGTTCGCCAACACAAAACGTGTGATGTAACAGGTCCAAAATAATGCCTGTTCGCCAACACAAAACGTGTGATATAACAGGTCCAAAATAATGCCTGTTCGCCAACTCAAAACGTGTGATATAACTAGTCCCAAGTAATGACTGTTCGCCAACATAAAACGTGTAATATAACTAGTCCAAAATAATGACTGTTCGTCAGTACAAAAAGGATGAATTAAGTTCCACAAAAGACTAAATAATAGAGAAAGTCTATTGAATTTTTCCAACAGAAGTATCTCTAAAAAGATATAAAAAAAAAAAAAAGGCTTCATTGATTAATACTTGAAAAGTTTTTGTCTGGTTTTAGTGGAAGTGTTACTTTTGCATTTACAAAAAAAAAAAAAAAAACAACCAAAAAACAAAAGAGGAATGAAAAAAAAAAATAAAATTTCAAAAAACAGCTTTTATCTTACTTCCGGCATTGAGCCCCCCGCACCCCCCCCCCCCCTCCTTTTTTTTCTTCCCCACCCCCCAAAAAAATAAATAAAATAAAATAAAATAAAATAAAAGCTAAAGACAAAGCAGGAGAGTGGATTGCAACATGGAACTTTTAACATTTTGATGCAGCAAAGAGCATACACGTGATTAAAATCAGTCTAAAGTAGAAGCGGGCAATAAGCTGTACGCATCAAAACAATGCGATAAACACAGACAGTGCAGTCAGAGGGCACATTTGGTCCTGGTTTCGGACGAGCAACTTATCTCTACGTCGAGGCCAGCAAACAAATGGGGTCAGACAGGTTATCATCTTTAGATAAAATATTCTTTTTTTTTTTTTTTTTTTTTTTTGTAGTTTGATGATGCTACGGGCATGAATAAACGGGCATGAATAATAATTAAAAAAAAAAAAAAAAAAAAAAAAAGAAAAACAGGCTGAAAACAGATTGTGGCGTTTTCAAAGATGCTTATCACGTTATGTCATGGGGTTAATCAGTCGATCTCAAGTGCACAGGAATGCAGACCATTGTAAATACAGTAATAATAATTATGTGCAACTTTTTTTTTGCGCTGGGTAACGGAAAACTTCTGCAATAGTGAGAAATGGGAAAACGTGGGAAAATACCGCACGCGTCTCAAGTGCGATTTCAACCCTCGACCTCCGTTTATTCCGGCATTCAGTCTCCAAGCCTTCACAAGTTTTCCGTTTTCTCTTTATATCAGTTTCTTTTTGTTATTTTTTCTTTTCTTTTGGTTTTGGTAAATTTTGTGCCTCGTAGCATCCCAGATCACCATTAAATTTATGCTTTCACTGTTCTTGTTGTTTAAACCTCGCGAGTGCAGTGCTCCCCACCCATCGAATGGGTCTTAGAGTAACGAGGGCTGTGAGTAGGAAAGCTGGTTTTAAATAAACTAGACAGAACCTCTCTTGTCTCAATGTAACCGAATTACTTGTTACACCATCTTTAAATCACTTGAATCACCAAACAAAAGAATTCCACTTGCTTTTCAAAAATTAAACGCGAAGTAAATATAGCATTGGCGTTTTTTGCAGCCAGTCAGCAAAAAAAAAAAAAACAACCAAAAAAGCAACGGTTTGCCAAAGACCAAATAGGAGCATTCACAAGTGTTCTTTACTGAAGGTCCACTTGTCCTGCTGGGTACATTCATGGCGTTAGTCTTCCAACTCATGCTTGTATCTAAGCTTCTCTGACCACTAACTTGTGGTGTGCGATATTTGCACATCCATAGGATACTGCTGGAGGTTTCTGCGGGCCTAATAACGGAGTTTTGTAAAGTCGAAAAGCAAATAATCTTAAACTCGGGTTGACATTATGCTGAAATAGAAATAAGGGTGGAATAGACAACTACTGAAGGTAGTCAAAGGCACAATTCTAAAATTACAGAAAAATCAACACTTAAAATAATTTGTAAAGCATGCCGTGACAAAGACTAAAATATGTCTCAGAATTAAACAAGGAAACAAAAAGAAAAACAGAAGAGATAATCGGTCATCAAAGATTGGCCGCAAATGGGTTTCCTCTAGCAAAGAAGGGTTCAAAGACAGAAGCAGGAAAGAACAAACATGACCACATGAAGAGATATCATCAGATGTCGAGAAACGACAGCCTTAGAAAGGATAATGAACCCCACACAGCTCCCTCCTATGGAATTAGATCTCATACTGGCACCGGAGGTATCAGTTTTCTCATCGGCGTATGGGCACAATCTTGTCCTGTTCTAAAAGTATTTTGCGTTTGTCAAGTTAAACAGACAACTAGATGACGTAATATACAGAGCTCTGCAAAAAATCGACGTCCGGCAAGAGCACAAGAGAGTGCTTCAAGAGCTTGCCTCAATACACGCAGCAAACGGATAAACGATTTGCCTTACAGAGGTACAAAGTCATGGGGTGGATAGTCGATTAAAACAACAAACCAAAAAAACTTTGGTTGCTAGACTGGGGAACATAACCAAGTGCAGATCCTACAGAATGGAACCACGATACCACCAGAAGGACCAAAGTTAGACATAATTATCGTGATCCGTCCAATATTCTATATCTGGACAGCATTTATGGACATTATACATATTGCGAGATTCCGCTAGATCCTATAAGTTTGCTTACACTGTTACAAACCAAAAGAGATGTAAAAAGTTTTGCTTCTTTTTGCTTAAATCTTAAACAACATTGCCAAACATCTAGTTCGAGATGGTCCAAGGCACATAACAAAACCATAAGATTCACCTCCAATATTCACAATGACGAATAATTTGCACCCTTTATCAATATGAGGAGGGTAATTTGGGTGAGCCACCCTAACGAGAACTGTCATACATTGAGAACAATCAAAATATATGCTCCGAGCCCTGCCTATCCTAACAACAGTAGATGCTTCCTCGAGGAAACTTAATGTGATACAATTATTTATGTCCAAAAATTTATTAGACCTTAAGCTTCACGCCTTGATAGTTCATAATTATAATCACACATTCTGTATGCTGAAAATCTAAGCAAATTGTTAAGTTTATATTAACTATGTTTGAGTGCTTTAATTAAAACTATGTCCAAATAGAATTCCCCAAAACGAAGCAATGATATTAAGGTAGTTTGTCTCTTCTTATCTAATCGCGTTTCACCTAAGAAAAATCCGCATTCTGATGCTTCTCCTTACAAGTCTTGCACAGCTCTGGATCAACGAAGAACCATAAACCTACCGGTACAGTCCTTCACCATTTCAAACCTTCAGTAATACATGTCAATCTATTTAAAGGTCAAATGGAGAAAAAAAATATTGACAGGCAATCATGGTTTAAATCTTTTTCAACTTTCGTAGATCTAGTGGGGTTAAACAGAAATAATGCAGTAACCTTGAACTGTACCAAACTCTACATAATAATACAGCACAATAAACTGATCGCCGTCGACCAATGATTAAAACACAACTGCAATCTAAAACTAAGGGAAACAGCCTAAAAGCCACCATATACACTGTGGTTGCGCGAGGCTCAGGGGTCAGATTTCCAGAGTCCAGCGCTGAGCCACTGGGTGAGTGGGAAAACTGCATGAAAAACCCGGGTATAGAGGACGGTCTAGCGAGGCGCCTGAAAATCAAGCTCTACCTGATATTTTCTGGTGCGGCGCCTAAAAGGCTCACCCGAGCTATAAAAAATGACTTAAAAATTCCCGATTTTGACCAAAACAAAAGTCTCTGAATCGTATTCCTTGTCAAATTTTAGTGCAGATTTATACCAAATAATACATAAATGTTACATAGAACAGGAGATTTAAAAAATGAATTAAAAAAAAAAAGCAACTTATCTTGGTTATTGGCTCATGTGGGCGTAATGCTGTCATTGGGTTTCCCCCTTTTCCTCCCATAGTCTTGCTTTCACCCTATACGTCTTTTTGCACGAATAAGCGCGGCTGAGTCAACTAGCTTATGAATGTGTCGCGACATGTCGCTCAGTGTATTAACCCCTTGAGCTCAAAATTTCCGAAATCTATGCACCACCCCTTGTTTTCCCTCTGCGTGTGTGGTATGTAAAAACACAGCGCAGAATACCTTGAACACATATCGTATGCAACGCTTAGCATCCCCTCTATGTGTATGGTGGGTCTAAGAGTAAGTCGATTTTAAATATGTTCTTGTTAACACTGGGTGTCAACAAGTTTAAGATTTATAAACAAGAAGCCAAAATTTCAAAATCCTCATCCATCCTCATGACAATATTGTCATAAAAAGGTTTTTTCTTGTTTTGTTTTGTTTGTTGTTGTTTTTTAACAGGATCAGAAAGGAGGAAAAAGAGAGAGAGAGAAATGAAAAAAAAATTGAACCTTTTGATAACTGTCCCGCGTTTGTGTGTGTGTGTGTGAGTGTGTTATAAATGTCGTCTGCTAAAACGGCTGGGAGTGTGTGTGGCAGAATTAAAATTAAGTTCCTCATTTCTGGCATAATCATAAAATTGCTAACCTTGTTCTCTTGTAAACACCTGATTATACATGAGCGATAACCTATACGTTGCCAGCCCAAAGATGATTTAAATGGCTTTTAAATGACGCATAAAGCAAATTTGTGTATGGACGAGAAGCTAAAAACAAGCCGAGATTTATTCTCAGATAATCTCAGAATGAGCTTATAATGAAGAGTTAAGGTGCGCATTTAGATGCCATCAAGCCCTGCTAAACAATCAAAAGCTTTAATTAAACGAACTGAGGACATGGACTGATTTAGTTCAGGAAATAAGTTCTTTTTTAATTTGCTTTGTTTGAAGTATGAGGACATAGATGGTGTGGGCTGCATGAGGCAAAGATATTTGCCTTCTGTGCTCTGTCGACAAGAGGTGGACGTTGCCAGTAAAAGGAGATAAAATTCGCCTGACAACAACTCTCTGTCTGTCTCTCTCTCTGTCTATCTGTCTCTCTGTCTGTCTGTCTGTCTGTCTGTCTGTCTCTCTCTCTCTCTCTCTCTCTCTCTCTCTCTCTCTCTCTCTCTCCTCTCTCTCTCTCCCTCCAGTAGTAAGTAAGTAGTAGTAGTAGTAGTAGTAGTAGTAGCAGTAGCAGTAGTAGCAGCAGCAGTAGTAGTAGTAGTAGTAGTAGTAGTAGTAGTAGTAGTAGTATGAGGGCGCAAGGAAAGCATCGATTCTGAATACCCGTCCTACCATTTGCCCAACTCGTAGAGTTAAGAACTATATGCTCAACAGGGTTTTCTTTTGACATGACTTGACGCACCTGTAAACATTGGTGTATTAGTGTTGTTGATTTTGGACGACTTAAGCTATCGTTACATGTATCATCGAAGCTAACAAGCTGATCTATGGTGGTGGATGTATTTTATGAAATTTTGAAACGGTTGAAAAATGTCATACTCTTGTTCTTATACTAATCCTATTCTCCTAATACTAATAAATGCTTGAATGAAAGTTAATTGAACAACTGATCATAGTGGAGCTAACAGTTCCATACAAAAACAGAATGGAAGAGGCCCACATCTACAAAACAGAGAAATACCTCAATCTGACCAAAGAGCTAGAAGATGCCGGCTACAAAGCTGTTGTGATGCCCATTGAGGTTAGTGCCAGAGGATTCATAGGGTCATCAGTCTACGACCTTCAGACTAAACTTTCAATAATTATGTGGCAAAAAAAAACAACAAAAGCTCTAAAGTAACTGGCGGAAATGGCCGAAAACAGTTCCCGGTGGATCTGGAGCAGGAGAATTGAGAGGTTCCTTCATAAAGATTAAAATGCTATAACCATCACAGGACGAGTTGGCGAAGTGGTATAATGCTTGGATCAGCAATCTATCAAGAGATAAGGGTGTTGGTTCGAATCCTGGCAAAAAAAAAAGAATAACCGGGAGTCAGGACCTGGGTGTGCCCCTTAGAGTGTCAGAAGTTCAAGAGGATTTCTCCTCTGAATACTCTCCGTTATCTACTTGTTTTTACCTACTAAAGCCCGAATACTGAGAGAAGACGTCCGCCAGATCTACTAAACATAGCATGAATACCGTGATAAGAACTTCAAAAGTTCCTTTGATCAATAAAGCAATGCAAGGTTGCTGTACGGATAATGTGAGCATATCTCTTAGGCCTACAACATGCGGCATTAGAAGACTTACAAGATGTGTAAATGATTATTTACACACACACACACACACGCACACACTCACATGGCTGAGTATTTTTTTTTTCTTTTAAATAACCAGAATAGAGCAAGTTGTCCTAACAAGTCATACACGGAACGGATAATGTGACATGTCTTACCTAACCTGGCCTGTCGGGCAAGGAAAATTAACGTGAGAACTTACACAACGATTAGCCGTTTTCCCACTTGCGTAAGCCTGTGATGTAACTGGTGAAGTGCAGTGCAGCTGTCAAAGCCAATAATTATGATTTTAGAGGCGAAGTCAGTCAACTTACTTCTTCTCGACATTTAACTTCCTCCAGCCGTATTGAAAGCCATCAAGGTAAGTGTACATGCCCACTTTTTAATGATGAGTGAATCGAGTTGGGCAGACAAGGGGATTTAGTTGCTGGTTTGTTTCTTTGTTTGTTGTTGTTTTTTCAGATAGATAAAGAAATACAAAAGACTTTATAACCGATCGGTGTCCTCGGCACTTAGTGCACTCCGGAATAATCTGTTTTCCTTCTGAATGAATAGGTCTATATATTCGGATACTGACACAAGTAGTAATAACATTCCTAGTAAAATTTAAAAAAAAAAAAAAAAAAAAAATAACTAAAATAAAATTACGATGTCCCGGCATGATATCGAATGTTAAAGATATATTCTTGAAAGAGGATTTCAAGACATTTTCAACTTAGAAAAGAAAGGAAAAAAAAAAGGAAGGTAGGAAGACAAAGCAGACAGGACTTGGGCTGACCCTTGGGCAAACTGTATGCGAATAGCATCCGCGGGAGAGTTTGAAAGAGTGTGCCGAGATGGATGTTTATATTAATCTTTGTGACTACAGCCTTACGGTAGTGGTTTATGCAACTTTTTTTTTTTTTAATTTGCAGAAAAAAAAAAAGGGGGGGGGGTCGATTTGATTGCATGATCAGTCTAAACCGGCGGACGTTTGTGCGCTTTTAATTGTGATCTAGCCCTCAACAACAGTTGATCCGGAAACTAAGTACAACTGTGTCACTTTCACACGATGACTCTAAATGTATACTGGAGAAATTTAATAGCTAAGGAATGTTATACAAGCATGGTTGCCCGTTCAAATGAACAGGTAGGAAGCTGCAATCTGTATAACTCAAGCAAGACAAATTAAGAGTGGCAAATTAATAAAATGGCTCATCTCGAAAGTTTATCGGGTTCCTTTTTGACAATTAAAGGATGAGGTGGAGATGTTGGATATAAAGCAAAGTAAAATAAAATGTATATATATATATATATATATATATAAAGATAAATTAAGAGCGTCAAGTTAATAAAACGGCTCAACATGAATGTTTCTATTGTTCTTTGTTGACAATTAGTCGTAGATACATTAGATATTTAACAAACGAAATGCTTCCAAAAGAAGCGAAAGTGGTGTTTACATTCGCAACAGCCGGAAGAAAAGGCGACCAAGTTTCCAAGATGCTTTTGTTTTTATGCTGAAGTAGGTCAATTTTAATTTATGTGTTTATTTTTTCAGCTTTTTCACTCCATTAAAGTAAAATAATATGTTTATATGTATATATATATATATATATATATATATATATATATATATATATATATATATATATATATATATACATACATACATATTTATAATTTTATCAAATAAAATGAATGTTTCTATTGATCTTTGTTGACAATTGGTTCATCTGGTGTATATATATATATATATATATATATATATATATATATATATATATAGAGAGAGAGAGAGAGAGAGAGAGAGAGAGAGAGAGAGAGAGAGAGAGAGAGAGAGAGAGACTCTTAAACTTTCTTTGCATTTAGATCTAGACATAGCTGAGTCCTCTCATTATCATCATAATTACTTTACCATACTTCTTCACAATCACTTCTTCTTCTTTTTCTTCCTCTTCTTCTTCTTCCTCTCCTTCTTCTTCTTCTTCTTCTTCTTCTTCTTCTTCTTCTTCTTCTTCTTCTTCTTCTTCTTCTTCTTCTTCTTCTTCTTCTTCTTCTTCTTCTTCTTCTTCCTCTTCCTCTTCTTCTTCTTCTTCTTCTTCTTCTTCTTCTTCTTCTTCTTCTTCTTCTTCTTCTTCTTCCTCTTCTTCTTCTTCTTCTTGTTGATGATGATGATGTTGTTGTTGTTATTATTATTGTTATTATTATTGTTGTTGTTGTTGTTGTTATTTTTGCTGTTACTATGTTACGTCGAATCCCTTTAACAAACGCCAAGTTTACGACAGAGTGATACTTGCTTTGTTTTCTAAATGATATTATCTGCGTAACAAATCGCTTTACAAATATTACATGACATGTAAATTATATCCCATTGCAGTTACCTGCATGTGCCTGAATTTATATTCATGCTGTATTTAACAAAAATGATTAATTACAGGCAGTCTGGGATAGTAAAATGCATAAATTTAGATACGAAGAATAAAAAGTTTTAATTAAAATCTATTTACCATGTTCGTCACATTGTTTAATTTTTTGAGCTTCCAGTTTTCCATGGCAAGATACAATATGTTCAAGTGACGCCCTCATTTCGGTGATCATGACGGAGCTGAAACGCCGATATTTCATTATTTATTATGATAAACAATGTGCATTAATTTTTTCTGACACATTAAAAATAAAAATGTTTCAACAGAAATAAATTTGCCTTTTGACTCTAATGAAGAAGAAGTGTACTGTATATCTACCAAGCACGGGGTGGTTTCTTATCTTGATTTGATCGAAGACTTGAAATACACGTACATAATAAGTATTATTTATAAAAAGAATACAGATTATGCTATTTCCTTCTTTTTCATTCCTTTTTTTAAGTCAGTAGCAGCCTGGTTTGATATAATTTGCACTGTCCATCCTTTTCATTTTGGCAACATTTTATCATTCTTTTCTTCTTGTGAGTTTCCTTTCATGTTGATTTGTCCTTTTTACAACTCTACGTCAGAATTCCACCGATGCCTCGCAAACTTGTAGCTTATTATTTGAGCAGCAGCAGCAGCAGTAGTAGTAGTAGTAGTAGTAGTAGTAGTAGTAGTAGTAGTAGTAGTAGTAGTAGTAGTAGTAGTAGTAGTAGTAGTAGTAGTAGTAGTAGTAGTAGTAGTAGTGGTAGTAGTAGATTTGTTGATGTTTGTGTTGCCTTTGCTGCTCTTCTTTCTTTTCTATCTCCTCCTCCGACCCCCAGCCCCACGCCTTTCTAAAGCATTAAGTCTATCTCCTCACCGATTTCTCCTTTTCCTAACCTCTCTACTTCCTCCCCTCTTTTTCTTCTACATCTTCATATCATTATCACCATTATCATCATTTTCATCTTGTTGCTCTTCATCTTCATCCTCACCTTTATTTTCTTCACCATCTACACTTTTTAATCTTCTTCACTATAATACGCCTTTTCTGAATTATCTTCATTTTCTCCGCAACGTGCTGTGGTAAGACGATGATCTAAGTGGCCCGGGTGTATTCTGCTTTCCTTCATCGTCAGCTGTTCCATCAATGAGTAGGTGTCTAAAGGGAATTTCATTCGCAGTAATTCAAACCTGTCGGCAATCTGATTCAGTTTCTCATTCACAATTTTTACACCAGAATGACATTGCTGTACAGAGCTATCATTAGTTCAAATGGCTTTGTGTTCTCATTATCATATTACCAATATGTTCGTTAAGTAATATAGCCTATCAACATCATAAGAAAAGAAAAAAGAGGCACACATCTTAGTGCTTTAAAAGTTTCACGGAAAATATAGTTCAAGTGAAGTGAACTAAATAAAGTTGAAGCACCTGAAATCCTCGTTTGCAGCTTGAGGAAGAACTTGGTCACGTACCGTAATTATGTATACGCCTGGGTAGGAAAAGTTGAGTCACTGTATGTACTAATCGGCCTTTCGCCTGATAAGTCGCTTCTTAACCAAATATAATATCTTATTTATTCTTCTTTTCCGGAGTCGTTGATAATTTTTCGTTAAAGCAAAACAAGCGCACACACACACACACATATATATATATAAACGTTCAATCGTTCAAATTGCATTGAGCTCTCTCTCCCCATTCACACTGTTTTTAATGCTCGACCTAGATTTTCGTGTATGTAGAGAAGATTTTACCTTAAAGTCTCTTTATCTATATCTAGATATATACATATTGTTTGAAGATAAGTTGGAATAATTGATAAGAGTGCTCAACTGTGGGAGCTTTTCACAGATGAAGAGACTTTAAGGTAAGATCTTCTGTATCTATAACCACGAAAGTCTAGACCGAGCGTTACAAACAGTGTGAATGGGGAGAGAGCGCTCACCGCAATTTGAACGATGGAACATTCCAGCATGCTAACCAATTCTCGATAACCTCTCTTTATAATGTTACACAACGAAATCAATAACACTCATATATATGACACGGAAGCACTGATTCTTATTTTTCACTATCGTTTTACGCAATAAAGTTATCGAGTATATCAGCTACGCAAAAACTTCTAGCTGCAGACTTCCTTTCATGAGCGGGGAAAGCCTATATCTTGTTTAAAATTAAATTTTTAAAAATCTGTTGATCGTGTTAAAATTTCAGATGAGTTGAATACTGAATTTGATTTTTTCTTTTTTTTTTTTTTTTTTGTACAGTTCTTTTTTCATTTCACAGTGTTAACCTTTGCAATTGATTAATTTCAGTAATTTGAACTTTATAAAATCAGATATCACCAAAGGCTGCATGGGCAAATCAATTTTTTTTTAGATTGCCGGAAGGCTACCATAACCTCAACAAATCTAAATAAACGCTGAAGTAAAAATAAGAATATATGGAATTTATATAGAGAAGGCCCAAGGGTTTGTGAGCTTGATATATTATATACAATCTAGAATGTAAATCTAGATTCGGATTTGTACCATTCCATTACAGATTCAGATCAAGCTGGAGCTTCTATAATCTTGTAATATATATATATATATATATATATATATATATATATATATATATATATATATTATATTTTTTTTTTAATTAACAC